>OZ020532.1:27882441-28393441 GCA_963971445.1 Ornithomya chloropus | reverse complement strand
TGATAAAAATATGTTTTATACAAGTTCATAATATATATTTATATAAATACCATACAAGTACTTTTATTTTGTATGGAACGTATGTAAGAAATGATTATGTGTTTAACGGCAAAACGGATGTGATTGTATATAAATTGATGTTAATGCACAAATTTGATAAAAATATGTTTTATACAAGTTCATAATAAATATTTATATAAATACCATACAAGTACTTTTATTTTGTATGGAACGTATGTAAGAAATGATTATGTGTTTAACGGCAAAACGGATGTGATTGTTTATAAATTGATGTTTAAGCACAAATTTGATAAAAATATGTTTTATACAAGTTCATAATAAATATTTATATAAATACCAAACAAGTACTTTTATTTTGTATGGAACGTATGTAAGAAATGATGGTGTGTTTTAACGCAAAACGGATGTGATTGTTTATAAATTGAATTTTAAGCACAAATTTGATAAAAATATGTTTTATACAAGTTCATAATAAATATCTATATAAATACCATACAAGTACTTTTATTTTGTATGGAACGTATGTAAGAAATGATTATGTGTTTAACGGCAAAACGGATGTGATTGTTTATAAATTGATGTTTAAGCACAAATTTGATAAAAATATGTTTTATACAAGTACATAATAAATATCTATATAAATACCATACAAGTACTTTTATTTTGTATGGAACATATGTAAGAAATGATTATGTGTTTTAACGCAAAACGAATGTGATTGTTTATAAATTGATGTTTTAACGCAAATTTGATAAAAATATGTTTTATACAAGTTCATAATAAATATTTATATAAATACTATACAAGTACTTTTATTTTGTATGGAACGTATGTAAGAAATGATTATGTGTTTAACGGCAAAACGGATGTGATTGTTTATAAATTGATTTTTAAGCACAAATTTGATAAAAATATGTTTTATACAAGTTCATAATAAATATCTATATAAATACCATACAAGTACTTTTATTTTGTATGGAACATATGTAAGAAATGATTATGTGTTTTAACGCAAAACGAATGTGATTGTTTATAAATTGATGTTTTAACGCAAATTTGATAAAAATATGTTTTATACAAGTTCATAATAAATATTTATATAAATACCATACAAGTACTTTTATTTTGTATGGAACGTATGCAAGAAATGATTATGTGTTTAACGGCAAAACGGATGTGATTGTTTATAAATTGATGTTTAAGCACAAATTTGATAAAAATATGTTTTATACAAGTTCATAATAAATATTTATATAAATACCATACAAGTACTTTTATTTTGTATGGAACATATATAAGAAATGATGGTGTTTTTTAACGCAAAACGGATGTGATTGTATATAAATTGATGTTAATGCACAAATTTGATAAAAATATGTTTTATACAAGTTCATAATAAATATTTATATAAATACCATACAAGTACTTTTATTTTGTATGGAACGTATGCAAGAAATGATTATGTGTTTAACGGCAAAACGGATGTGATTGTTTATAAATTGATGTTTAAGCACAAATTTGATAAAAATATGTTTTATACAAGTTCATAATAAATATTTATATAAATACCATACAAGTACTTTTATTTTGTATGGAACGTATGTAAGAAATGATGGTGTTTTTTAACGCAAAACGGATGTGATTGTATATAAATTGATGTTAATGCACAAATTTGATAAAAATATGTTTTATACAAGTTCATAATAAATATCTATATAAATACCATACAAGTACTTTTATTTTGTATGGAACGTATGTAAGAAATGATTATGTGTTTAACGGCAAAACGGATGTGATTGTTTATAAATTGATGTTTAAGCACAAATTTGATAAAAATATGTTTTATACAAGTTCATAATATATATTTATATAAATACCATACAAGTACTTTTATTTTGTATGGAACGTATGTAAGAAATGATTATGTGTTTAACGGCAAAACGGATGTGATTGTTTATAAATTGATGTTTAAGCACAAATTTGATAAAAATATGTTTTATACAAGTTCATAATAAATATTTATATAAATACCATACAAGTACTTTTATTTTGTATGGAACGTATGTAAGAAATGATTATGTGTTTAACGGCAAAACGGATGTGATTGTTTATAAATTGATGTTTAAGCACAAATTTGATAAAAATATGTTTTATACAAGTTCATAATAAATTTCTATATAAATACCATACAAGTACTTTTATTTTGTATGGAACGTATGTAAGAAATGATTATGTGTTTAACGGCAAAACGGATGTGATTGTTTATAAATTGATGTTTAAGCACAAATTTGATAAAAATATGTTTTATACAAGTTCATAATAAATATTTATATAAATACCATACAAGTACTTTTATTTTGTATGGAACATATGTAAGAAATGATGGTGTGTTTTAACGCAAAACGGATGTGATTGTTTATAAATTGAATTTTAAGCACAAATTTGATAAAAATATGTTTTATACAAGTTCATAATAAATATCTATATAAATACCATACAAGTACTTTTATTTTGTATGGAACGTATGTAAGAAATGATTATGTGTTTAACGGCAAAACGGATGTGATTGTTTATAAATTGATGTTTAAGCACAAATTTGATAAAAATATGTTTTATACAAGTACATAATAAATATCTATATAAATACCATACAAGTACTTTTATTTTGTATGGAACATATGTAAGAAATGATTATGTGTTTTAACGCAAAACGAATGTGATTGTTTATAAATTGATGTTTAAGCACAAATTTGATAAAAATATGTTTTATACAAGTTCATAATAAATATTTATATAAATACTATACAAGTACTTTTATTTTGTATGGAATATATGTAAGAAATAAAAATATGTAAGAAAGAAAAGAATAATTAAGAAAAACACTATTTGTTGTTTAAAAATGACCTGAATAATAATAAGAATAATAATAATAATAATAATAATAATAATAATAATAATAATAATAATAATAATAATAATAATAATAATAATAATAATAATAATAATAATAATAATTCGATCTAGACATGTATGTCCATGTTTCCGTCTGTTGTTGGCATTCTCACAGGCGTAAAGTTTGCGACATTAAGCTGAAATTTTGTACAGGTATTTTTAGTTTTTGCACGCAAAGCACTATTTAAAATGGGCAAAATCGGACAAGATCCACGCCTACAATCAACAAAAATTTATTTACCTGCCACAAAAATTAAGCTTTAAACTTGAAATTTGGTATGTACATTAACAATTATTTGCTTTATCGATTTGCCAAAAATGTGTATATTTGGATTACAGACACGCCCATAATTAATAAAAATCTTTATATTTGCTACAAAAGTAGACGTAGAAACTTGAAATTTGGAATGCGTATACATATCCCATCCAATGAATTACCAAAAATGGACGTAGTCAAATAACAGACATGCCCAAAGTCGACAAAAATCTATATATTTGAACTTGAAATTTAGTGCACTTATTAAACGTTATCCCACCCATTGATGTACCAAAAATAGGCATGGTCAGATTACAGACACGCCTACAATTAATAAAAATCTTTATATTTTCTACAAAAGTAGACGTAGAAACTTGAAATTTGGAATGCGTATACATATCCCATCCAATGAATTACCAAAAATGGACGTAGTCAAATAACAGTCATGCCCAAAGTCGACAAAAATCTATATATTTGAACTTGAAATTTAGTGCACTTATTAAACGTTATCCCACCCATTGATGTACCAAAAATAGGCATGGTCAGATTACAGACACGCCTACAATTAATAAAAATCTTTATATTTTCTACAAAAGTAGACGTAGAAACTTGAGATTTAGAATGCGTATACATATCCCATCCAATAAATTACCAAAAATTGACGTAGTCAAATAACAGACATGCCCAGAATCGACAAAAATCTATATATCTGAACTTGAAATTTAGTGCACTTATTAAAGGTTATCCCACCCATCGATGTACCAAAAATAGGCATAGGTACAATTTACAAAAAACCACGCGCACAATTACAAAAAACCATATTCAACGTAGAAGTAGACTAGCATGCTGATACGTAGTACGTACATTATCCATCGTTGTGGAGGACAATTACAAAAAACCATATTCAACGTAGAAGTAGACTAGCATGCTGATACGTAGTACGTACATTATCCATTCTTGTAGAGGTGGAGGGTATTTAAGATTTGGTCTAAGCCAAATTTAGTTTTCTTACTTGTCTTTATCTATTTCAGATGTAAAGGGTTCTATTTTTGTTTGGCCGTTTACTATTTACAAACACCTCCATGCACTAAAACACTTTTCATTTGTATACACCAAATGTCATAATTTTCTTCATTCAATTTTTCTATTTACATAACCGGAGAACTCATTCTTAAATAATTATGATTTACAACTGTAAACTAAACCTGGGCCCTTAACCTGATAAATTTTAGTATATATTTTATATATTCTATTCTTCATGTTTTCACGTGCGTGTTTTACAGCTGAAGGATATAAAGGAAATAAGAGGAAAGAAAAAGAAAAAATACTTCTTCTTCTTCTTAAAATAAAGCGTAGCGAACCAAAACAGATAAAATCGCCACGTCAAAGTGGCAAAGGTTCAGGTAAAACACAAGGTCCTTTATTAGAGGCTTAGGAGAGTGCAGTATTAGTTTTAATATTAAGATAATCGTCTCTTTTCCTTATTGTTTTATTTCCATTAATTTATTACATTCCAAGAACATGTAAAAGCGTTCGTTCCAGATCCTTTAATTACGTTTAAACGGAGAATTGTGCCCATGTGTCAGAAAGCAACAAATGTATGCTACAATATTTCACGCTATAGTGCGTGATTCACAAGCTGTGCAATATAGAAATTAAGTTCTTCTATCATCTCTTTGTATTTTTTTCTTCACTTTCCTTCCTCTTATATATTTCAATAGATGAGCGCCTTGTATTTAGTTAATTTTATTGTTGTTAGGTTTATAACTGTTTGAAGTCTTTACCGCTTGATTGGCCTTATAACGGTTTTAATAAAAACGAAACGATCATTAGCGAAGTAATGCTCATATTCATAAGATATAAAATATACAAAAATTTTCACTTTTGGTTTGCCAACGGATATGTGGAATTGTATTTAATCGAACGGTATGTTTTTCCTTTCTATACGAAGTTTTATCATTTATCTCCTTAATCGATTTCTTATAATTGATTTCCTTGTTTTTGTGTAAATATGTTAGGTTTAAGATGCTTATTAACATTATATGTATTCCTTTCAATTACTTTTGTATACTCGATTAATTTACATTTACTTTTTTTACTCTTTGTACAACGCATGTAAACACGTCACCAATCAAAACACGAATCCGAAAAAATACTTATCTATTAACATATATTCAGGGTTGCCAATATTTTCGTTGGTGATGCAAAAGTTGCCGGTTTTCCAACATAATAAATGTTCTTTTCGTTACATAAAAATTTTTCTTTCGTGTTATACGTATAAATAGCATTTGACAACTATCCAGCTAGATAAATTACAATTTGTTGTGCAATGTATAGGGCTAAAAAAAACGGGGAAATTCCCAATATATGTCAAGCCGGAACAGCTGGATTGAAATATTCTTGAAATGGTCGTTTATATTTGGATGCTGGCGTTGTTATATTGAAAGGCAGAGAAACAGAGAGGGAGAGAAAGAGTGAGAGAGAGAAACATATTCTGCTTATACAATTGAGTCATATTTTATTCTTGCCTTTGGTTGATACTATTGCTACCTCTTTCTTTCTTTTAAATGCGCATATATTGTTATACATTTTCAGTTAGCACTCTTTCGATATATCAGTCACTTATAGTGTGGTTCTCTTTCTGTGTTTGTGTTAACACAAATGGATACGTTTTGCCATAAAAAAGGAACATTTGGGATTTGTTTATCACAGTTTAAATACAGTATGTGGTTAATATGTTCATATTAGAATATATAGATAGATATTGGTTATAATTTTTAACATTTATATAGAGATAATCGTTGAATATGTATAATTAACAAACATATTAAATATTGCATTAATATGAAATTGGTTATAAATAGTGGCACTCTATTATATCAATACATCTGGCCGAGTGTTGAAATACAAAATAAATTGTGCTGATGGAGTTTGTGGATTTGATAAAGGCTCCAAAACTGGATGGGGTACTGTTGCATGATAATATGCGAGGAGTAATAGTAGAAGGCACATTATGTATTACTGGCCATCATTTATTACTCTCCACCCGCCAAGAGAGTAATCAGGAATTATGGGTATATTTCAATTTACATAGGATATGAAAATTTTCTTTCTAAGTCAGTCCATTTCCAGCTATTGCATAAGTGTGTAGATGCAGTAGAGAAGAAACCCTTTTTGGTACAAAATATTCTAATGGGTGGTATAATAACATTAAAGTGTAAAGATTTGCGGATTATTTCGTTGGAGATAAGATATCCCAAAGGTTATGTTAATGTTGCTGCGTCCTTAGAAGCCCTTTGTGCACTTCATAACCCAGAATTAGAATATCCATTTTTTTACCGACCTATGTACACTATTCTTGAGGATGGCTATACCATGTTCAAGTAATGTCCTTCCACATATATGCAATAAATAAATTTAGTTTTTGTTTTGTTCTTTCTTAGGCCAGAGGTAGAGTTTAAACCACTTATAAATCCAACTCATAGCCTTTTACGACAATTTAATGGCTATGAGTGCACCTTGAGATGTGAATGGCGTATTACACATATTAATAAAGATTATAAATTGTGTCCAACGTATGGAGCAGTTTTAATTGTACCGAAAAGCATTACAGACGAACAAATTGTACAATCAGCCGCCTTTAGGGATGGTGGACGCTTTCCAGTTTTAAGCTATAGCCACGTAAATGGCGTATGTGTATTATATACCATGTAGCAACAGAACATAACACATTATTTTCAGGCTGCACTATTGCGTAGTGCCCAACCTCTACTAATTACGGGAATAAAAAGATGTCGTGCCGACGAGGCAATATTAAATGTTGTTTTGGGTCGTAGTAAAAAAGGATTTATTGTTGATACTTGGGGGAAAGGAAAATCAAACAAAGAATTTGATCAACACTACTCACAATGGAGGAAAATAAATCGTGCCATAGGCAATATTTCATCACCTGCAGCAATTTTAGAGAGTTTTACTAAATTAATTGAAGGTGGGTTTCATCTAATGTTTTTTTGTTTTGTTTTTTGGGCGTCTTTTATTTATGGCAAATTGTTCAACTGTAACTTCAGCTTGTAATGATATCACTTGTACAACCGATAAGTGGCTTTCACGTTTAGATAATAGCTACTGGTTAAGTTTTGTAATAAATTCTATGAATGCGTCATGTGTCGTTGCACAGTGTCTCGATCAAGAAGGCAGTCCGGTGCTGGTACATGGAGCCAAAGGTTTGGACTCAACATTAATTGTTACTTCTTTAGCACAAATTATATTAAATCCTGATTGTCGAACTCTGCGAGGGTAAAACGTTTAACACCTGTATATATACTAAAAGTGTAGTTTTATGAAATTTGACACTTTGACAGAATTCAAGCTCTTATAGAACGCGAATGGATACAGGCTGGCTATCCATTTGCATCGAGACATCGTTACTCATGTTATGCCGTTTCCCAAAATCGTAGTAATGTTGGTGCTAGTTTTATTTTGTTTCTAGACTGCATTTATCAAGTTTTTAAACAGTTCCCATGCAGCTTCGAGTTTAGCGTAAAACTTCTAAGTATGTTGTTCGAGCATAGTTTCTTCTCTCAATACGGAACATTTTTGTGTGATTCGGAGTTTGAACGAGAAAAATTGCATGTTCATACACGGACGACCAGTTTATGGTCATACTTAAATCGACCAGATGTGCTTGAACATTTTATCAATCCCTTATACGAACCAAATGCTAATGTAATATGGCCTTCAGTAGCACCAATTAGTCTAGAACTATGGAGTGGTAAGTGTTTATTTATATATATTTATCGTTTTATTGAAAAAATATATATATATATGTATATATATATATATGTTGATAGAAACTATATATACAAGTCAATTTGAGATTTAGAGGCTATGAATATTCAAAACCTAAGCTAAAAAATACTTGATTAAAGTAACAATGTACAAATATTAGAACTTTACTTGCGTTGGGCTGTGGATCATACGAATGAAGAAAACACTGATTTACAAATGCAAAAGATGCTGTCAACAAAGAAGGAATTGCGTTCAAAAGTAACTACCATTAAAGTAAATTGCAAAAATATATTTAATGTTTCTTTTATCCTAGGTTTTAAAATTACGCAAAGAAGCTATGTGTTTAGCTCACGAAGTTTCGGATTTGCTCAAAAGAGACACTCTCAATCATTGCGAAACATTTTTAGGGTAGTTCTTCTTTTATATTCTTGATAGTGCCATATACCTACACTCAATAAAGCTTTTTTGATTCGATAAACACTGCATCTATTTAACATTTATGTTTAAAAAATAAAACCAATAGTCAAAAAACTTGCTTTATTGCAATTTTATGCGTATATATGTATGTGAATGTAAACGTACATTACCAGTTATATTTCGTACAATATAGATAATAGACTAAGATTATTGAACATTATCATCATCCAAGAAGAAAAATTGACCAGACCGTTTTTGTTCGGTATCCTATGAATAAAATTTTATCAATAATGCATATTGCAATCACGACTTTATGTAAACGTACCTTAACAGAATTATTTTTGTTGATGCGAGGACGAAAATTATTTGGATCCCGTCTAAAAGTGATCCCCAATAATTCTAAAAATCGATTCATCCCGTTTAATAGTGATTGTGGCGAAAATGCAGTGGTCTTGACAGAAGGTTGTCCCTCTAAAACAATTACACGATCAGCTAAGTAAGTGGCCATTATGAAATCATGCTCAACCACAAAACCGGTTCGTTTCGCATGAAGAATATAACTAAAAATCGAAAAAATCTTGTATCAAAGCTTTAAAGAATTATATTATTATATTTTACCGTTTAATAACTTTAGCTGCGACCAGACGCTGTTCCGAATCCAAATAAGCAGATGGCTCATCAATTAAATATACATCTGCTGCCTTCCCCAGACACAATACTAATGCGACACGCTGCAATTCACCACCAGAAAGATTCTGCACTTCTTGATCCATAATTTCTTCAATTTTCATGGGTTTCATAACATCCGCAATAAATTGAGGATGTACATAAGCGTCACGTATTTTTTCATGTAACAAATGACGGACATGATTTTGAAATTTAGGTGAAATCTTTTGTGGTTTATACGATATGTTGAGTACAGGAAGTTCAATAACACCATCAGGTTGAAGGTTACCCGCTAACATTCGAATGAAAGTAGTTTTTCCGGTACCATTTTCCCCCAGTAATACCAGAATTTCAGAGTCACTAAAGTGACCTTCTTCAATGGTTAATGAAAACTTGCCCAATGTCTTGGTCATAGCGGGATATACGTAATGATTCATTCGTTTGATTTCCTCCTCAGTGGCTGACTCGGAAACCTACTAAATGCATTAGTAGTCCATTTAATACAACGTAAACTTATGTTTATATAAAAAAAACAAGCACCTTAAATATTAGGGATTCAGTGCGAAAACGCATATTTTCTGTTGGTACAAAACCATCCAAGAAAATATTTATTCCTTCTCGAACTGAAAACGGCATGGTAACGACACCGTAGCAACCTGGAACGCCATATAAGCAGCATATAAAATCAGACAAGTAATCTAACACTGACAAATCATGTTCTACTACAATGATGAATCTGTTGTAATAATAACATATTTGGTCATTACGTATATTAATCAATGAAAAATTAATGAACTTACTTAATGGGATGCTGTAAATGACGTATGGTTAAAGCAGCATTCAAACGTTGCTTTACGTCCAAATAAGAAGAAGGCTCATCAAACATAAAAATGTCGCCTTTTTGTATACATACCATGGCAATGGCAAATCGTTGCAACTCTCCACCAGACAATTGGGCTATATCGCGATCACGAATATTCCCTAAATCTAACATTTTACAAATCTCCTCCTGATTTTTACGTTCATCTTTTTTGTCTAACAAATCGGCGACCGCACCACGTACCGCTTTCGGAATCTGATCAACATATTGGGGTTTCACCAGAGCCTTTAAATTATCTTCAAGTATCTTTGTAAAGTAATTTTGTAGTTCAGAACCGCGAAAATAAGCAAGAATTTCTGTCCAATCTGGTGGATCTATGTATCGACCTAAATTTGGCTTTTGCTTGCCTGCTAAAATTTTAAGTGCCGTAGATTTACCAATGCCATTCTGCCCAACCAAGCCGAGCACTTCTCCGGGTCGTGGAATAGGTAGACGATGCAATTTAAACGAATTTTTCCCATAGCGATGTGTAGTATGCTTCTCCAGATTACTGGGAATGTTAATAATTGTTATAGCTTCAAAGGGACATTTCTATAAAAAATGGTTTTGTCGTGAAATGGAATTCATTGATATAATATTCAAAACAAACTTTAACACAAATACCACAGCCAATACATAGCTCTTCTGATAAAGATGCTATTTTCGATGAGGGCGTTACTTCAATGCACAATTTACCCATGCGAACAACTGGGCATGATTTTTTGCATTCTTGACGACAGCGTTTCGGTTTGCATTTATCATCACTAACGATAGCAATGCGCGTTTGCTTGTCAGTCTCCTCGGTATCCTTACGGTGAGACATATTCTAAGTATGCACAAATATATTTTTACCATTTAACATTAATTTATAAACATTAAGGTAAACAATTTAACAGATGTGCACCTTTGTAATTTATAAACGAGCATTCACATAAACTCATAACCTAACATATTGTATCATTCTGGATTCACATGATTAAAACAAAATTGACGAAAACATATATATATAAAAAATTAATTTTTACCTTTAAAATATTATTTCCAGTTTATAATTATTTGGAACGTGAAATGTATATGCGTGGCCACAGTAACAACTTATATACAACTTTGGTTTAATATAAATACATTTTACTAAAAGTATCGAACCACTTTGATTTCTGCCACGTTAATTTACTACGTGAAAGTATTTCATTTCCGAAATGTTCCCACGAACGCCTATTGGCATTTTATGACAGTATTTATTATAATTATATATTATGACATGGTAGAAGTTATTATAACAAACATAATACAAATTTCTTCCAGCGTGTCCATACAATTTTGCTGTGTGAATTAATATTTCCAATAAAATTACATAAAATTTGTGAAACTATGTTGAACCAAAATAATAGTTCAGAAAATATGCCAACTTCCGAAACTGTTCAAGCATTGGTTAATATAGAACCCACTAAAATGGTTAAGATTGAAAGTATCCTTTTAAATAGATATAATGCATTCATTGATAACTTTAAAAAAATATTATTACATAATTTGACAGATGACAAACAATTGAAATGTATAAATGTTCATAACGAAATATATGATTGTCTGTTAGAATCGGTTTTCCTTAATATGTTAATTTTAGTATTGCACCTGGTTAAGGAGGCACAACAACAACATGGCTTAAGGCATGGTGATTATCAACGCTACCGTGGGTATTGTACTAGACGAATACGTCGCTTACGCAAAACTCTCAAGTTTCCACAAGCAGACAAAAAACATTTTAAGCGGCGTGAAGTTACGTTAACTCAACTGATTGGAAAGGGAGTGGATAAACGCTTTATATATATTCCATTATTTAGTGCAGAGAGAGCTTGGGCTTATGCGATGCAGTTAAAACCGGAAGCCAATACTGAACCTCGTAAACGTTTCCATTTGATTAATAAATTAAAAAAAGCAAGTAAACATGCTCTGTTTCTGCAAGAACTATGCAATGTACGTACTATGAAAGTTGCTTTAATTAAAAAAAAAATATATATATATATATATATATATATGTAATCGGTAACCATATTTTTTTGCAGTCAAATGTTTTTGACGCACGTACAAAATTAGAATGTGAAGCTTATGTTGCTTGGATGCACGGTTCATTACATTTCGAAACGCAGCTTTGGAAAACAGCGGGAGAATATTTAAAACGTGCAGAAGTTATCTATGAAAATTTGGCTGAAGCTTTGCCAGACGATGAACAAGAGCTATACAGGGCTAAAATCAATGAATTTGCTCCAAATTTACGATTCTGTGCTTATAATATTAGTGGCAGTGGAGCTACCACTGACGATTTATTGGAATTGAGGGCTCAAGGGTTGCTAGAAGATTTAGATGCTTTAATGAATCAAACTAAAACGGAAAATGCAGAAGGTCACCAAACTATCGATTGGCGCGGTCGCAAAGTCACCGTAAAGCCCGAGAAGGTTAACTTTTTCCTTTTGAGCGTTCAGGAACTGGATAGAAGCTTAGAGAAACTGTCGAAAGTGGGGGATAAAATTCAGTTAATTGAACGTACACTTATTGATTGCAAAGACACTATTCAAACTGTTAAAGATGAGATTAGACAAGATCCCAAACTGCGTTCTCTTACCACTGGTCAGCCAGCTTCTGGTGTTCAATATCTTTTGGCGTATCTATCATATATACGTCACAGTCGCACTTTACAACGGAATTTGTTTTTGATTGACGAAGCGAAGGACACTTTTGACGATCCGAATCGAAAAACTGAACTCGTTAAGGATGGCAGACGGGTAAGGCCTCAAGATCTGGCTCGCCTATATGAGATCATATTGCAGAATGTATATGAGATGCAACAAATTAGTGCAATGGAAGATAATGCCGCCTACCAGTTAGAAGTTCAACAATTAGCGTTAGCATTTAGAGCCTTTCGTTGTTATTACATAGCTCTTACACTAATTGACATAAGGAAATGGAAAGAAGCTGTAGCATTGTATGAACGTGCGTCAAATTATGCCACAGATGCGCTAAATGGTGAACACAGTTTGGAATCCAAAATTACAGAGCAACTAAAGGGTCTCGTCTCAACTATTGATGGTTGTAAATTTTCCGCTCATGCATATAGTGTACTCGAAAATGATAACACAAATGATTCAGTATATGTTACCAAATCGGCAAAATCTCCCAAACCCCTATATGAACGTTTATCACAATACAAAGAGGATCAATCATTGCATTCTAAAAATCCTAACGTCTTTAAAATGATACCCGAAATGGAGGCCATACCCGGTAAACCTTTATTTTTTGATTTGGCTTTAAATCATGTTAACTTTCCACCTTTGGATGTGAAACTACAATCTGCTGGTAAAAAAGGTATATCTGGGTTTGTTAAAGGTTTTCTTGGATGGTCAGATAATAAGTAAAACCCTTAATAAAATGCGAAAAAATTCTATTATGTGTATGTATATGATCTAAAGTTTCTTTTTAGGTTTTCACATATAAAATATGAATTAATCAATTATAAGCCGAATAATCACATTTGTAATGTTATAAAAATATTTTCATGTATACTAAATTAATTAATAAAGTGAGTTCTAAAGAATCGTGAATGTTTCACACTTAATACATTTTCACTTTAGGTTAGGTTAGGTTACTCGGGTACGCGCTTATACAAAAGCACTTCACATGGCCAATAAGCAGGCCCATTGTGATACCCGACGAAACATAACACATAGTCAATTAAGCCACCCGGAGGAGGCTATAAATCGTTTGAGGTCGAAAATATTAGCATCTGCTAGTGACCCTAGACCCTATGGGAATATGACTCTAATTGTGTCGTTTTCCCTATGGAGCCGGGCATTCACACAACAGGTGCTCCACAGTTTCCACCTCTTCCTCATCCCTGCAGCTTCCACAGAAATCATTATACGGTACACCGTATGTGCTGGCCATGTGGCCTATGAGATAGTGTCCCGTTAGGATACCTACGACCGCGGAGATTGATTTCCTATTTAGACTTAGTAGGTCTTTAGTCCGTTTATAGTTTAGCCGAGGCCAGAGATTGCGAGATAGGCAACAGTTCGATAGAGTACTCCAACTACTGTTTGTCCATCTCACCGACTCTCTATCCAATCGGCCGTTCAATTCCGAGAGGGGGTCCGCACCACCACACTCTCGTCTATTCGCCCCGATTCTTGCAGACTCGTCAGCAATCTCATTTCCGGGTATACCTGAGTGCCTAGGGACCCAGCAGATCGCAACGTCATGTTGTCGAATCTCGGCAAGTGAACGCAGGCACTGCGCTACGCATTTGGATTTAACCTTCACAGAGTTGAGAGCCAAAATTGCCGCTTTGCTGTCCATACAAATGATGACCTTTGAGGTGGATACCACCTTTGAGTCAATCATCTGTGCTGCCACATCAATTGCGGTAATCTCCGCCTGAAAGACCCTGCAGATGCTTGGTAACAACGACCGTTTCTCTTGCGAGTGCCTCCGAGTAAACTCTTGCTCCTGTGCAATCCATATTAGAGGCATCCGTGAAGACCATTACGTATTCACTCCAGTGCCAGACTTTCAGTCCTCTCTTGATGGCATTTTTAGTTCGAAGCTGCCATCAAGTGAAGCATCACGACAAGTAACGTAAAATAAGTAAAAATTGCATTTGGCTAAAATATGGGAGCATCTATAATACAGATGCGCCCTTCTTTGAGAAATATTAAAATATACTTTGCACTTTACTTCAGCGGTTGAATTTTGCCCAAGGAGAGTTTTTTTTTAATTGTGTGCCCATCTGTTATATGATGCCGCCCATTTCCAGCACATTACAAAAACCGAAAAACGTTGGCAAAGTTCCACCTAACAGAATGAAGAGCATGAATTCGGGAAAAGACAGCCTTAGGTAGTGTTTTAATTTTAATTATGGAGTTGTTCTTTTAATATTTATTTCATTATATTGTATATATACATTTGACAGAAACTGTTCATTTAACTTACAATATAAGTGAGCATTGAAGGTTTTTTGTGTTCGATTTATGTTTAAAGCTAAAAAGTAGTTGTATTAATACATATTTTATAACGATTTTCACATAAAAGTTTCATATGAAGAAAATTTAATTTCAGTTATCCTAAAACTAGCAACAAAGTCGTTGGGAATTAAAATTTTTTTGATATAAGTTGCATTATTATTATACTATTGTATTATTATTCTGTGTTTGTGTATATAGTAGGGGTATTAAGAGGTAAACGTATGTACATGGCAATGTAGAAATAGTCTCTGTAATATATATAAGAAGGTATAAAATATAAAGTAAATTTCTAAGGGTTGGATCACATAAAGCGCCTCCCCTTTAGCTGAAGGCATAATACTGGACGTGGGAAGAGTCCAGAATAAAGAAAGCATGGAGTCTGTGTACAAATTTGTGGTTTAAACTGAATTGTATATATAGGGGGTAAAACTGGCACGATGCATTCATGTATAAGATTTTCTACTGAGCGCTGATCTGTATTAAAAAATATTTTGATGTGTTTTTATATGAAATTTATTCTCTTTCTGTTGTCTTTGACGCCACCTTCTAGGTGAAGTCCAAGGTTTTGTTCAAGTCTAATAGAACATTTTTAATTATTTTCTTTTAAAGTACGCTAAGACCAGTGTGGAAAATGCATATCAATATTATAAATTGAGGTCTAAATACCAAGTAATCTAGAAGCATTGTTGCTGCAAATTTTATTTTGAATACATTGCCATAAAAATATATAATACATTAAAATAAAAGTTGACGTTGGCTGTTTAAGATTTGCCCCCGTTAAATATAGCATTTTGCTTTTAATATTCACTTAATTTATATATAATCCAGTGCAATTGGTGAATATGTATATATTATATTTTGTTTTATTTAAATTAAGCCATGTTCCTTCATATATATAAAACACATATTGTAGATTTTGCACAAATAAACTATGTACTTATATGAAACGTATATATGTATATTTCATAGGCCAATGCCAACAGGTTAGCTATCCAATTAAGCAAATGTAAAATGTAATATAGAGCAAAGCCTATTAATTAATTGATTTATTTTTTTATGTTATTGTTACAGTAAAAGTATGCGTTTATTCATCACATTGTTTTATGTCACGTTGATAGCACATTGCCGCACTCAATTTACTCATTACCAGCTAGGGTTTGGCCTCTTCGCTGATCGTGGTCATCCAGCTGTTGTGCAAAATTCTCAACAAGAATCACAATTACCTCCTGAGCTATTAAAAAGTTCTGCTATTCTAAAAAGTCCACATACAATTATGGCATTAGCACGAGATTCTTGGTTTACTAGCAAAGAAATGGCCGTTATTGATCGTGAAGCTGAAAAAATACCGCGTGATATGGTATATAAACTATTTAAAAATGCTGGGTGGATTAAACGCCGATAATTTTTGTAATCACTTATTATACATACAGATACTTTTAACACATTGACAATTTTAATTAATTTAAATATAATTGAATATTTACTAACTATTATAATATTTTAACAAGTAAGAAAACTGAATTTGGCTTAGGCTAAATCTTAAATACCCTCCACCCTATATTGCGTCCTCTAATAGTGTATGCAAGTCTACTTTTACGTTAAATGTGGTTATTTGTAAATTGTGGGCATGCCCATTTTTGATACATCGATGGATGGGCTAACTTTTAATAACTGCACTAAATTTTAAGTTCATAAGTCAACTTTTGTGGCAGATATATAGTTTTCTGTGGATTGTGGGCGTGTATGTTTTCGACCACGCCCATTTTTGGCACATCAGTGGTTAGGATAACTATGTATACGCTTACCAAATTTCAAGTTCCTAGGTCAACTTTTGTGGTAGGTATAAAGATTTTTATTGATTGTGGGCGTGTCTGCAATCCAAATATGCTCATTTTTAGCATATTGATGAAGCTAATATTTATAGATGCACATACTAAATTTCAAGCTTATATCTCAAATTTTGTGGCAGATAAATAGATTTTTATCGATTGTGGGCGTGGCTCAATATCTCAAAATTTACGCCCGTGAGAATGCCAACAACAGACAAGACACGGACACACGGACATACATGTCTAAATCGACTCAGTTTTTGACGCTGATCAAGAATATATATACTTTGTAGGGTATCTCCTTCTGAGTGTTGCAAACGGAAGAGCAAACTAAGTATACCCTCATCACTGAGGTGGAGGGTATAATAGCTTTTATAGCTGTAACAACGTTTTTTATATCCTCCACCTCAGTTTTAAATTAAAATGTAAATTAACTATCATGTATAAAAATTTTATATATACTATATGTGTTTTAGTAAAAAAGATTGCATCATAGTATTTATAGAAAAAAAGTCATGATTATTTACATAATTTCAAGTAATCCCACAGCGACATTGAGTTTTTAAGGTTTGCCTATTAGTTTACATTTTACTAAGTTTGTCATTTCATTTGCAGCACCCAGAGGAAGGCTTCAAGTATGCAAGTATTATTGATCGGACTCAAACTCTGAGTCAATGTCTATACATGTACCAGTTCCTATATAACTTTCTTATTTCTTTTAAAATAAAATAAAAAGCTTACATTTGATACTAATTAAGAATATATTAGGTAGGGTAGGGTTTTCGATGTCTTCTCCTGGGTGGTGCAAACGCATTGACAAATATTGCAGTAATGGACCAAACAATATACAACATTTGTTAAGCCCTTGGTCAACTTTTCTGGTGGCTAAGGAGTGCAGTTTGGGTTTCATTAACAAACAAAAAAAAAAAAATTTACAAACACACACACGCACAAGTTAGGTAATTAAAAACTTCTATTTTATCTGTATTACATATATATTTACAATATTAATATTATTATATATAAAATTTGGCACTCTAAGTCCAAATATGCGCCTCGTTTTTAAAATAAACTTAAATTAAGTAACGTATTTTAAAACTTATTCAGGACAATGTTATTTTTGAAAAATCGTTCAATTTTGTGTGGCATACAGTGTGCCATTGGGTTGAAAATAATGGCCTGATTGAAAAATATCTGGAAAAGCTGGCTCTTCTATTTCAATTTCATGATAATTCGTATAAGGTTCATGTTCAACTATTTCCCGAATAGTATGAAAAGGATGATTTATAACAATTCGATGTGTTTGAATACTCTCATTTGTCAAAGAAGGGTCTTTAGGTGCTGGAGTTGATGCAACTATGCGTGAACCAGGCATGCCATCAATATTAGGAAAAAGAAAGGGAGGTATATCAATTTTTTCCCTATCTTCGTTATATTCATTTACGTAGTTTGCAAATTTATTAAAACGATTAATTGATTTATCGTTTGTTTGTATAGATTTCTGCTCATTTTCAAAACCGTATCTTAACTGCGCTAAAGGGACATCAGTTTTATTGTTGTGATACGATATTTTTGCTGCGGATTGTTGAACGTAATCCTTTCCTAGACTTGCATTTGCTTTGGTATATGCAATATTATTATAATTAGTATAATTCTTCTGTGTTTCATTATTTGGGTGTATTGCTTTATGATTCTTTACATTCTCATTTTGAAGTAATTTCCAATCATGACCCTGTTGTGCCTGATGTGGTTGTTCATTTAAATTAGCGTATATTATTATATTCCTTAAAGTTGACTTTGATCTTAAGTCATTTTCATGTCCTTTCGAATCAAAATTTTCCTCATTTTTAATAGGTGATTTTGATGTAACATTTAAACTTTGATTGTTATCTATTTCTGGGTTATCAATGTTTCCAAGATGGTCTTGAACAATTTGATGATGCGTATCTAATGGATGACCTATTTCTTGATTTGAATAAAGTCTTATTTGAGCATATGGTCTTGCATAAGATGGAAGATTAATATTTACTTTACCATCAAAAACGTGTTGTTGAGAATGATTCGCTGGATAATCATCTAATAATAAAGGATATGGAGGTAGATAATTTGTATTTTTTATACCATACTCATTAAAATTAGAGATGTACGTTTTAGGAGTGTATGAATGATGATGTTGTAAAGTTTCGTCGCGTTGACTCAGGCGTAAAGAACTTCCTAATTGATATTTATTTTCATTAAAATTATTATCGATGCTTTGATTTTTTTTTGAATTCAAATACTCGGTATCCAAATCTCCATTATTAATTATGTGACTTAGAGAAGGATACCTAGTTAAATTCCTCTTTTTATAATATAACTCGTCTTTATATTGCTCTTTGGAAGGCGTTTCAGAAATTTTTTTGGCATCAATGTCATTCTTTATAGAATCTTTATGCTTTTCAGAATTATCCTTAGTTGTTGAAATTCTTTGATGTTCGTGAGTATGTGGCTGCTTTTTATTGGATCCATTGTTTGAACTATATAGAACGCTGCTAAATGCATGTGATTTACCATTTTGTTGATAAACATCTGCAATAGCTGGATGGGGATGACCTAAAGGCAATATTGTTTCGCTTTTGGGTATTTTGACAATCGGGTTTTCCAACTCAACAACAATGGTACCCGCTGGTTTAATAATAAAACGCTCTTCAATGTCATAAAATTCTTTTTGTATGGTCGGGAGATGAATTTCAAATGTTTTGGCTTTTAATGCAGGTTGTGCTATTTGTATTGTTTTAGTTCGTACGGTTTTTCGATGTACGTGTGGTAGATTATCAACTTGTGGTTGAGATTGTTTAATATTTTCACCATTGGCATAATGTTCCTTCTTATTAAAAATCTCGCCTAAGGGTGTCGCGTGTTCTGTGGTAGTAAATGACGTTGGGTGTTCTGTGGTAGTAAATAATAAATCACCATCTTGTTCTTGATTACGAAATTTTAACGATTTCGATAGAGTATTATATACCCTGTCTTCTAAGTCAAATAAAGGAGTACTCCTTACTGTGGTAGGCAGAACTTCTTGTCGTTCAAATCCTCCTTCAGGCAAAATTCTTCTTCCTTTATACGCCGTTTTTTCAACAAGCTAAAAACCAAAGCAAAAGAACTTTAATAAAATTAAAAACGCTATTCTATGTACATATATAACACAACCATAGGGTTCAACAAATGTATCTATGAATAAAAAATTATCTATAAAACATTGAGTTTGAGGTATTTACCCTGTGAGGTATTGATTGATTTCCATTTTCATCTCCTTCAACTGCTCTTACACCATTATTTTTGCTTTTTGAAATGTCACAATCATTTAATGCTGTATGATGCCGTTCGATTGTTAGAGGATCTCTACTAATTATATGTCCTGTATATTCAATATGTTCGCTTTCACATTTAGTTACCGAAATGGTATAGCTGATAAACACATACATAAATAATATTACACTCTTCATAATTACGTATTTTGGAGTCCTTGACTGTGAATCCAGAATAGCAGTTTTTTAATTTGATACTAATTTATAACCAATAACTTAATTTTAAAATAAATGAATCATCTAATAGGTTGACCAATAATATATAATATATATTATTATAATATATAATATATTACTTTACTTGAGTTTAAGTCCTGAAAAGCAATATTTTAATTTTATATCATTATGTAAACACTAATTTAACTTTATAATATACAATATAAATCTATGCATTAACCAATATAATATCCTCGCTATGCTTGTTTAAAGTATTATCTAAATATTTCTCGTATTTAATTTATATTTTTTCCACTTTATATAGGTTCTAAACAGAATTTTGAAAAGCTCTAATTTCAAATTTGGTGCTAACAATATATGCATGAGTGTATATGTGCAATTGCAAACCCAAATCCCGAATTCATTTTGGCAAAAGACAAAAAAGGAAACTATATAAAAAAAAAAAAAAAAGAAATCAAAAAAGGAAACTGCGATAAAAACTTATTTACGGATTTCCATTCAAGATTTCATCTCAACATTGCTTTTGAATTTCAAAATTAGCTTAAATCGCGTGAAAATTTTGCAATGCGTCAAGCTTAACTATTTAATACTCTACACCAAGTTCCAAATTACTTCCTATGTAATTAGCATAATTATCTATCTAGTAATTTTTATCAGTACAATATATACTCAGTCCTCTACATATATTTTTATAGGGAGAATAGTTTTAAATATGGTGCACAATTCGAAAATCTACTTTTAAGGCTAAATAAATGACCTTACACTTTTTGTTATATTTACTCATTAGATGATAAGTATAATAACACATACACACAAACAATACCCTCTACCATAAGTAGTGTAGGGTAAAACTAGCAAAAATCATGAATCCAATTATAGTGTTTGTTGATGAGAGCATTACCTACTTTGGATGATCAATTCTTTGTTTTGAAAAAAAAATGTGGTATTGCCAAAAACGTATTAAGCAGCGCCTTAGGCTTTTTTTCACATGGTTATAACATATAAAATGCATGTGTGCTTGCAGAATTCCTACTAAATATTTTGGAAACATATAAAAAGTATGCGTACTTCATACTTCATATACATACATATATGATGCTCAAAATATGCTATGATGATGAAAATATGCTTAACAGTTATACAACTTAAGAGACTCATCAATTGAAAAACTCAATGCATATTTTCTATGCGCCTGCACTTATTTAAACTTGATCTCGATGCATATGTGCTTTGTATTGGTTTTATTCTTAGTGTTTTTTGATAAGTTAAAATACGGGAACAGTCCAAAACTAGAGATAAAAAAAAGTCAAATTTAATAAACAATACAGTTCGAGGTTTTGTCTTTTGTACATAACATTTGAATATTTGAATACAAAATCGGTACTTTACATAAAAATATCATACTAATAGCAATTGTAATTCGATAAAATACTTATATAAGTTAAGACGATTGCCACTGCTTGTGATTCAACATAGAAAAACAATCTTTATTTGATTCGTTCTTTTATAGTTTAGTAAGTTAGGAGAATACAATAGTTTATGTGTATGTGATTTACCATTCATGTGTTACTATGTATGTTATATGCTACTCTTAACAATTATGCTTATCCAAACAAAAGTGAATTTTAATTTATTGCTAATAAAAAATATGCTTATTAATGTAGATGCTTTGCTTGACCTATCAATGAATTGTGCAATGAACTATTAAGATATTAAAAGCGCTTGTAAAAGAGTGCAATGCACTGTGCAATGTTAAGTGCAATGAACTATTAAAGAAATTAAAGAAATATAAAATGCTTACATTGTTAAGTGGAGCAATTGCCCAAAACGTTATATTAAGCAATATGTGTTTTATAAGTTGAATGCTAATGCAAATGAGCTATCCTAAACAATGCATACTAAGTTCAAGATATTACATTATTATTAAGAAGTAAGTTATTATTATTACTAAATTATTATTATTACTAAGTTATTATTGAAAATTATTATTAAAATAGAATTATATTATTTTGGGGTGGACCGGTGCTGTATTGTACCGTGGTTAACTTATATATTAGAAGAATGTGTATCATTGTTTAAATAAACATAAGCTTAACCAAGAAAAAAAAACAAGATAGAAAAGTTTAGTTAAGACCGAAGATTAAATACCCTCCACCTTCAACCTCCTAAAAAATAAGTTCCTATTGCATTAAATTGTTGCGTATATATTATTTTTCAGGTCATTTTTAAACAACAAATAGTGTTTTTTTTTTTTTTTAATTATAGGCGTTTTAATGACGCCCTTTTTTGGTACAGTATTGAACAACGGTACCACTTATATATATACCAAATTTCAACTTGATAGGCATAGTCTTGTGCGATATATAATTTTTTTAAGATACAATTTTTTCGAGGTATGTTGAGATTTTTGTTTATTGTGGGCGTGTTTCTTAAGCGATTTTGCCGAATTTCAATTCGGAACAGCAAAATTGAACTAAGAATACGTATTCAAAGTTTCAATTTGATATCTTAAAAATTAAGACCCTGAGAGTGCCAACAACAGACGGACACACGGACACACGGACGGACATGTCTCAAACGATTTCTCTTTTCATGCTAATTAAGAATATATATGGTTTGTGGGGTCTCCGAGGCTTCCTTCGATGTGTTGTAAACGGATGATCAAAATAAATATACCCTCTTCCCTAAGGTGGAGGGTTTAAAAACATGTAAAAAACTAAATTTGGCGTAGACTAAATCTTAAATACCTTCCACATCTGCAATAGTGGGCGGGACATTACGCCCTGATTACGCCTTCTAATAGTGTATGTATTACGAATCAGCTTGAATGTCGCGTTGTACGTGGAGTATAGTTTTTTGTAAATTGTGGGCACCTCTGTTATTCTACCACGTCCATTTTTTGATACATCGATGAAAGGAATAACTATAAATATATGTACCAAATTTGAAGTTTATGTGTAAATTTTTGTGGCAGATATAAAAATTTTTATTAATTGTTGGCATGCTTTTTATTCGACTAGGCCCATTTTAAGCACATCGATGGATGAGTCAATTGTAAATATGCATACTAAATTTCTCAATTTTTGTGTCAGATAAATAGATTTTTGTCGATTGTGGTCATGGCTGTTAACCGATTTTACCCATTTTAAATATAAATTAAAATTAAAATTAAGCGATCTGCGTGCAAAAATTATTATTATTATTATATTTATATGGGCTCTCTGCACTGCAACCATTAGGTCTATTGTGCAAGCCCGTGCTCTTAGTCCAGGAGTCGTAGGCCTTTAAAGTAGTTCAAGACTTTCCTGGGCTCAGAGCTGCATATTTCCTCTGGTGTTATCACATGTTTGCCAAATATGTGATGTCTTCTTCTCTTTGAAGCGGGACAGTTGTAGAGTATGTGTTCGGGCGTCTCAGGAGCCGTCTCACATAGTCGGCATATGAGACTATCAGATACTAGGGGTATCTGATAAGGTAGAGGATTTTTGTAAATGGTCGCCTCTTTGGAGTTACAGAAGCTTTGCAGCATTTCTGGAGGATTTAATGAATATTTTGGCATGCCTTTTGCCTTTGCGGATCTCCCAATGGAAGGCAGTCCTTTCCATAGTTCGTTGTCCTACCATTTCCATGATGCAGGTTTTTGCCACACCGCAGAATGGTTCAGGACCAATCGTTTGCCGACGGGCTCCTCTATTAGCTAAACAGTCAGCTCTTTCATTGCCTGGGATCCCTACATGACCAGGCACCTACACAAAAACTAAAAGTACCTGTACAAAATTTCAGCTCAATATCGCAAACTTTACGCCTGTGAGAATGCCAACAACAGACGAAAACATGGACATACATGTCTACATCGACTCAGTTTTTGATGCTGATCAATAATATATATACTTTGTAGGGTCTCTTACGCCTTCTTCTGTGTGTTGCAAATGGAAGAACAAACTTAGTATACCCCCTATCTTATTTGGTGGATATAATAAAGGGGCTCATCGAAGGTAGCTGTACCAATATATTTAAGTATGGATTAATTAAAATTTTCTTATTTTGCATGAAGACCTGTGTGCGTAGAATAGTGAAGGATAAATACATAAGACCGACCCCATGACCTGAATACGCTAGAGGTAAGACGTTTCAAAATTTTAATATCCCAAGGATTTATGTTTGAGTTGAGAAGTCATGGCCTATTATAAATACTATTAATAATAAAGAAGGAAAAGCACAATATTTCCTTGTAAAATTGATCTTACTCGTAATTTCACTTAAAACGTCACTTAAATGTCAGTTTCAAATATAGGGGTGCATCATTGGGAATAACTTCTTTACCTAACGTGGCTGGGAATTCATCGGCTACATTTTTAAGGCATTTTTCTAAGGATTTGCGTGGAACGTAAATATCTAACGCATAAAAACAGGTAAGTTTTATATAATTTAATATGTATCTATTTCTTGTTCAGTATTAATATTTAGGTAATTATTATTATTAATCATTTAAATGTATTACATACTTTTGGAATACTTTCCATTTAATTATTATTCAAACCTCTAATGCATTTCATTCATAATTATCCCCATATGTGGTACTATATTTATAAGTATTTACAGATAAAGGGTACAATAATTTTATTTTATTTGTTTGTGTACATATGTGTGTACTAAGTATATAAAATTTTTTATCTTAATATATTATTTTTAATATCTTCGTAAATATATTTTTTTTAAAGTAGTAGTGGGTACACCAGTAATTTATATCTTTTTAAATTTCAATTCATTTTACAATAAAGTTGAGACCGTTTACCCCAACCGCCAATTAGCTTTTGCCAATTTTTGTTGTTACGCTTGCCCCATAAGTCTTTCAGATTGTTCCACTCATTTGGTTGACGCTTCCCCCATATGCCTAAATTGCACATTTATAAGTAATGTTAGACAAATTTAATGTTAGATAAAATACAACGCATGCATATATATCCGGCATTGCTGCTCAAAATTGTTAAATCAAGATGACAATTCTTTATTGCATGCACTCTTTGATTGTGGGCAGGCAACTTAACCGGTTTTGTCTAATTTTAAAAGGAATCTACATACAGATATAGAAATATTTATACAAGATTTTCCGTCGATATCTAAAAATTTACTTCTATAGGTATTGCAAAAGACTCGTACATACGTACGGGCATATCTACACGTTGTAGAGTCCCCGAGGCTTCCTTCTGGGTATTGCAAAGGGAATAGTTTACATAAATTTAATGGTGTTCACATTGGTTTTTTATATGTAAGAATATATGTATTTATAAAACATTTATTAACATATTTTAGGATTTTCCTTTATTACATATATATGTTCCTTTGTAGGAAGTTTTATTAAAATATCTCAAAAATTTTTATTTGAACCTTGTACACAAATTTACATGGACAGACAACAGACGAGAGAGATATTGTTAAATCGATCCATATTCTGAATCGATCGGCTCTTTACCCCTTCAGGAATTGCAAATATTTCTATAAATTAATACACCCTTTACCACAAGTGGTACAGGGTATAACTATTACCGTAAACGGTTATCGCTTGAACTATACTTTGTCATACTTTCAAGGATGCGTAATCATTTCCCATTATATAAATATTAATGTCGAAGATGTGGTACCCTACACTTATTACACAAGATACATATGTATGCATTTGGCTTCAGGATGTATGAGTACTTACCACGAAAACTATTCCAAGTAGGATTATTGCTTCTTTTACCCCAATTAAAATTTTGCCAATTTTTTTTTTCTGTCACCATGATGTCATCACCATCACTACCACCATCCCTTCTATTATGCTCAATATTTAAAAGATTCTTGCAGTAATCTAAAATGTCGGCATTACTCAAATGAGTCATTTGTAATTTAGGTTCATCAATTATCATGTAATCATCAGGAAGGGTATCTTTGCTGTTCACATTATTCCGTATAGTACCTTTACCCCAAGATCCTTGTACAGATTCCCAAACCTTTCTGCCTGCTAGCGGTTCAGATAGTTGATTTAACATTTGCCAATTTCTTTTGTCATTAACTAATACACTTTGTATTTTAGCGTTCCTTTCTAATTCATCATCCTTGCTTGTGGCTATTTCGCCAATTGCCGCTGTCATCATAAAAAATCTCTTACCAATAATAAGCAAAATTAATAGTAAACGCCACGTGTTTAACAGGAGCCGTGAATAAGGTGACATAGTTTTGATATCTGTAATTTCGCAAATAATACTGATCAATTAAAATAATCAACTTTTTTTCTAATCTGTAAGGCTAATATTTTTGAATAAAATACATTAATTGGTTTTCTATAATTAAAACAGCACGGACAGATGGCTTTGGTTATATGAAAATCCTATTTAATCAATGTATTATTATAATTAAAAAGTGTTAACTGAGTCGATCTAAACGTGTATGTCCGTGTGCCTATCTGTTTTTGGCATTCTCACGATCGTAAATTTTGAGATATTAAGCTGAAATTTTGTACAGGCACTTTTAGTTTGTGCACGCAGATCACTATTTGAAATGGGCAAAATCGGTGAAAAGCCACGACCACAATCGACATACATCTATTTATCTACCACAAAAATTGAGCTATGACATTGGAATTTGGTACAAATATTTATAAGTATTCATTTCATCGATGTACCAAAAATGAACGTTTTCAACAATTTTCAAAAAACCGTTTTCAGTGTAAAACTCGACTTGCAAGTTGATGCGTAATACATACACTATTAGAGAACATAATCACGTACCTGCGACGCCTAATATTTATATGTAGATGTGGAAGGTACTTAAGATTTGGACTAAGCCAAATTCAGTTTTTTGACTTGTTTTAATTAAAATTTCATATAAATAAGTCAGAATGCTTTTCAATTAACCAAAATTTATATAAAAAATATATTTAATTAACTTATATATTAAACGGTTTATACTATTTGTTTTTGCTTTTTTTTTATTATTGGCTTACTACCAACACGTTTAATAAATTACACACGTAAGCGCAGAGACGTTAATTTAAAAATTAACAAATAACACTAAATGTTCGGTTATGAAATGATGTGTTGAAGAATACTGATGTCGTACTGCAGGGGTCTATTAATTGAGTATAAGTGCTGGCCATCGCTTTCAACATCATTTATTTATACTCAATATACAAGATATAATATAGTAGTGTATGTGGTATGCGATTCACTACATAAATTCTACGTATATATGAGTATTCCGCAGTGTTTTACAAATACTCGGAGATACGAAATAGTGTATAAGCCGAAGTTCAAATGTGCTCTTAGACAGGAAACGCACCCAAAGGCTATCACACATACTTACATGATGAATTGCAATCCTTTAACATTTATAGTTATTTTTTACTAAAGTACCACAGACCGGTCTAAAATTGCAACTGAAAATGTGTTGCCTTTGCTATGAATCGATTGCGAATCGTTTAATAAAACTCGTTTATGAATATATCTGAAATCGGGACAATCGAATTGTATAGTCCAACATATGCACACATACACAAAAGTGTGTTTCACCGAAGTGCAAGTAGTTAAGCATATGGAATTGGACGTTAGATTTTATTACTAAAATTTCATTTTTTTAATTACAACTTTATTAAGAAAATGCAATCTGTTATAAGATGAAAGAAAATAATTAAATATTTCACATATTAATATTATACTCTTTCATATATTAATGCTATTCTAAGATAAAATAATTTTTTCGATATGCTAAAAATAACAAATAGTCCCCGATTTGTACATTGTATGTACATTATTAGAGAACGTTAGCATGTGCACGTCGTGCCTATTGTTTGTATATAGATATAGAGGGTATGTAAGATTTGGCCTAAGCCAAATTTAGTTTTTATACCCTCCACCTTAGGGAAGAGGGTATATTCATTTTGATCATCCGTTTACAACACATCGAAGGAAGCCTCGGAGACCCCACAAACCATATATATTCTTAATCAGCATGAAAAGAGAAATCGTTTGAGACATGTCCGTCCGTGTGTCCGTGTGTCCGTCTGTTGTTGGCACTCTCACGGGCGTAACTTTTGGGATATTGAGCTGAAACTTTGTACAGGCACTTCTCGTTTTTGCACGCAGATCGCTATTTAAAATGGGCAAAATCGGTCAAGAGCCACGCCCACAATAAACAAAAATCTATTTATTTACCACAAAAATTGAGCTATAAACTTGAAATTTGGTACGTACATTATAAATTTATTGATGTGCTAAAAATGGGCATATTGAGATTATAGACACGCATTACAGGCGCAATATACATATATATTTGCCACGCCCTTTGTTGTAGAGGTGGAGGGTATTTAAGATTTGGTTTAAGCCAAATTTAGTTAAAATTTAAAATTATTTTCTTATATATTTGTCAAGCCCACCGTTGTGGATGTGTAGGGTATTTAATATTAGGCCCAAGCCAAATTTCTTGTTTATGAATGTATTACAACTTGTTTATCATATGACAACTTGGATTATTGTTGATTGGTTACATGTACAGTAATATTAACAAGTCAGGAAACTAAATTTGGCTTAGTCCAAATCTTAAATACCCTCCACATTTACAACGGCGGGCGTGGCAAATATATATATATATCGCGCTCTCTAATAGTGTATGTATTACGTATCAGCTTCAAAGTCGAATTTTACGTGGAGTATAGTTTTTTGTAAATTGTGGGCGCGTCTGTGTTTCGAATAAGCCAATTTTTGTACCTCGATGGACGAAGTACTTATAAATATGTGTACCAAATTTCGAGTTCATCGGTCAATTTGTGTGGCAGATATAAAGGTTTTTATCGATTGTGGGCGCGTCTGTTAACCAACCACGCTCATTTTTATTACATCGGTTTATGAGATAACTATAGATACGCATACCGAATTTCAAGTTCATAGGTAATCTTTTGTGGCATATATATAGACTTTTGTTGATTGTGTGCGTGTTTGTTATACAAATATGTCCATTTTCAGCACATCGGTGAAGGGAATATTTATATATATACAAACCAAATTTCAAGTTCATAGGCGACTTTTTGTGATAGATATATAGATTTTTGTCGATTATAGACATGGCTCTTAACCGATTTTGCCCATTTTAAATAGCGATCTGCGTGTAAAAACTAAAAGTTGCAAACGGAAGAACAAACTTAGTATATTCTTATCTATAAGGTGGAGGATATAAAAAATATGTAAAAAAGGAAACAAACAGAAGAACATAATAATCGGGATATAAAACATTTAACCACTTCATGTTTTACAGTAACTCATATTTCCTTGATAACTATAGATGAGTAAAGGGGAATGGAAAATTATAATCTATCATTGTAAATGAGGATTGACATAATACGATGGAGATAAAATTAAATTCTAATTTATTTATAATTTTGCATAAATCTTATAACTATAAATTTATCATCTTTATAGTAATCAAACATTATATATACCAAACATAATAAGGAAAATATAAAAACAAGTGAAAATATTATAGTCGGTCAAGCCCGACCATCAAATGCCCTACACCATTTGATATATTATTCAAATTAATTTTTTTCTTTGAAAAATGAAAATTTTTATTTTTCTATACTTACTTGAATTTTCAAAAATTTCAAAATGATACATGTCAGAAATTTTTTGTTTGATTATGAAATAAAAAAAAAAATTATATGGGGAGGGGTTCTAAAAACTGACTGATCCTATTCATTTTCAAAAGGCTTTTTTGGGCCAATAAATTTCCTTGTACCAAATTTCCTCCAAATATCTCAAAGAATAATAGGGGAGGGGTTCTTAAAATGGTCCAATCTGGTCAATTTTCAATAGGGTTCCGCTTTGGGCCAATACATGTTCTTTACCAAATTTCACCAAAATATCTCAAACGAGTAAGAAAACTAAATTTTGCTTAGGCCAAATCTTAAATACCCTCCACCTCCACAACGGTGGGCGTGGCAAAAAATATATATATATTGCGCCCTCTAATAGTGTACGTATTACGTATCAGCATGCAAGTCTACTTTTACGTTGAAAATGGTTTTTTGTACATTGTGGGCGTGTCTATTATCAGACCACGCCCATTTTTGGCATGTCAGTCAATTAACAATGTATACGCGTATTAAATTGCAAGTTCCTAAGTCAACTTTTGTGGCAGATATATAGATTTATGTCAATTGTGGGCATGTCTGTAATTTAACCCCGCCCATTTTTGACAGATCATTAAATGGAATAACTATATATAATCGTAATAAATTTCAAGTTCCTAGGTCAACTTTTGTGGCAGATATAAAGATTTCTGTGGATTGTGGGCGTGTCTGTAATCCGAATACGCTCACTCATATGGCATATTTATGAAGATAATATTTACACATGCACATACCAAATTTCAAGTTTATAGCTTAATTTTTGTGGCAGATAAATAGATTTTTGTCGATTGTGGGCGTGGTTCTTGACCGATTTTACCCATTTTAAATTCGATCTGCGTGTAAAAACTAAAAGTACCCGTACAAAATTTCAGCTCAATATATCAAAATTTGCGACCGTGAGAGTGCCTACAGACGGACACACCGACATACATGTCTAAATCGACTCAGTTTTTGACGCTGATCAAAAATATGTATACTTTGTAGAGTCTCTGTCGCTTCCTTCTCTGCGTTGCAAACGGAAGAAAAAACTTAGTATACCCTCATCACTGAGGTGGAGGGGTATAAAAATGCGCCCTGTAGCTTGCGGACATGGTTAAATCTATTCAGATTTTGATTCTGAATTGATCGGAATAATTGAAGGTGGGTTTGGCTTTTGCCGTTTAGGAGTTACAAATATTCGCGCAAACTTAATATAACCTTTTCCACAGTGTGATGTAGGGTATAAAAAATAAAACATATATATTTAGAACTTGACTTAAATTCTATTTATGGGAGGAGAATAAGGACAGTTTGGTATGTGCACTTATAAGAGGATTCTTCAGATTCTCCAATCCTTAAAAAAGGGTATAATTTATTAATTTTCAGAAAAGATGCCAGAATGGTATTTATGTACAAGCTAGATGCCCAAATTTTTTAACTGAGGTTATGTATAAAAAAAGGTATTCGTAATATTATTTTAATTACAAATAAAACAGTATTCGTTTAATAAATTAAAGTTTTCTGAAATGTCAAATTGTTCTTGATGAATACAATGGTACCAATGCGTTCATAGATCTGAGACACTATGCGCATACATTCTACTAAAAAAATGGTTCTTTAATTAAACTCCTCAGCTTATGGAGCCACCACCACGTAAAGTGTTTCCATCGAACTCTATTTTTTCTGTAGCCCTTTTCTAACCATTCTTTCTAAACAATACATTTCTAATTTTCCTTTAATAAAAATATATTAAATGTCAATAATTTTTCAAAATCTTTTGTAAGGACAGTTTATTAGTCTTCAAAACATTTTTCTTTTAGTAAATAAGAAAAACTTCTTTAATTCGGAGGAAAATGGGAAATTTTTCTTTTTAAATATATTTATTTATTGCTTACTTACATGTTAGTGCTAGAGAACTCATAAAAAAAACTCATTTTATAGATTTATAAATAAATAGTAATGGCTGGCTTCAAATATAAGCATAATTATTACTTAAAAATTGTTAAGTTTCATAACATAATTATACGTTTTCTGTATTAACTTGGCTGCATTCTTAAAAAAATCTGTTGGTGCCAAAGTTTGAAACTCTTGTAATACACCCTGTGAATCAATTAAAACATATGTTTTTCTTTTTACAGCTGCTAGCAAAAACTGTTTACAAGATTTGTAGAATCCCGGCGCGTCTAAATTGTATAAATGGTACTTCACAATTTCTTTAACTGAAAAACATACTGGACAAATGACAACGTAGTCGCAAGCATACATCTCTCATAAGTGAAGTGAAATTTATTTTAAAACCTTTTTATATGTATTGAAACAAAAATTAGGCAAGTATATAACATGGATGCTATATTACCATGTAATACCTTGAAAAGAGACACATTTTTAAAATGTGCCAGTGAATTGGGTTTTGATAAAATGGCTGCGGTAAGTTTTTATTGCAAATAAGTGCAGTAGAGAAAAATAGTAAAATATATGTTTATATGCAATTTTTTATTTTTAAGGAAAAATTTATATTCATAATGCAAAAGAGTGATTTAGATGTTTACCCTTTAATGTGTGAGGAACGTATCAATGTGTTGCTGTATGTATGGGAGTTGTGCGATAGTTATCTTCAAACACAAAAATCAAAAAAATTGGACACTTTAAAGACGGTCGTAAAAATGATCGTACCGTATAGCTTGAGTGTATGGTTTAGCGAGGAGTGGAAATGTTGTCGACCGATATTTCGTTTGGCTTTGTTAACATGTTTGACGCGAGCCAAAGAGTTATTGAAAATGTGTTTTAAAACAATCGAATGGGAATATTGGTTAAATTTGGGCACAACCCCCTATAATGTAAATTATTTGAAAAGTTTAAACGTGGTTATTGATAAAATTAAACAAAATAAAGAGACAAATGTCTTGGAAAGCATAGAAGAAAATGCCACTTTTGAAGGTATAGATTAACAAGTAAATTTATATTTGGCTTAGGCCAAATCTTGAATACTCTCCACATTATGTGCGTGTGGCATGTACAGGTGTGCTCGCCTTTTGCGACTATTTTTAGGTCGTAAGAGATTTTTACTAATCCCTACCAAATTTCAATTTAATATCTCAATATTTGCGACTATAAACGTTTCAAAAGCAGACACACAGCTCACATTTCATGCTGACAAAGAATATGTATACATTTTAGATCTCCATTATGATGTGGAGGGTATAAAAATTGGAATACAATATTTGGTAATATATTTAATGCTTTAAACAAATTTACATTTGCAGACATTCATTATATTACGCAGGAACAATTACCATTGATTTTATTGCGTTTGATAAAGTTGTTTGACAGTAAATCCATGGAAGTCGTGAAAGCTTTGTCAATGCGTGTTTTGGCGGCCTGGAATAAAATATACTATCAATCTAAAAAAGGTATATCCAAAGAGGATAAACGTTGTTTAATATTAATATGTCATGTACATTTAATGGCGGTTTATGAATTGGATGATGTGCATGGTTATATTATAGACAATATGGTAATTACGTCAAATCGAAAACTATTTCTGGCAAATATTTAATACACTTTGTGATTTGTAGATGAATAATATAAGGTTTTATTATGAAGGTTTTAAAACTAAAATAGCTGATCCCTGTACACCACACAATTTGATATATACTCCAGCTCGATATATAGCATTAACATGCGTTCACTTAGCATTACAGAAGCGGGAATTTTTCGAATCATTCATTTGGCAATCATACGACAACCACATGGTTACTTTATTTGACGTTATTTCTCAATCCTATAGAAGTTATTTAGTGGGCAATATTCTAATGGAATTAAATTTATTGAACGAACAAGATTTCGCCGCTCATCTACCTCTCTATAAAAGTCTAATAAACCGATATGTGATAGTGCGTGAAAATAGTGAGCAATTTATGTTGGAAGAGATGCGCAAAAAGGAAGCACAACGTTATGCACATAATGTTATACAAACGATTAAATATATGACAGATTTTAAAAGTAAGATCTGTAAAGGTAATCGTATGAGTAACATTGGAAATTATGAAAATGTTGATGATAAAAATGAAACATATGGTGCGGCAGAAATGATTAATGGGAATGAAAGAAAATTGGATCCAGTATTTCAATATATACCGGACAATAAGACTGTTTTATATTTTGTATACGAATTATTGGCGAGTAGAGTAAGTTTAAAGTTTTGGATTCATATTTTATTTTATCAAAAATATATGGTGTAGGGTATTGATGATCTAATGATCAGTATTATTTGTTTTTACTAAAATAATTTCTACTTACCTTTGCAGTCGTATAAAGGTTGGCATTTTGCTAAAATTGTATTACTCTTGAAAATTATACGGCATGAATTAAATGGTATAGATACCTGGCGTTATCATCCTGGCCTCACTATTGAATTTATGTTAAATTTGGAAAAAAAACTTTCGCGGCACTATGAGGATTTAGCTAAAGTGTTTGAAGAGCATCCATTTCTTGAGCAAGAATTTTGGTTGACGGCCTTCTATTTAAACCCAACCAATCGTTTATATGATCACGTAGTGCGTTGTGGTACACGCTTTCATAGGCGTATTCGCGAAGAACAACCACGCACAGTGGTGATAAACAGCATTGAAAAAAATAACTTTAATACAAAATTTGGTTTGCTTAGCTCTACCATTGAAGTAAAAGATATTGTCGATTTAACTAATTATGAATCAATGGATATGGACTATGAACCCTTATTTAAAGCGCTATATTCCCTTCGTTTGTCAGATGGTATGGTGAAGGATATATTAACAATAGCGTTTCTACCGCGTATTAAAACATTGGCATGGGTTGTCAACTGGTTAGAGTTACGCAAACGTTGTAAGGTGATTTTAAAGGATAGCAAGGAGAAGAGACGTTTTGTAGAATTGAATATGGCGGAGGCGAATGAACGTTTGAAATTTCTTAAAGTAGACTATGAAAAATATAAAAATCGTCCCCAGTTGGACTATGGTACAATTGAAGAGGGCTATGAAAATAATATGTATGCCAGCGATTGTGGGAACGATAGCAATAATGATGAAGATGTTGATGAAGAAGGTGAAGACTTTGAAGATGATGAAGACAACTATGAAACACCTAGTCGAGACACTTATCAAAAACAGAAAATTAACATGGAAGGTATGAATCATTAAACATATATTATTAAAACAAATAAACATTAATTTCTTACGAAATGAATTTTTTTCACCTGTCTATACTGAAAGTTGTAATGATATGTTAGAAATTGTGAAAAATTAATATTTAGTGACTGAAGAGAATGACCTGAACCAGTTTCGAACTCGCCCTCATCGAGTTCTCATCAGCAGGTATTTCCCAATTCCACCAAATCCACCTGTGCAATTTCATGCGCAAATGGCTTATATCAATAATTCACATTTCAACATTACAACCCTACATCTTTATTTTAAACTTTTTCTATACCCTCCACATTAGTGATGAGGTATACTAAGTTTGTTCTTCCGTTTGTAACACCCAGAAGGAGGCGTCAGAGACCCTACAAATTATATATATTCTTGATCAGCGTCGAAAACTGAGTCGATGTCCGTGTGTCTGTCTGTTGTACAGACACTTTTAGTTTTTGTACGCAGACCGCTATTGAAAATGGGAAATATCAGTCAAGAGCCCACAATCGACAAAAATCTATTTATTTGCCACAAAAATTAATATTAGATACTTATATCTATAAATATAAGCTTCATAGAAGTGCTAAAAATGGGCATGGTCGGATTATAGACACGCCCACAATCAATAAAAACATTTATATCTGACACAAAAGTTGACCTAGGAACATGAAATTTGGTATGCGTATATATAGTTATCCCATCCAATGATGTGGCAAAAATGGGCGTGGACGCCCATAATCAACAAAAATTGACCTAGAAACTTGAAATTTGGTACGCGAATACATAATTATTCCATTGACTGATGTTGCAAAAATGAGCGTGGTCGGATAACAGACGCGCCCACAATTTACAAAAAAACATATTCACCATAAAACTAAATTACCAAGCTGATACGTAAGACACACACTCTTAGAGGGCGCAATATATATATATATTTGCCACGCTCATCGTTATGGATGTGGAGGGTATTTAAGATTCGGCCTAAGTCAAATTTAGTTTTCTTACTAGTTTTTATATGTGTAGATAAAGCTTCGTTTTATTCTATGTAGTGAAAGGATGGGTGACCGTATCAAATCAAACTACCTGACAAACTTAAATGGTATAAATGGTATGGCCTGGTTATGTAGTAGTAAGTTACATGCGTGGTATTGTATGTTAGTAAGTTACTAATATACCACGCATTAGTAAGTTACTAACAAAACACGCATTAGTAAGAACTCGATGAGGGCGAGTTCTATACCGGTCCAAGTCATTCCCTTCAGTCACCAAATATTAATTTTTCACAATTTCTAATATATCATTACAAATTCCAATATAGTCAGATGAAAAAAAATCATTTCATAACATATATATATACACTAAAACTTATTAACTTCTTACTTTTTTATAGACAAAGTTTTTGGTCTAAAAGAGGAATTTTCATTATTAGGAAAGCGTCGTACTCGTGCTCGCACTGCAGCAGCGGTAGCCGAAGCTATGTTAAACTATGAAAAATCATTAAGTGGTGACAGCAAAGTTAACACCCAGGCATATACTCATATAAAACTTGTAGAGTCAGATACGCATACGGTTAAGGATTTTCTTCAAAGAAATGTTAAAGATGTACTTAACGAGCGTCCCCTTATATTAAATACTACTCAACAATTCAAGGAAGTGATTGATATATGGAATATAGATAATGACGTTTTGAAAACAATTCATGAAACCTCTATACATTTGCCTGAAACTGAAAACGTGTTCGAAAAATTCAAGAAATTAATCTCTTTAAAAAAAGAGGTGAAAGAAAACGCTATTGTTACTTTTAAAAAATTATGTAAAAGCAGGAAATTAATGGATATCGATCTTGATTCTGATAATGTTATCTATGAAAAAGGTGAGTTGTACATAACGTTAATCTTATATAACATATCATGGATAATTTTATTGTTAAATTATAAATACTTTTCTAATTATAGAAAACGGGATTCCCTTACGTGAGAATGACAATAATTTGGTTATGAAATGTGTAGATTTTAAAGAATTCATTGAACAAAATCCAGTTGTAAAAGTAAGTAAAAGAAAGATTCATTTCATACTATTATATTTGCACAGAGACTTGTTGCGCTTGTTTTTTATATACCGATCAATTCTGAATCGATTTAACCGGGTCCGATTGTCTTTCCATGTAAGTTTGTGCGCAAGCTACAGGTCGCATTTGTCGAGATATTTCGTTGAATGATAATTCGATGAAGGACATGTATTGGCCAAAGAGGAGCCCTATTGAAAATGGATTGGACCGTACCATTTTTAGAAGCCCTTTCCATATAATTATATTTCAAGAAGTATAAGTTACTTCGTGCCTCGTACATACAGATACAACTAAACTAAGTGTAGCATAATTTAAAAAGCCAAGTGGTGTGGGATACTAAATGGTCGGGCTTGACCGACATTTTTACGTGTTTTTATTCAAAATTTTAGATGAAGGGAAGATATAATACAGCAGAAAATGTGAATATTGAAATAAAACGAATACAATGTAATAATGAATTTCAGATAGCAATCGTTAATGACGTTCCAGAAGGCTTTACAGGCCAAATCCAAAACAATTGCAATGAAACCACAAATATTGAATCTAGTAGAGAATTTCCATCTAAAAATTATGAGGCATCGGAAAATACCTTAAAAGGTTTAATGGAAATAAAGAGAGATGAAAAACAAGTAAACTATTTTATAGGAAACTGTGCTAAAGATTATGAAGAATCATTGTGCAATAATAATGATAGTGATAATGTGAAGGATTCTGCATTGAAAGATAATAATTGCAGTCAATATCCGAAAAGTTTATTAAAAGTAAATAAATTACTGGAATTAAAGAAGGCATGTTTCGAAAAAGAACTTAGGGTGCGTTTACAAAAACTCACCGTTAAAGATCTCCATCACCTACGACAACCTAGAGTACTATTAAAACGGTTGAGTATGGATTGCAAAATAGAACCTACAATTAAATCAAGTAAACGAAGAAGAGTTACACAATTTAGTAAGTGCAGAATAATTATAACAAACTTTAAATTTAGGTTATTTTGAGCTTTTGCTAAGGTTTTTAAGTCGCAAGCAACTTAAGGCAGAATCATGGACTCTTAATTTATTTTGAAGAAATGTGTTTTTATACCCTGCACAAAAGATAAGAGGGTATACTAAGTTTTTCATTCCGTTTGAAATACCCAGAAGGAGACATCAGACCCTACAAACTATATTTTAATCAGAATCAAAATCGGAATTCATGTAGACGTGGTCGTCCGGATGTCCGTCCGTGTTTTGGATATTTTTAGGTAATTAGTTGCCTTGATCGTGTAACAAATAACGGTTTTGCATATAGATATACTTTAGATAGATATACTTTAGATTTAGATTTAGATTTGGTCTAAACTAAATTTAATTTAGTTTTGTTTAATTGCCTTTTTATATAGTATGTTTTGAAACGGATGTTGATCACGATAATGATGATGATGATGACAGTAAAAACTATTACCTAACGGAGCGACTACAAAAAAAAATTCGAAGACGGCGACGCTTACCTTCAGAATCTTCCGATTATAGCATCTCCGAAGAGTACAAACCCCGAAAACCACGTTATTCGCGTTCAATACGAGGCAAACAACCAAATAATCCTGTTTGTCACATGTCACCACTATCTACACGCACTGTCGCACATCAAACGAATCTTGTGGTTACACCACGATCTGCCAGTGGTTTGAAATTGCGAATCTCTCACATGCAGGAGCAACAACAACAACACTCTACAGATAAAGACTCAGATAAATCTGAACCCAATGTGATTGATATTATACAATTATCTTCCGCATCCAGTGATGAAGATGAAGTCGTCCCCCATGCATTGATGCCCATTACTGAACTGATTGAAATTTGCACAGATCCTCTCTTTGAGGAGGAAATCATTATTTAGTTGATAGGATCAAATGACCAAGTAAATTATATTATTAAAGTGGACACAAAAAACCAGCAAATACCGTTATATCCATCCTTTCTTCTAATTCATATGTGTTAATATATACTACATATGTTTCAGATTTCTTCCACTTCAAAAGCGCGACTTCGTTTAGCTTAGCTTAATGTCATAAAATTATTATACCCTCCACCCTAGGGAAGAGGGTATATTCATTTTGATCATCCGTTTACAACACATCGAAGGAAGCCTCGGAGACCCCACAAACCATATATATTCTTAATCAGCATGGAAAGAGAAATCGTTCGAGACATGTCCGTCCGTGTGTCCGTCTGTTGTTGGCACTCTCACGGTCGTAATTTTTGAGATATCAAATTGAAACTTTGTATATGTATTCTTAGTTCAATTTCACTGTTCCGTATTAAAATTGGGAAAAATCGGTTAAGAGACACGCCCACAATAAACACAAATCTAAACATACCTTGAAAAAATTGTATCTTTAAAAAATTATGTATCGCGCAATACTATGCCTATCAAGTTCAAATTTGGTATATAAGTGGTGCCGTTGTCCAACACTGTGCCAAAAATGGGCGTGATTGAATTACGCAAACGCCTATAATTTAAAAAAAAACACTATTTGTTGTTTAAAAATGACCTGAATAATAATAATAATATATACGCAACAATTTAATGCAATAGGAACTTATTTTTTAGAGGGTTATAAAAGGTGGAGGGTATTTAAGCTTCGGTCTTAACCGAACTTTTCTATCTTGTCTTTAAATTAAAAAAAGTTTAATTCTTTTATTTTCATTATAATATATATATATATACATATAAATAATGTATATATATATATATATATATATTGAAAACAAAAAAACGAATGTAATACAAAATTTTAAGTTATAAATGAATAAATATAAATTTTAATTTTCACTATGATTTTACAAAGATATTTCCTATTTAAATTGGTTTATAACAAGACTATTATTATTTCATAATTAGTTACAGCTAAATCATGATTTTCCGTTAGTAAGAGCAAATAAAAATTAACACTTCATTTATACTAGATAATACTTGCTTCTAAGTATCTATTAACTATATATACACAATTATGCTTTGTATCTACAACTTTTATTATGTAATAATAATTATCATTTCTGTCTTATTGTTTTTGATTATGGGCTTAAATTTGAATAGACATTTTTTTGCAGAACGTCTCTGCAAAACTACAGATCAATATCTCAATTTTGGTGTGATTTTCAACAGTGGACAGGCTCTTATACACACAGACGAAAATGGTTAGATCGATTCAGAATTTTATAGGGTATCTGATCCTTACTCCCAGGTGTTAAAAAACTTATACTTTTACTATAATGTGGGATGTACATAAATAATTCTTCTTATACCAATATTTGCTTATATTCAATTATCTAAAGTCTATAGATCTTAATACTATACATCATAACCAACATGAAACTAAAAACAAACCAGGTCTGCTTTTGACTGTAGGCACTTTATGCACTCTTATTCATCATGGTAATAATATATTCATTACAAATAATTGTTTTTAAACAAATTTTAAAACTATGAAGGGAATTTCCATATTTACACTTATTCTCACTGCGTCTAACTTCGATGGTTTTTAATTTTTTTTCTATGCGTATGTTTATTTTTGCCTCTGGCTAATTGTTTTCCAACAAGCAGAGCTAAATTCGCAGCACTACTTATGTTTGATTATTTCCTTTTGTTCTTTTTATTCATTAAACATGTATATATGTATTTTTTAATGGTATAAAAAACTGATTACATTGATATTGATGGTAATTTTGTATAGAGTAAGTACACAACGCAAACTATTTCTGTATATTAGTCCTTTGCAATTGTAAGGGTATCCAAGATATCGCCTAAACCAAATGCAACTTTTTTATTGTTTCCCTCCCTTCTCATTTATTTTTATCCATACTTATTTGTATTGAAATCTACGTAATTTGATATTTCAACTTTATTTGGATTTATATTTGTATGTGTGTATAAATAACTTGTAACTTACCTTACATATAGAATGATATGTTTAGTTTTTATGTCCATCATCATACGCTTTGATTGTGGATATATAATAATTGGTTTTATCTAAAATACTTTTATTTTATTCAGCTCGAGGTATATGACATATTTATTGGTTTTGTACAAAATCTTATTATCTTATACTATCTTACGGTATCTTGATTTGAACCGAATTTTAAACAGGTTGGCAGTATTTCTTCGCCAATTTGTCGAAATATTCGTTTGTTAGTGGTGCTCTCGCTTGATACTTAACCAATTTTGTAGTGTACAAACTTGCAGCACAATATGCTATTTTTTACTACCGAGCTTACCCCAAAAACAGTAGGATTGATGCTGATCAAGAATATACATATATACCGTGTGGGGTTTATGACGCGTTCTTTTAGGTTTAAAACTTAGTTTATTTCCCATCTTATATTAAGGGTATTAAAATTTTCAAAAAGCAATCTTAAAATATATAGCAATCTTAAAATATATAGTGTAATCGGTTAACGTAAATATGTATCGCTTCGGTGATCTCATTATCTTAATTCAGTGGTAATCAGAATTAGTGAATTTAACAGGTTCATTTTTTTGCATTTAAAAAAAATATTCCGAAATGTACTACTCTTTTTAGCGCATTTGTATATGTTAGATCACAATTGGATAATCATCGTATCTATTTGATGTATTCTACAATTTTTGTTGCTCACCGGAAGAGTTTTTTGTAACTGGTAGAATGTTTACTAAAGACATACACATAGGACGGACGTATACATAGACGTAGTTAAATGGATTTAGAATCTCATACTAATTAACAATATTACATTTAAAGTTACTTTCAATTTTTAACAAACGTTTTCACAGTATACTCCCAATCTTAAGGTGTTTTTTATAAAAAGTGAATTATAATTTATAACATCACATTGTTATGCAAATGAATTAAAGGAAATAAAAGTGCAAAAAAATATGAAACATCATAAACATAGCTAACATGAAAATACCAACTACATAGTGAAAATTTAATTTTTGTTGATTCCTAAGGGGAATAAATGTGTGTCCAAATGAAGAAGTTATATTTGGCTTAGGGCAAATATTTGATTCCTTTCTTAATAGTGAATTTGTTAAAAGCGCGGGTGTTACAAACGTTTTGAAAAAGTCAATAAACCCCTGGTGGTGAGTATAAAAATGCATACTTTGAGTTAACCAACGTTTTTAGGCGTGTATTACAATTGTTTGTAACGAATTTCAGTTCAATTTATATAGGGGAGGGTTCCGCCAACAAATAAAATATAGAAGGGACACATATATGTTTATAATAGAAAAAATGACTAACCCGTTAGTAAAATCCTATACGCCGAAAGCAGTATTAGAAGAAATATTGTTTTTAGTTTTTAGATAAAAATAAGTAAAACTAAATTTGGTTCAAGCCAAATCTTAAATACACTCCACATTTATAAACGGTGAGCGTGGAAGGTCTGTGATTACGCCCTTTAGTATACGTATTATGTATCAGCTTGAAAGTCGAGTTTTACGTTGAGTGTAGGTTTTTGTTAATTGTGGCATTTGGCACATTGATGGATGGGATAACTATAAATATGTGTACAAATTTCAAGTTCGTAGGTCAACTTTTGTGGCAGATACATCGATTTTTGTCGATTGTCGGCGTCTCTGCTATTCGACCATTCTCATTTTTGGCGCATCGATGAATGGAGATATAAATATGCGTACCAAATTTCAAGTTAATGGCTAAATATTGTGTCAGATAAATACATTTTTGTCGATTGTGGTCGTGGCTTTTCACCGATTTTGCCCATTTCAAATAGTGATCTGCGTGCACAAACTAAAAGTGCCGGTACAAAATTTCAGCTTAATATCTCTAAATTTACGACCGTGATAATGCCAACAATAGACAGACACACGGATCAACTCAGTTTTTGATGTTGATTAAGAATATATATACTTTATATGGCCTTCTTCTGGGTGTTGCAAACGGATTGACAAACTTAATATACCCCCCATTTTATGCGGATAGTATAGCAAGTAAGAAAAGCAGGATTTGACTAAGACTAAAAATTGAATACCCACTGTCGGTACACCAAAGCTTCCCAAGAATGTATATATGTATATCTTCTATATTTTATAAGTTATACAGATTTTTTTCTAAAATATTGCTTCTTTTTCATGTTTTGTTGCATTGTGTGCGTGTAGCTTCACCGATTTTTTCAAATTTTAATAACAACCTGCTTATGAAAACTACCAACATTTCTGTCAAATTTGGAATCTATTTCTCAATTTTTGCGACCAGGATAGTGACTATGACAGAACACACACACACACACACACCGAGATACATACATAGCTAGATCGATGCTTCTTCAGAATATATTCTTTGTGCGGTCTTGCAAACGTTGCAAACAAACAAAGTGTACCAACCAGAATATGTATATACCCCCATATAAATATGCTGGTAGGTACAATAAGGTTTTATCTGTATGCCTATGGAGAAAAAACTTCAACCTGCAAATAAAATTAGTAACATTTATATGTAAACTTAGCATTAAGCTTTAGGACTCTTAGTAAACTTAATTGTGTGTTTTAAGTGAAATCACAACGAAACCTGAAAAATAGTCACAGAATTAAGCGCATCATCTACCCATGATTTATGGTAAAATTATCCAAAATTGATTCTAAATGAAAACTTTTTAAATAGAATTAAACAACGGTTTCAAGGTTAGTTAAGATTAAAGTAAATAAAATTGGTTACACTAAACCATATAAAAATGAACAAATAAGTGTAAAAGCTAAATCAGGCTTAGCCCAAAAAAAAAAAGACAATAACTACCACCAAAGCACTACAAACCTCTAAGGTCTTTATGTGTCAATTTTCACGTTTTTATACCCTCCACCTTAGTGATGACGGTATACTAAGTTTGTTCTTCCGTTTGCAACACCCAGAAGGAGGCGTCAGACCCCCTACAAAGTCTATATATTCTTGATCAACGTCGAAAACTGAGTCGATTTAGACATGTATGTCCGGGTATCCGTGTGTCTGTCTGTTGTTGGCATCCTCACCGGCGTAAATTTTGAGGTATTGAGCTAAAATTTTGTACAGGCGCTATTAGTTTTTGCACGCAGATCTCTACTTAAAATAGGCAAAATCAGTCAAGAGCCACGCCCACAATCGACAAAAATCTATTTATCTGCCACAAAAATTGAGCTATAAACTTGAATTTTGATATATATATCTATAAATATTATCGTCATCGATGTGCAAAAAATAAGCATAGTCGAATAACAGACACGGCCACAATCAAAAATCTTTATATCTGCCACAAAAGTTGTTCTAAGAACTTTAAATTTCGTATACTTATACATAGTTATCCCATCCACCGATTTGAAAAAAATGGGCATGGTCGGATAACAGACATGCCCACAATTTACAAAAAACCTTATTCAACGTAGAAGACCTACAAGCTGATACGTAATACGTACACCATTAGAGTGCGCAATTTATTTATTATTATTATAGTTTTTGTTGTCGTTAAAAAATACTTGTTAAATATGTGCAAGATAGCATAACAGAAATGCCCAAAGTTTACAAAAAACTTTATTTTTATATACTTTATTGCAAAATTTGTGGAGTTAATATGTAACACATATTTAAATATTCTTTTGAAAAGTATGCTATTGTGTATACAAGCTATGCCGAAAGTTTACCTATACTCATGGAGTTTTAGCCCAAGTAAAATATACCTATTTATATATATATTATCGAAAAAAATCTATTCTGCCACAAAAATTTTGTCATTAAGGTGAACTTTGATACATATATTTATAAGTCAATCAATGTATCAAAAATGCGCGTGGTCGGCCCACAATTTACAAAAAAACATATTCACGATAAAAATATACATGCAAGCTTATACGTAATATGTATACTATTAGGGGCACAATATATATATATATATATATATATATTTGCCATGCCTAGCGTTGTGGATGTGGAAGGTATTTAAGAATTGGCCTAAGCCAAATTTATACAGATACGAATTTCGAATTACCCTCCATCTCTGTGATAATGTTATGCTAAGTTTCTTCTTTCTACCAGGAAGGGTCCTTAAATATTTCATTAAATATATATAATCGTGATCAGCATTAATCTCAGTCGATCTAGTCTTGTGCATGTGTGTTTCGGAAACGCCCACTGGTGCAAAATATGAAATTAATGATGTCATAACCGCTGCTTTATATAACTGTGAAAGGTATGAAAGATTTGGCCTAAGCTAAATATATTTATTTGACTATTTATTATTAAGAGATTTTATTTAACTTGCTTTCTTGTCTGTGAGAAGAATCTTGCAATATATTTTTCGAACATTTCGGTAAACTTATTTTCGATGACTGCAACATATAGTGTACATATTGCGAAACATTTAACTATGTCCATATCAATTCAGTATAGCGGCCGCCTGAAAATTTTACATTATTATTCGTCGCAACGTATTTTTTAAGTGAAAACCCTGATTTTTCCACAATCTACATGATTATTTAGCTAACTATTTTTCACCAAGTTTTGTCACTAAATATTGTACGAATTTTCATCGAAATATATTATTTATTACATGGACAGATAACAAGAGGACATGGCGAAACCGCTTTAGAAAGTAATTTTTGGATCGGTATAATAAAAGGTGGTGCTCTCTAGGCGTTTAAGAATCATAAACATCTGCACGAACTTAATGTACCTTTTTCCATAGTAGTCTATATATAGGGCATAAAAAACTAAAACCAAACTTCACCCTCTTCACCTCAATGCAAACAGTGAATGACTGGCTCACCCCATCGGCAAAAGTGTTATATCATATAATACGCGCTCGCACATGTATGTACACTTATGTGTATTTCTGTAGATATCAGGCTATTGTTTTTCTAAAACACACACACACACACTTCAGGGTGGTTCCTTTGTTATTCTAAAATTTGTACAAATGTCGACTTTACAATTTCCGTTCTGTTCTCTGTCAAGATTAACAAGCTAGCTAGTAATGGTTAATATGTTTATGGAAAGTTCCACCCTAACTCACATGCTATAAACGGTGCGCTTCTCATGTTTTTCTGTTTTTCTTAATTTCTGAGTAAACCATTGATGCAAAAAATATCATTCCTTTTTATACATTGTATATAGTAAAGATAAATAAAGAGTACTTATATAGTGCAAATTTTTTCCAAATTTGGCTGAAATATAAAATTAAAATCAGCCTAAGTCACATGTATTGGACAAACAATATTAACAAGCTCGATTTTTAAATTTTTTGCAAATATTCCATGCCCTTTGTAGAACGCCCTTTAGGTATAATTTCTAAATAATTTACAATCGTTACAGTCGATACTCATACAAAATTCAAAAAATAAAACAGAAAGTAGAAATTTTGCAGTCTGTACCACCAGACTATTAAATACCCTACTACATTTCATTAAAAAAGAAAAACAAAAATTGCAACCTACTTCATGAGAGGTAAACATGATGAATTCTACTCTGAGCTAATTGGTATAATAAAAGGTGGCTGTGACAATATCCACACAAATACAATATTCCCTTTTATTAGTTTATAGTGTAAAGTATAAAAAGTTCTTTTCTCTACAATAAAATATTTTGTAGACGTATTATAACATTAAAATCTATTAAATTTTTTTTTAAACTGAAAGCTCTGTTGACTTTTCCCTTATCGATATAAAATATGCGTTTGCTTGATACCCTGCAGACGCTGGAAGCAATTGGAGATGACGTAGAGAAGTCCGAATGTAGTTTCTATACCTTGCAAATAATAGAGAAAAAATCCTTTAAAAATTGCTCCTTTTTCATTTTTTGAAACACTCTGAATAAGTTTCTGAACCGATTTTACCCAATGTCAATACCAACCATTGGAAAAACTATTAACATATATAAATACTTTGGACTCTATATCTCAATCTTTGTAACCAGAAAAATGACTTCCCACACTCAGGTGGACAGACTTACATGGCTAGATCAACTCAGTATTCTCTATTTTGCTGGGCGTTATAAACTTTATGACAAAGGGACATATAACTCCTATATTACATATAATGGTGGGTATAAAGTGATATATTTTATATACAAAGGAATTTATTTGCCGTTCTTAACATGAATCACAAAATAAATTATGGTAGACCATAGCAATTGACTATAAAAAATCCCTCACTTTTTCAAATGCATTTTTTTACCCTCCACCTCAGTGATGAGGGTATACTAAGGTTGTTCTTCCGTTTGCAACACCCAGAAGGAGGCGTCAGAGACCCTACAAAGTATATATATTCTTGATCAGCATCAAAAACTGAGTCGATTTAGACATGTATGTCCGTGTGTCCGTGTGTCCGTCTGTTTTTGGCACTCTCACGGGCGTAAATTTTGAGATATCAAGGTGAAATTTTGTTCAGGCACTTTTAGTTTTTTACTTTTTTACACTTTACTTACTTATTTTTTTACTTTACACTTTTATTTGAAATGGGCAAAATCGGTCAGATGCCACGCCCACAATAGACAGAAATATATTTATCTGCCACAAAAATTGAGCTATAAACTTGAAATTTGGTGTGTATATCTATAAATATTAGGTTCATCGGTATGCCAAAAATGGGCGTATTCGGATTACAGACACGCCCACAATTCAAAAAATATTTATATCTGCCACGAAAGTTGACTTAGCAACTTGAAATTTAGTACGAGCATACGTAATTATCCCATATACTGATGTGCTAAAATGGGCGTGTTCGGCTAACAGACGCGCCCACAATCGACATAAATCTATATATCTGCCAAAAAAGTTGACCTATGAACTTGAAATTTGGTACGCATATACTTCCCATTGACTGACGTGCCAAAAATGGGCGTGGTCAGATAATAGACACGCCCACAATTTACAAAAAACCATATTCAACGTAAAAGTAGACTTGCATGCTGATACGTAAGACATACACTATTAGCGGGCGCAATATATATATATATATTTGCCACGCCCACCATTGTGGAGGTGGAGGTGGTGGAGGTGGTATTTAAGATTTGGTCTAAGCCAAATTTTTTTTTTCTTACTTGTTACTTATGTTTTTAGAACAAAGTGTGATTAATATCTGCCTAATACTAGTTGAATAAATAATTGTTTTACCTTTAACATATTTAAAATATTAAAGCATTTAATACATAGTATTACTATATAGAACCAAAATTAAGCAACAAATCATACAGCCACACATACATATATAATCACTTTTCTACTTACTTACAGTAAATTATATATTTTTTCTCCTTTATGATAAACTAATGAAAATATTATAGTTGGTCAAGCCCGACCATCAAATACACTACATCACTTGATGCATTATTCAATTTAATTTTTTTGAAAAACTAAAGATTTTATTTTTTATACTTACTTGTATTATTAAAAATTTGAAAATGATTAAAATGTTACAATAAATTTTTTTATTTTTTATACCCTTCACCTCAGTGATGAGGGTATACTAAGTTTGTTCTTCCGTTTGCAACACCCAGAAGGAGGCGTCAGAGACCCTGCAAAACATATATATTATTGATCAGCGTCAAAAACTGAGTCGATTTAGACATGTATGTCCGTGTGTCCGTCTGTTGATGGCACTCTCACGGGCGTAAATTTTGAGATATTGAGCTGAAATTTTATACAGGTACTTTTAGTTTTTGTACGCAGATCGCTATTTAAAATGGGAAAAATCGGTCAAGAGCCACGCCCACATTCGACAAAAATCTATTTATCTACCACAAAATATGAGCTACAAACTTGAAATTTGGTATGTATATCTATGAATATTATCTTCATCGATATGCCAAAAATAGGCGTACTCGGATTACAGACACGCCCATAATTAATAAAAATCTTTATATCTGCCACAAAAGTTGACCTAGGAACTTTAAATTTGGTACACGTATACATAGTTATCTTATTGACTGACGTGCCAAAAATGGGCGCGGTTGAATAACAGACACGCCCACAATTAAAAAAAAACCATATTTAACGTAAAAGTAGACTTAGATGCTAAGACATACACTATTAGAGGGCGCAATATATATATATATTTATTTGCCACGCCCTTTCGTGTAGAGGTGGAGGGTATTTAAGATTTGGTCTAAGCCAAATTTAGTTTTCTTACTTGTTTTTTTTATAAAATAAAAAACTTAATTCTTTTTACTTACTATTAACTATTGTTTACCAAATTTTGCCAAAAAAATTTAAAGAATTGCACATTTTCGTTATAGACCGATTTTTTATACCCTTCATCGTAGTGATGAATTTTATACCCTTCATCGTAGTGATATACCCTATATTAAGTTTGCTCTTCCGTTTGCAACACCAAGAAGGAGGCGTCAGACCCCCTACAAAGTATATATATTCTTGATCAACGTCGAAAACTGAGTCGATTTAGACATGTATGTCCGTGTGTCCGTCTAAGTGTTCTAAAAATGGTATAATTCTATCCATTTTCAAAAGGTTGTGAATATTTTTAATTTCTTTACCTACTATGAATAAAGTCTTTTTATGGCGAAAATTTGCAATTCCTTATACATATTAACAAAAAATTGTAAAAACAAGCACTTTGTGTAATGTGAACCCGGGCGGACCATTATTTCAACAGAATAGTTTAATCCACGTTAAAGAATTTTATTATTAGAATTAGTAATAAAAAAAAAAGTACTTTAATATGAATGTCATATAAATTTTGTTTTGTTTTGTTTAAAGGTGTTAGGTTTTATCTTTACCAGTCAGTCAGTTGTTTGTCTTATTTCAGTCCACACACATACAAATTTCATACTTTCATATATATAAGTACTTACAATATATAATGTATGTATTCAGGAAAGGACCCAAATGCGATACAATAAAATACTCAGTCGAAAAAATACTCAGCAGGATATAAATTCTTTAAATACAAAAGGTTTGAATTTTGTCCATGTTGTACGTTATTCTCTAAAAACTGTTTCAGTCTCTTTATTGTATAAATTGTATATTGTATTTCTGTATTCTTTTGTTTATACCCAAAAAAAGGGGTAGTTTTGTAGTTATATTACATCTCTTTTTTGCTAACTATAGAGTTGCGGATATATTCATTTTTACATAACTATGTCGTGGGTTTCAGAAACAAAATGTATAATATATATATGGATCAATGAGTCGGTTATACTATGTCTGTCTATCACTTGTATAAGCATTCATCAAATATATGTGTCATAATGTACAATATTATCTTTTCAAAAAGTTAAATCATTATTGCTAGAAAATTATTTGTATTATTCGGAAGTAATACTTAATAGAAATAATATGTTTTAAAACAAGTGAAAATATTATAGTCGGTCAAGCCCGACCATCAAATACCCTACACCACTTGATATATTATTCAATTTAATTTTTTTCTTCGAAAAATGAAAAATTTTATTTTTCTATACCTACTTGTTATATCAAAAATTTCAAAATGGTACATAAGTCAGTCATAAGTTTTTTTATATTTTGTTTGTTTATATCAAAAAAAAAATTATATGGGGATAGGTTCTAAAAATGGTCCAATCCGGTTCATTTTCAAAAGGGTTTATTTTTGGGTCAATGCTTTTCCGCGTATCAAATTTCATCGAAATATCTCAAAATATAATAGGATATCATATGGGGAGGGGTTCTAAAAATGGTCCAATCCGGTCCATTCTTAATAGGGTTCCCCTTTGGGCCAATACATATCCTTGTACCAAATTTTATCGAAATATCTCGAAAAATAATAGGACCTCATATGGGGACGGGTTCTAAAAATGGTCCAATCCGATCCATTTTCAATAGAGTTTCCCTTTGAGCCAATACATGTCCTTGTATCAAATTTCATCAAAATATCTCACAAAATGCGACCTGTAGCTTACGCACAAATTTAGATGGACAGACGGACATGGTTAAATCGATTCAGATTTTGATTCTGAATCGATCGGTATAACTAAAGGTGGGTGTGGAATTTGCCGTTTGGGAGTTACAAACATCCGCACAAACTTAATATACCCTTTTCCACAGGGTGGTGCAGGGTATAAATACGTAGCTTATATGTTAAAATGGAAATTATAGAATTTTGTGTATAAGAGGTTAGAGAATATTGTGAATTGAATATTATAAACAAGTAAGACAACTAAATTTGGCTTAGACCAAATCTTAAATACCCTCCACACCTACAATAGTGGGCGCGGTAGACATATGATAATGCCCTCTAATAGTGTATGTATTGCGTATCAACTTGCAAGACTAGTTTAATTGTGAATTGTTTTTTGTAAATTGTGGGCGTGTCTATTATTAGACCAACGCATCAACGGATGGGATAACTATAGATATGCAAACCAAATTTCAAATTCGTAGCTCAATATTTGTGGCAGATATGTATATATTTTTTTTTATTGTGGGGGTGGTTCTGAACCGAATTTGCCTATTTTAAATATTGATCCGTGTGCAAAAACTAAAAGTCCATGTACAAAATTTCAGCTCAATATCTCAAAATTTACGATCGTGAAAATGCCACAGCATTACCTTATTTTAACGCTTTTGATTATATGTGCATTGGAGAATGGCTAAATCTTTCTTTAACATTATCATGTAGTGTTGCTAGATTTGAGTTATGTTTAATTTAATAACACAAGTAATTCATTATTAATATTCAAAAAAAAGAAATTCGGTCAAGGTAAGGCAATGTAAGAGGTTGAAAATCAACTTATATTCTTCTTTGTACTATTATTTTTGCTAGTTCGATGTTGACTAAGGCATTACATTAACGTTGAAGTTTTAAATTTTCCATTCTATATTATTTTGTAACAAAGCTCTAAGTAATAGGTATGATATGATTTATTGGGACTTTAACAATTTAACTTAATAATTGACTACAGGTACATAATAAAGTTTAAATACCAAAAATATATTTACACGTGACATTAATTCTTTTAAATATTGACTATAATGATAAAAACGGATTTAAAAAAACAGGGAAGGGTCTTCAGTCTGTTCATACATACGCAAACTATAAATATGAATGAGATTATATGTGTATGGTGTGGCACAAACGTGACATAAAGGATTAAAAACGTTTAAATACATTGTTACAAAATTTGTACTCACAAAGGGCACAACCTATACAAACATCCAAAAAAAAACACGACCATTTGTGACTTTAAGTTTCTGTTTGTTTATCTTAAAGCAAGTATGCTTAATAGAACATAGAGAGATAAGCGTAGAGGTATATAAAGCACGGACACATTTAGAGAAACCTTAAATAAATAAATTTGAAATATATATTTGTTAAGCAAACACAAATGTGAGACAAGTGAATATATTATATTCAGTTCTGCCCGGATATTTAGTGCCCTACATCACTTATTTCTACAATTTATGCTATAATTAATTTTATTGGAAGCACAAGAAGCACATCGACGGATAGAAGGACGTACAGCAGATATGGTTGAATCGATTTATATTCTGAGCTCTCTACTATAACTGTTTCTGGGGCATTTATCATTTAAGAGTTGCAAACATATATAATATACCTTTGTATCAGATTGTGGTATTGGGTATAATAAAAAAAAGTTTGAGTATACATAAATAGGAGAGGGGGAATCGCTTAACCCACTTGCAACCACACAAAATGCGTAAAAACATGGAATCGTACCTTTGAACACATTTCACAGATAAATCAATTAGATCCGAGTAATAAAATGTTATACGTTGTGATCGGGAGATTGTGATTTACTTAAAGGGATATTTAAAAAAAATCTAAAAGTGGTATTAGCAACCAAAACGAATTGTTATTTTTCCCTGCAATAATAATTTTTTCACTTGTTTTTTGCCACTAAAGTGTTACTTCAAGTAAAAAATTAACTTATGCCTCAATATGTGTATTGTGCCACAATTAAAACTCTGGAAATTATATGTGACAAGGATAACATATGCGGTGAGTATCTAACTATCGTTGTACCCAAGCCAACAATACAAAAATTTGTCGCAAATTTTTATATAATCAAATAAATTATGTTCCTGAATATTTACATATATATATATATAGTTTCTGCACGTGCAGGGAAAAAATTGACTTTCTGTATAAAATAGAAATTGGATACTATTTATAATTAACCTATCCATTGATGTTTCACAAATGGGCGGATTTGTATAACAGGCACAATTCACAAAAACCGTATTTGGTGCAAATCTGACTTGGTGGTTGATACATGAACTACCATTCTGCCATTACCACTATGTTATTACTATACAGATGTATTGGACATTTAGGATTTGGCTTAAGCCAAATGTATTATTATACCCTCCACCTTAGTGATGACTTCGTTTTTCCGTTTACTACATCCAGAAATTGGGCGTATTCGGATAACAGACACGCCCACAATTTACAAAAAACTATACTATACGTAAAACTCGACTTTCAATCTGATATGTAATACATACACTATTAGAGGGCGTAATCATATGCCTGTTACGCCCACTATTTTATATGTGGAAGGTATTTACAATTTGGTCCAAGCCATATTTAGTTTTCTTACTTGTTTTTATTTGTTTTATTAATAATTCCACTTTCAAAAATACTTGATATCCTCATAAATTAAGGAATCAAGGAATACTTGATTTATAATGCTACGATTTCGGACGACTTCATTTGGAAGCATCATTTACGCCAATTTATTGTTCATTACACTTTAATGTGCACTTGTTAAATTGTGTGCCAGTAAGCTTATATTGTTTTTTTTAAATAATTAAAGGCTATACTGCTGAAAATTTATCTAGTTGAGTTTTTGATATTTCGGTATTGATTATTTTTTCGTGACAATCCTTCCAAAGCTTAGTTTGTGTATACAAATCCCTATTTTGATGCAAATTTGTATCATTTGTAAATTCCTTTATTTTGGCTTTCACTGCTAAATTCGTTGTATTGGATGTTATTGATTGTCTTGTATAACCCTCATCGGTATTATAGCTCTTTGGAATGAAATAACTTGCCGTTGTGTGGGGTGGTTGATTAACCGCTGATTTAAATTGGGTAGCTGTCTCAAAAGTATCCATAAAAAGTTTATATTTCTCCTGCGAAAAATTTTCATCTGCTCCTTGCAATTGTGATTGTGCTCCATAATGACGCATACTATTATAGAAATCCTGATTATTATACTCCATCATTTCATCATTGTAGGATACAGTAGTGATTTTTTGAGTAATGCCATGTTCATGCGTTGATACAGCAAACGGATAGGGAACACACGCGTAACTCATATAACCGAAACCAGTCATTATCGGATAAGGCTGGTTATGTACAAACAATGCTTCAAATATTTCTTTGGTTATTTTTTCTCCACTCAAAGTAAAGTGTTGTAGTTTCTCCAAATCTAAATTTAAACTGCCGCCTCGTTCAAGCACTTGCTCCAAAACAAATATGTAATTATGGGCGAAGCGCAAAATTTCGATTTTTGTTAATTTAGTCTCCTCCGGTAATTGTGGTAGAGTAACCCGTAAACGTTCCAAAGCATCATTCAAGGTGTGCATACGATTACGTTCCCGATCATTCGCTTTAATACGCCGAAATTTTTTTATGCGCATAACTTGTGACGGACTGCGCGAGCGAGTCACACGATTTTGTCCGACGGCATATTTACGTTTGGGTTTATTTTCAATTAATTGTTGTTCGTCTAAATCATGTACTAGCGACTTTTTCACAGGTGTGGACGTATTTATTCCTATATCAGGGGAAAAATCCATATCTGTATGTGATTGTTTATTAATAACATATTCTACTAAAGTCCGACCACTACGATTACTTTGATTGCTGCCAGTATCGAATAAAGTTGGCAATATCGATTGATCCAATAAAGTCATGTCAAAACTACAATTTATTGCTGTCAATGATTCACTGACACTCGACTTTCCGTTACAAAAATCTGGAACGTTATCAAATTTCAATTTACGGGTTGACATATTACGACATTCTGTTTCAAAACTTTTCTCATAACCACTATCAAAAGAGGAATCGTCATTATTCATTTCATCGAAATCAAATGAACGATCGTCGAAACCGCTATAACAAGACGACATTTTTCTGTCGCTCTATTTTAAAATTGACTTTGAAATATTGTCGTTATTGTATTATCATGTTTCTTGCCGCGATTGAATTAAAATAACTCGTGTTTTCGTGAAAGAGCTGTAAAACCAACTAAATATCAGTTAAGGATATTATAGTTAAAGTGTCCAATCCACCACCGCCACCATCATCATGATTATTGCAATTCATTATCATTACTTTTAGACGACCTTCAATGAGCACCTCTATAAGTAAGTGAATGAGTAACTTGTGCTTGTATCGAACAATCAACCAGGCAACCCCTCTCCGGTGCGTTGCTGACGTTTAAAAAACGCCATTATTAATCTTATGCATGATTATAGAATGCGGTCCTTAATTGACGAAATTAAAGGGGTGGTTGACTATTCACTATGACTCTGATTTTCCACCAATAGAAAACTTGCTAATAAATATGTTATTTTGTGTTATGAAAATTATTTGTACTCTTTTCTTGTTAAAAAATCCAAGATAGGTTTTTTTCATTTTAATTGGCTTTGAGGCTTAAAAGTACAACAAATATATTAGAGCCACTTGTACAAGATACTTAAGCCGATGTAAAATAGATAGTTTTTAAAAAATATTTACACCACACACAATTTGTGCACTCCCAAACGGCTAAAGATAAATCCACCTTTTATTATACCAAGTAATTCAGAGTAACTTTCTTAATCGATTTAAGCATGTTCATCTGTTCGTCTATTTGTTGTATGTCCATGTACATTTGTGTGCAATGTTTTGGTCACAGTTTTTAAAACTTTTCAATATAGTATAAGGGTACGTCTTGACCTAAAGATGTGCACTTTTGAAAATAATTTAAATTGCAAGATATTTAGGACCCTTCTCAATATAACATCCTTATTTGAAATGCGCCTACATATGTATATGACGAAAATATACAATTCTTAATATATTTTGGCAATTCTAATTAACTACTGTTGAAAAGTAGTTAATTGGCTTAATATTGATATTAAATACAAAATTTCAGTTCAATATCTCAAAATTTACGCCGGTGAGAATGCCAACAACAGAAAGACACACGGACATACATGTCTAAATCAACTCAGTTTTTGACGCTGATCAAAAATATATATACTTTGTAGGATATCTAACGCCTCCTTCTGGGTGTTGCAAACGGAAGAACAAACTTAGTATACCCTCATCACTAATGTGGAGGGTTTAAAAATTAAATTGAATAATATCATATATCAAGTGATGTAGTGTATTTGGTGGTCGGGCTTGACTGACTATAATATATTGTATTGTTTTTGCTTAAGTTTTACCAACATCGAATGAACGACTGAACGTGAACAAAAATTGGCCATTAAGGGCGTCTAGTATCAAACGATCGTTGTCTTTGGACTACTTTCCGAGTCACGACAAGTAATTTTTCGTTCTAGAACATTCCGCGCTAGATCTAGATAGTGCAAACTTTTTAGAGTCTTTAGTGTATTTTTTCATACCTAAGAGCTGAAAAAAATTGCCTCACTTAGCTTTCCCTTGAGATGATCTTATGCACTTCATATTTTATTCACCCTTAATTTTCGAACAGAGAATTTTTTATACCTTCCACCTTAGTGATGAGGGTACGTTTTAAGGAACATGACGTGAGGATATGCACCTTGAATGTAAGAACACTTTACAGGCGTGGTGTCTCTATCCAGCTGGCCGATGTCCTTGGTAAATATAAAGTTGACATCACCGCTATCTAAAAAATGCGATGGCTTGGACAGGGGTACGTTAAAAGAGCCAACTGTGACATCTACTAAAGCTGCCATCCCACGGTGCGTGAATTTAAGTGCGGATTTGTTGTAAGTAAGAGATTTCGCCACCTTGTCTCGCGATTCACTCAGTGAATGATCGCCTTGCCACAATCCGGGAGAATGGGACCAAGGAAAGCTTCTATCAGCACCTAGAGCAAACATATGACAGCTGCCCTTCCCATGACATTAAAATTGATCCAGGTGATTTTAATGCAAAGATTGGGAAAGAGAGCATCTTTGGCCCCACCATTAGTAAATTCAGTCTCCACGACACCACCTTCGATAATGGAATGAGGCTGATTGACTTTGCCGGGGCGAGGAACATGGTGGTTAGTACTACAAGATTCCAGCATCTCGACATCCACAAAGCGACATTGCCTGATCGTACGGTCAAAAATCAAATCGATCATGTTGTGATAGATGGACGGCATGCTTCTAGTGTCATGGACATCCGGGGCGTGAACATTGATGCAGATCATTACTTGTTAGAGCTAAAGTCCGCACCCGTTTAAGTACCGCAAATACCACCCGTCAAAGAGCGGTACGGAAGCTTGCAGTTGAAAAGCTGTTGCTTACTCTACTCGACTCTCTCAGCTATTTGCTGAGAGTCGTCCTTCAGAACCTGACGTTTCCGCGTAGTGAACACTTGTGCCGCACTCGATGCGCACTGCCGCTTTGGAAGTGCTCACATACCAGGGGCCGCTTTGGAGGAATCCTTCGTATGTCAATGAGTGCCGCCGCTCTGCTGCAGAGAAAAACGTCGCTAAAATAATAATACTCTGCAGTCAGTTACCAGGCGCACTGTGTGGGAAAGGTATAAAGAGAAAAGAAGAGACGAACAACGCCTTTTTAGACGCAAAAAAAGAGTACATGAAAGGCGCGAGCTGGAAGTGATAGGGATGCACAGAGGAATGAACAAAACCCGGAAATTCTATGAAAAGGTTAAGCGTCTAACCAAGGGTTTCACAACAACACCTTCTTCCTCTGTTAAAGACAAAAACGGGAATCTGGTCACAGATGTACAATAAACCTCTAAGGTCGAGGGGAGAACACTTCTCTAATCTGCTTGTCGAAAACGAAGAAGCGGATGGAGCCTCCGAACCACTAATCACTACTGATGATGTTATATGCCCACCTCCCGACCAAAATTGATAAGGCAGAAAGTATAAGGGGCAAATTAAACGACAATAATATGTCATTCCTTGTGTTACTAGACCACACAAAAGCTCTTGATTCCGTCGATCATGCGCTACTAACAGTCAAACTCAGGGAATTTTTTTTATTTGGGGAGGGGTTCTAAAAATGGTCTAATCCGGTCCATTTTCAATAGCGTTCCCCTTTGGGCTAATACATGTCCTTGTACCAAATTTCATCGAAATATCTCAAAAAAATGCGACCTGTAGTTTGCGTACAATTTTAAATAGACAGACAGGAGAACAGACGGGCATGGTTAAATCGATTCAGATTTTGATTCTGAATCGATCGGTATAACTAAAGGTGGGTGTGGCATTTGCCGTTTGGGAGTTACATACATCGGCACAAACTTAATATATTTCCACAGGGTGGTACAGGGTATAAATAAGAATTTTAAAAACAGTATTTAAAATACAAAAGGGAAAACCAATTTTGTATTTTGCATTTGTAGCAAATCAAAAGTGTTGCATTTCATATTTAAATACTTTTAACAAACCATTTTTTTTTTTTTTTTTTGGATATTGAGGCGATAATACATTATTCCAATATTTTATATTTAGGAAACGTATGATTGAAATTTTGTATATTTTTGGTATATATACAAATTATTAATACTCTATCAGTTTAAATGTTTTACACAGTACCAATTATACATGTTATATTTTATTTTACAATTTCCAACATATGATTAAATTTTTTGAGATTTTTTATAAATATTAAGTCACAGCCTCTTAGTAATGATAATTCTTACTTTCAAACACTTTAAATTTTTGTACCCGTTTTAACGTAATGAAGTCACGTGGTTTAAAGTAAGCATCGAATACTTTTATGGTCGAAAAAATATTAAAATAATTTTACTCCAAGACACATATCAACTATAAAAAGGTACTGTTTACAACAAAATGCTAACACGTGTTAACACTTACAGCCAAAATTAACATTACCCACAAAGCTGTAAAAAACGTGCCGAAAATCTTTAGGCTTTTTCTATACAAACCTATTTATTTATACATTAAAGAACACGCTACATTACAAAAAGCATAAAGACAGATTGGTTTGTTTGTTTTAAGTGTAAGTGTACTAGTGTTATTTTGATGAAGCGACAAACGCGCTTGCACTTCTGATAATAACATTTACACAACATGTTGCTTTAAACCACATATTACACCTACTAGGACACGTGCAACTAATTATTAATAGTTCGGTAAATATGGGATTTATATACCTATATTACATATATTCTCTCATATATTTAATTGCCTAATACGATAAATTTAAACATAAATACAGAAGAGAACACTTCCTTAACTTTTATAACCACCCTATACAAATTATACATATTATATAATATACATATAACTTTTTGTCAAAACGTTTTCAACGCTAATCTTCCTATTAATATTAATATATGAAAAAAATTAGGGAAGCAAACAAAACAAAAATTGTACAATAATGTTAAGTATATATTTTAAAGCGTTATGTCTTTAACAACAACTGCATAATTATTTATTTAACGATATGGCAGTTTATGCTTAAACATAATAAAATATAACGATTTCTCACTTGAATTTAAGTAGTAGTTTTCTCATCAATTTATTCAATTAAGTACATCTGCTTCTCACCATGCGAAAAAGAATGCTAATGTTAGATATTCTCTAAACAGACAATATTAGAGTATATAATGAGACATAAACTTTATTTACATTACATTTGGACTACGTAGTATCGCAACCATATTATAGTACATTCCCTTAAAACTTACAATTAAAATAAAAAATAAGAATTTTCAACTGTGGGTACTAAATATCTGCATTAAATTTCAGCTCAATATTTTTATTTTTGAGGCAATAAACGCTACAGAAACAGACGCGCGGATGTATATGCCTAGATTGATTCAAATTTTTTTAAGATAATCAAAAACATGTACGGGGTCCCTGCTTCGGTAGATGTGAACGGAATGACTGGGTACTTCCACTGTTCATGTAAGCGGGAAACGGACGTATGACAGGAGCATTTTTTTTAATATAATCTAATGGGAAAAAATAGAATAAGCAGTCGCTTTGAGAAACAGTTTAAGGGGATGTAGTCGAATAAGCAATAGTTATACCCTGTACCACCCTGTGGAAAAGAATATATTAAGTTTGTACCGATGTTTGTAACTCCCAAACGGCAAATGCCACATCCACCTTTAGTTATACCGATAGATTCAGAATCAAAATCTGAATCGATTTAACCATGCCCGTCTGTTCTCCTGTCTGTCTATCTAAATTTGTGCGCAAGCTAGAGGTCACATTTTTTAAGATATTTCGATGAAATTTGCTACAAGGAAATGTATTGGCCCAAAAATAAACGCTTTTGAAAATGGATAGGATCGGACTATTTTTAGAACCCCTCCCCATATAAAAATTTCGATTTCATAAATAAACAAAAAATAAAATTTTCATTTTTCAAAGAAAAAAATTAAATTGAATAATATATAACAAGTGGTGTAGGGTATTTGATGGTCGGGCTTGACCGACTATAATATTTTCACTTGTTTGAGTAATAGTTTTAATGTAGTCTAACGGGATTACCTTGTATAAGCAATCGCTTGAGAAACACCGTGTTGGAAATTTTAAGATGAATATTTGCTGGACATATAAGACATTTCTTAGTCCATACCAAAACTAATACCTCAAAAAAAAAACAAGATAGAAAAGTTCAGATAAGACCGAAGCTTAAATACCCTCCACCTTTTATAACCCTCTAAAAAATAAGTTCCTGTTGCATTAAATTGTTGCGTATATATTATTATTATTATTCAGGTCATTTTTAAACAACAAATAGTGTTTTTTTTAGTTATAGGCGTTTGCGTTAGTCAATCCCATTTTTGGCTCAGTGTTGGACAACGGTACCACTTATATATATACCAAATTTCAACCGATTTTGCCCAATTTCAATACGGAACAGCGAAGTTGAACTAAGAATACGTATGCAAAGTTTCAATTTGATATCTCAAAAATTACGACCGTGAGAGTGCCAACAACAGACGGACATACGGACGGACATGTCTCAAACGATTTCTCTTTTCATGCTGATTAAGAATATATATGGTTTGTGGGGTCTCCGAGCCTTCCTTCGATGTGTTGTAAATGGATGATCAAATGAATATACCCTCTTCCCTAAGGTGGAGGGTATAAAAACGTTCTCGAAGGCTCATAACCTGATGCAATAGATTAAATAAAAGACTAGACGATTTTATATGAAAAATATTCACGACTTCATTCGACAAAGGTTTTTATTGGAATAAAATTTTTTTTTACATTTTTGAATGACAAATAAAAAAACTAAATTGATCAAAAAAATTTTTTATATGTTCAATGACAAAGTATTTTTACTCTACAACACATTTACATAATATAAAGAAAGAAACAGTATCACAAACGTATTAGCAAAGACCTTGAACATCCAACGGTTTAGAATTATTAGCAATACATGGCTTAGAACACGTGAACTGCGTTGCGTTGACATAATACTTAAACAAGGAATGTAGATCATATTATATTTTAAGAATAATTTTAGTACAATTTTTATACAATAAATCACAGGCACATATTATTTCTACATAAGTACATATACATACATATTTATATATAAGTGAAGGCAAGTTCAATAATATGCGCAGTCTATAAAATTCTATAAAGATTATATTAAGCAATTAACACAGATTTAGGAGTTAATTAATTAAAATAAATTTGTTCGTTAAATACAATAAATCGGATGCTTACAAAGGACCATACATAGGTTCAGAATAAGGTAAATAAACAGTAGGCACACTAACACCAAATGATTCGGTAGTAGTACGAGATGTTTGCAAATTACGTTTAAAATGTTTACGATATCTAGAATAATATTTTTACGTATATATTATTAAGAAAACTTTCAAATTATTATAAATATAATCTTCACTTACTTCTTTGTTAAACAAAAAGCCGTAAAAGCGGTTAATATTGACGCTACACCAATTAAAGCAGCTATAACTACCAACCACGAACCTGGCCCAGTAATTGTGCTGGCAGACGCATGTACTTTTCGTACCGAACATGATTCTACAGCACTTACGCCGTATTCCACATATATATGATAAAGATCTTTCTTCAAACGACTTGAATTCATAAGCTTCTCCATTTCAAGTATCGGCAGTCTGGATCCGTTACGAAACATTTGAAAACAGGAACTGGTCCCAGTAAAATCTAAATTGTAATCTCCTTTTGTCAATATTTGGGTATCCACGATATGTAAATCCAAGTCTAACGGTTTTAATTGCTCTCGAACTTTCGATTGAAAGGGTCGAACAATTTCTTGAACCTCACCGGCTGGTCGAGCAAATATAAATGTTAATAACGATTTATCTCTAATAATAAATATTTTTACACTATTAAAAGTGTGACGTTGAACATTAACTGAATTATTAGCTTTTATCAATATATAAAAATAACCATCTACATAATCTGTTAAAGGAGCACAGGTTTTCAGTTCTCCCGTAAGATTATTAATTAGGAAAATTTTATGATTCATACAGTTTTGTATATCATTTGATCTTTTGTAAAATTGTGGAACGAAAGTTACATTTTCTATGCTTAATGTTATCGGATCAGCTTCAGCATCCAAATCATTTGCGTGAACAGTAGTGATCACGGTATCAATTGGTACATTGATGCGTATACCAACTGTTTGATCTAAGTTCGCGAATTGCGGTAAATTATCATCAATATCGATCACTTTTATAAGAATACGTATATGTGACAAATCGGAACGATCGTATAAATCTCCTGTGAAAGCATAAATTGGTTCACCCAATTTTAAACATTTTACGGTAAGAGTGAATGTCTCCACTGTCTCCCTGTCTATTATTTGATTCGTTCTTAGTATGGCCGTATTATCAATTGACCTTTCCAGCACAAAAATATTATCTTCATTACCCTCTATTATAATATAATCAATAAGAGCATTCTCTCCTATATCTTCATCAGTGGCCGAGAAATTTGCTACTATAAAGCCGGGAGGTTGTTCTTCTCTTAACTGCAATTCTAAAAATCCTTCATTCTAAATATATCGAATAGCGATTACTTTCTTGACGTCTAATAAAAATTGTACTACACTTACCTCTTCTCTATTAAACTTTGGCGTATGATCATCGACATCTAAAACATTTATTTGTAAAATCCTTGTTATAGATTGTCTTGGTTTTCCATCATCACTGACTTCTAAAATAATATTATAAACATCTTTAAGTTCACGATCTAACATTTTCTTTGTAGTAATAAGTCCTGTATTTTCATCAATTTTGAAAGCGGAAGCATCACATGTGTCATCTAAAATTTTATAATATAAAGTTCCGGATGGAGTATTTTGTTCATCTGGATCGTTTGCTTTAACCATAAAAACCGGAGAGCCTACTGGAGAATTCTAGAAATACACATATTTAAAATTGCATCATATGGTGTAAATTTTTTCTCTATATTTATACCCAACGCACAAGATGGGGCATATTAAGTTTGTTCTCCGGTTTGCAACCCCCAGAAGGAGACGTCAAAGATCCAATAATGTATATAAAATACCACTCACCATTAACATCCGCATCGATCTAACTATGTTCATCCGTTTGTCTATCTGTTGTTATAATTCTCGAATTATCATTGTATAAAAACTATTCCATGTCCATAATCGAGAGAGTTTCAAAAGCACAAAAGTAAAGTTATATAGTTAAAATTTGTGTACTTATTTATAATTATTCCTCCCATAAACGTGCTAAAAATTAGCGCGGTAAGTAACAGACACGATAAAGAAAGGGAAAAAGCTACATTTGAGTGAAGTTAAGTCCCCATCTATACATGAGATGTGGGCTTGGTATAAATCCGCTCATTTTTAACGATCATTAAAGTATGTGATACATGTGATTGCTATCATAATATAGAAACGCCAGTTTATATATGAAGTAAGTAAAACAAGTAAAAAAATACCCTCCACATCTACATTCTCTAAATAAAGGATACATTACGTATGAATTTAAAGGTTGTACGATTAATTCCTTTTTTTGTAAATTATGAGCGTATTTGTTATTCAACCACGCCCATTTGCACATCGACGGAAGAGGTCATTATAAATATGTGTACCAAGTTTCAATTTCATAGCTAAATTTTTGTAGCAAATGAAGAGATTCTTGTCGATTTTGGTGTGGTTCTTGCACAATTTTGCCCAATTTAAAAATTAGAAGTGTCTATACAATATTTCAGCTTAATATCTCAAAATTTAATACGGTAAGATGCCAACAAAGGGCAGACACACGGATACATAAACGAACAAGTCTAGATGGACCGAGATTTTGACACTGATCAAAAATATATAAACTTCGTAAAGTCTGCCCCCTTATGGGTGCTCCAAACAGTACAGCAAACTTAGTATACCATCATCTTATGTGGAGGGTCTCCTACCTCTGTTATAGTAGCAACTTCGCCTATTTTGGGGTCGATAAAATAAGGTATACCATCATTTGCACTGACATCTCCTATATAAAGGATAACTTCGATCTCTGAACTTAAACATTTCTGCTTTGATATCTGTTCACCATTATCCTGAGCTTTCACTCTAATATGATATGGTTCAGAGCGCCCTTTTCCTGTTAATTTAGATTTAGATTTTAACTCTCCTGTGTACTTGTTTATATAGAACAAATCTTTAACATCATTGTCTTCTTCAATTTCATAGAATATTTCACCATTAGGACCATCATCTACATCAATAGCTGAAACTTTAATAACAAATGTGTCAATTTCAGCATTTTCTGCTACAACAGCCATATATTCGGATTGATCAAACAGCGGCGCATTATCGTTAACATCCAATACATCAATATCGATATTTGCCAAATTATATTTTGAATTTATGGGTTTACCAGGGGAATCTTCAGCTTTTACTTGAAGGTGGATACGAGCAGTACGTTCTCGATCAATTATTTGATTAGGAGCAACAATAATATTCCCCGTTGTTTTATTGATTTCAAATAAATGGGCATGTTCACCCTGCAATGTATACAGAATCTTATGATAACCCAATCGTTCATCATGTTCAGTTAAAACGGCATCTTTATCCACGGCGTTTACCCGACCTATTTGGAAAGGATATTTTTTGTTTTCTTCAACAGTTAAGCGATAAGACGTTTCTTTAAATATCGGACTATTGTCGTTTACATTCTCTATAGTGACATTTACTTTGGTTATTGTACCTCTTTCGCTATCTAGCGAAATGGCTTTGACTTGGAATTGAAAATAAGTGCTACCCACTTTGAGAGCTTCATAATCTAAACGTGTACGTAAAATAACCTCCCCGCTATGTTCCTGAACATAGAAATATTTCAGTTCTCGAGGTTCTATTAAATGAAATTTTCGTATAGGTTTCTTTGTAACCGGATCTTCCGCTTGTAATGTAAATAGAGTACTATCAATGGGCATTTCTTCCATTATATGAATATTTATTATGGGTTTTAAACTTGTCCAACCTTTATACTTGTACACTGGATTAACATCTTTAAAGGATTGTACGTAAATTGTAACTTCAGTGGTATCGGTTTGATTCTCAGCATTCACTTCGGCATTTAAATCCTTCACTTCTATTGGTATTATAATGACAGCGGCAGAATCATGGTTAAGTTTCCCTTTCACCGATATAACTCCGCTTTCGCTATCAATACTAAAAGTATCTTCCAAAGGATAATTTGTACGATTAATTATACTCACACCTGCTTTAGTTGTAGCTCTGATATTATCCATAATCGTATAATACAGTTTAGAATTTAAATCTTTGTCATTTCCTTTCACTTGAACAACATTTTCCCCAATTTCAGTACGTTCGGATACATAAGCTGCATAACTGGATTGTTCAAATTTCGGTTTTTCATCGTTTATATCTTTAATATTAACATAAACTATAGTTGTGGCCGTTTCGGGTATGGGTACCCCAGAATCCACAGCATTTACGGTTATCTCAAAACTATCCATATTAGAATCACGATCGATACGAGCCTGGGGTGACACTTTAATTAAACCTGTTCTAAAGGATCGGAAAAAAATTTAAATTAAAGTAAATGAAGTCCAAAAAAGGCCATTTTTATACTCTTCACGTAAGATGAGTATATAAAAAGTTTGCTATTTTGATATACCCAGAAGGAAGTGTTAAAGAGCCTAGAAAATATATATATTCTTGATCAACATGAAAATCTGAGTTTACCTAGACATGTGCGTCCACATGTTCAGTTTGTCACTGGTACTTTCATAGTCGTAAATTTTGAGATATTAGGGTGTAATTTTCTAAAGACACTTCTAACTTCTGCACGTAGATCAATTTCAGAATGGATAAAGTGGGTTCAGCCACGCCCAAAAATCTATCTATCAACCAAAAAATTTTGCTACAAAATGGTAAAAAACCTTTTCATGTATAATCCGACGCGTAAGTTAGTACGTATTATATGCAGAGTTATGCCACGTCCACAGTTAGTATATATATACATGTGGAGGTAAGGAAAATTTAGATTTTTTACTTCTTATAACTTACATTTGATTGATTTCAAAATTATCATTGGCTTCGACAATGCGATAGCGCAATAGATTATCCAAGCCGTCGGGGTCATGAGCGCTTACTGTAGTTACATTATATCCGGCAGGAGCATTTTCCGGTATTGATACTCGATAACTTGGCGGTCCCAATATTGGAACGTTTTCCACGTTCTGAAAATGACCCTTAAATATGGGACGTTGATTCCCAGAAATGCCTACACGAACATAACTTTTTGAGGTGTTAGTTAAAGGTGGTTTGCCATAATCAGTAGCGGATAGTAACAATTCATATACTCCCCTTTCTGTATCCATAGAACGAGCCACTTTTTGTAATGTTATTTCACCAGTATTTTCATCAATGCGAAAAACATTACCAGCTATACTGTTCTCAGAAACTATACCATATTTCACTCGTCCTCCACCCTGTGTGGGGCCATCTATATCTGTAGCCCGTACCATAAATTGAGGTTCGAATGTTTGTGTGCCTTCTCGTACCGTGCGTGTATATTCTTTATTTTCAAACTGCGGACAGTTATCATTAATATCTATAACATCTACAACAATTTGAGCAATAGCTTCTCGACCCCCACCATCCCCAGCTACTATGGCAAAACTATAACTGCTTTGTTTTTCATAGTCTAAAGGTTTTTTGATGAAAAATTCCCCTGTTTTCATATCAATATAAAAATAATCTGCTCCAAAACCTTTTAGACTATATGTAATGGACCCAAAACTATCAGAATCCTTATCAGTAGCTTTAACTAAGCCTATATAAGAATTTTGCTTCAGATTTTCAGCAGCCTCAAAATAATACGTATTATTTTCAAAAATTGGTGAATTATCATTGAGATCAATCAATTCCACGTTGATAAGAGATGCCGATTTGTCCACGCCGTTCACCAAGGCCACAACATGGAAGATAAATTGGCGATCTTCAATATTGTTAACATCATAATCCAAACGAGAAGAATCTAATACACTCAAAATTAGGGAAGTTCGACCTTCACAATACACTGGATGTACAGAAAATACATTAAAGGCATTTTTCACATCACGTAATTCTAACGTATAGCGACTATTATTGCCCATATCAAGATCATCCACAAAGACTGTCAATCCAGGCAATGGCATACCGATGCCTAAGTTTTCCGGTATGGATATGTTAAATTGATAACCACTAAATTCTGGGACATGATCATCCATATCATTTATAATAATTGTTATTTGTGTTGTAGTACTGTCATTAGTAATAAAACCATCTATCAACTCGGTAGCTCGTACCGCGAATACATAAACTCCAGCATTCTCCAATATATGCGGATTCTCACGATCCAATGGTATATCAGTGGTAGTTAAGATAGCTGTTCCCTTTGTAGGATCCCCGAAAGGCTTCAATTCAAAGTGATTATAAATTTCATTTTCCAGAGAAAGCATAACATCACGTGGTATTCCCACGTCGCCGTCTATAGCTTTAATAGTTAAAATACTGACAGCGGATGCTGTATTCTCATGGACATTAATCGAATAAGGGGCGTTAGTAAAAATTGGTAATTGATCTTGAACATCAAATACAGTTATTGAGATAGTAGCAAATGAAGATAATCGGTGTTCTGTAGCACGATCTGAGGCTGATATTGTTATAATATAATTCGGACGACTCTCAAAGTCAAGAGGCTTCTTAAGTACAACACGTGCGGTATAATTACCCATGGAAATTTCTTCAGCTATTACATCGAAAGTATCACATATATCATTTTCCTAATTTAAAGATAAGTAAAAAATCTATATTTGGCTAAAGCCAAATCTTGGATACCCTCCACACTTATCAACTAAGAGCATGGTATGTATGTAATAGCACCATGTTTTAACTAGTTACATTCGAATTCTGTACTCAATAGTATTTGTAAATTGTGAACGTTTGCGCTATTTGATCCCGCCCATATTAGATACAATTCAGGTGCAAATGATTAACTCATATGAACTTTTGAGCTATATTATTGTGTATGCGAAATATTTTTGTCAAATGTGGACGTGGTTGTTGGCGGATTTTACTCATTTTGACCAGCAACCTTACGCCGTGAACAGAAAGTATTGGATCAAATTTCACATCAATATCTCAATTTTTACATCCGTGAGCGTTTCAGCGCTGATATACGAACGATGTTATAACGATTAAAATATTTATGCTTATGAAGAATATATATATTTGTGAGATTATTGGTCCTTTTTGTGGCAATTGCATACGGAATGACAAACTAATACAGGCAGATCCATATTTTATGTGAAGGGTGTAATAAAAATAATTTATAATAATTTGCAATCATACGTACAGGCACACACTTAATCAATACTTCAGCGTTTACGCCTACATCACGATCTATCACTATGACAGGGGGTATTACGTGCAAAACAGAATCCACAAGCAGTGATTCACTAACATTGGCTAGATAAGGACGTCCGATAAACATAGGTTTATTATCATTATAGTCTCGTACGGGAATTTCACGTCTCAGTGATACCGTATTAGGCTCGGTATCAAAAATACCCTCATCCGTTATTGATATAATCACCTCAAGAGTGTCTTGTATTTCACGATCTAATTCCTGTCGTAAGCGAACTACGCCAGTGTCACGATCCACCGAAAGAATTGGTCCCGATATACTATATTTTAGACGACTACCCTCTGGATCAAGGCCTAATTAAAACGAAAGTGAATCCTATGATAAATTTTTTTGGGAAATATAAATTTTATATGTGCTTATATGACAAGTAAAAACACTACATTAGGCTTATGCTTAATTTTAAATAGCCTCCACAACAGAGTGGGCAAGGCAAGTAGCTGATTACACTTAATAATAATAATAATGTAAGTAATACGTATAAATTGTAGACGTCGTCGGATAACGGATTTTTTGGTAAGTCGATGGAAGATATGTGAGATAGATATGTGAGCCTATTCAATTGAAATTTTGTACAAACTCTTCTTATTTGTGCACACCGGTTTCTATTTAAATTACGCAAAATTACAAAAAAGAGCTTAAAAATACCAATTATATATTAGCGTAGTTCAAATATTTTATTTGAAAACACTTCTACCATTATCGCTTAAAAGCCACTTATTATTACTTTTTTTTTTTTTTTTAAGAAAATACGTATTGTGTCTAAGAGTTTTTACACATAAAGCAAGGCATAGGTTTCTTACACCATTATACAAAAACAAATTAATTTTTTTAGATTTTTGTAATGGTGCCTCTTACGCTTTATGTTTGAAAAATGAAATAAAAACAAGTAAGAAAACTAAATTTGGCTTAAACCAAATCTTAAATACCCTCCACCTCTACAAGAATGGGCGTGGTAAATATATATATATATATTGCGCCTTCTAATAGTGTACATATTACGTATCAGCATAATACTTTTACGTTAAATATGTTTTTTTTTAAATTGTGGGCGCGTTTGTTTTCCGACCGCGCCCATTTTTGGCACATCGGTAGATGGGATAACTATGTATACGCGTACCAAATTTCAAGTTTCTAAGTCATCTTTTGTGGCAGATATAAAGATTTGTATTAATTGTGGGCGTGTCTGTAATCCGAATACGCCCATTTTTAGCATATCGATGAAGATAATATTTATAGATGTACATACCAAATTCCAAGTTTTTAACTCAATTTTTGTGGCAGATAAATAGATTTTTGTTGATTGTGGGCGTGGATTTTAACCGATTTTGCCCATTTTAAATAGCGATCTGCGTGCAAAAACTAAAAGTGTCTATACAAAATTTCAGTTCAATATCTCAAAATTTACGCCCGTGAGAGTGCCAACAACAGACAGACACAACATACGGACACACGGACATACATGTCCGTGAAGAATATATATACTTTGTAGGGTCTCTGACGCCTCCTTCTGGGTGTTGCAAACGGAAGAACAAACTTAGTATACCCTCATCACTGAGGTGGAGGGTATAAAGAATAAATAACTACATAACGCTTGCATTGTCTTAAAAGTTTGAAAGATCAGTTATATTTTCTAAAAGAAGGTTATTTATTATATACGTATACACAAGCATGTATTCCTTATTCAATATTGATATATTTTTACCTTTCAATTGATATACTGGACTACCAACGCCAGTGTTTTCGGCTAGACTAAAACGCGTCATGTCTCCTGAACCTAATACAAAATGAGGCGGTTGATTTATTTGTTGACATTTAACTACATATGGCATTTGTACGTGCAACAGCATCAGCGATAGAATGAATAATATAAAATAATTTGTTTGGAATTTTAATAACAAAAAATAGCCGGCGAACCACCTTAGTGACCTGTTGCACATTTTGTGTACTTGTATTACCTTCCTAATCTGATTCAGGGCGTAAAATTAATGGTACTACTACAAGGAATTAATCATTCAATTATAAAACAAATTTTAAATGTTTATTATAATTAATTTAACAAAGCTTAATTTTTGTTATTATTTTAGTATTTTCTATTGTTCCAAATTTATTTAATTCTTATATTTCACTTAATTGAATAACCTTTAAAATCAAGAATGATTATCACTGTTTTTATACCTTCCACCTCAGTGATGAGGGTATACTAATTTTGTTCTTCCGTTTGCAACACCCAGAAGGAGGCGTCATAGACCCTGCAAAACATATATATTATTGATCAGCGTCAAAAACTGAGTCGATTTAGACATGTATGTCCGTGTGTCCGTCTGTTGATGGCACTCTCACGGGCGTAAATTTTGAGATATTGAGCTGAAATTTTGTACAGGTACTTTTAGTTTTTGCACGCAGATCGCTATTTAAAAAGGGCAAAATCAAGAAAGGTCGATTGTGGGCGTGGTCAAGAACCACAACAAAAATCTATTTATCTGCCATAAAAATTGAGCTATAAACTTGAAACTTGGTATGTACATCTATAAATATTAGCTTCATCGATGTGCCAAAAATGGGCGTATTCAGATTACAGACACGCTCAATTAATAAAAACCTTTATATCTGCCACAAAGGTTGACCTAGGAACTTGAAATTTAGTACGCGCATACGTAGTTATCTCCTTGACTGACTTGCCAAAAATGGGCGTGGTCGGATAATAGACACGCCCTAAATTTTCAAAAAAACCATATTCAACGTAAAGGTAGACTTACATGCTGATACGTAAGACATACACTATTAGAGGGCGCAATATATATATATTTGCCACGTCCACCGTTGTGAAGGTGGAAGGTATTTAAGATTTGGCCTAAGCCAAATTTAGTTTTCTTACTTGTTTATTTTATATTTCCGACAAAACAGTTTTTATTTGCAGCACTATGGAACTATAAATATTAATACGTAACGCGATTTTATTTATCAAAACTCATTACTGAGGTGGAGGGTGTAATAAAAATGTAATAAAAAGCGACTTACACCTATATGCGTGATATATAGGCTGGCATATACACTGTAACTTCCTATTTTAATGACTATTGAAGGACTTATATTTCATCTCAACGACCAATTAGCACCAAATAAAATTTTTTGTAAGTTGTGGACATGTATATCATGTGACTATGCCTACTTTTTATAAATCTATGAATAGGCCATGTGCCGAATTTTCTAAGTTTTGTGGCTGTGGTATTTTTGTAATAAGTGTGGGCTTGGCGGCTGACCGATTTTACCCTAAGCGTTTAAACGCAGACACATTAAATCGATTCCGATTTTTACGATATTGTATGCAGCCTAAACCATCCTTTTGGTAGTCTCTTACGGAGGGACAAAATTAGTATACCTCAAACCTAACATGAAGCCTATAAATAATTTGTATGATATCACCGACAGTACTAAATTTTCTCTAGAAATTATTAAAGTTATTATTACACTATTATTTTCACTAACACTATCATCGACTAAATATATTTTTATACCCTCCACCTTAGGGAAGAGGGTATATTCATTTTGATCATCCGTTTATAACACATCGAAGGAAGCCTCGGAGACCCCACAAACCATATATATTCTTAATCAGCATGAAAAGAGAAATCGTTTGAGACATGTTCGTCCGTGTCCCGTGTGTCCGTCTGTTGTCCGTCTCACGGTCGCAATTTTAGAGATATCAAATTGAAACTTTGTATATGTATTCTTAGTCCAATTTTGCTGTTTCGTATTGAAATTGGGCACAATCGGTTAAGAGACACGCCCACAATAAACAAAAATCTCAGCATACCTCGAAAAAATTGTATCTTTAAAAAATTATGTATCGCACAATACTGAAATTTGGGATAAATATAAGTGGTACCGTTATCCAATACTGTGCCAAAAAAAACACTATTTGCGTAATTACATGAAATAGTCATATACATAAATATGTCAATAGGAACTTATTTTTTAGATGATTATAAAAGGTGGAGGGTATACTTAAGCTTCGGTCTTAACCGAACTTCTCTATCTTGTTTTTATTCAGGGTACTTTATGTTTTTTATTTACATTCTCTCTTTTTTGAAAGTATTCTTTTACTTATACTAAAATCTTAATGTACTGAAAAATTCTCATGCTCTATTAACCTAGAATACTTAATACAAATTGTAATAACTTGTGCGTACTTTATTTGTAGTAAAGGTATTTCTTGAATATTGAATAATGAAAACCGGCTCATATAGAACACATCCCTTCCAACCATAAAAATCATGACCAACAAAACTTTACTATTTACTACCCGTCCAAGTATATATAAAATATTTATAAAACGTGAAGGAGTGTTTAACATATTAAAGATATTACTTTTTCCATTCAAATTTTCACTGAAAGTGAAATGAGCTGTACTTAATGCAAACAAACGGAACACAAACAAGTAAGAAAACTAAATTTGGCTTAGGCCAAATCTTAGATACCCTCCACCTCCACAACGGTGGACGTGGCAAATATATATATTGCGCCCTCTAATAGTGTATGTCTTACGTATCAGCATGCAAGTCTACTTTTTCGTTGAATATGGTTTTTTGAAAATTTATGGCGTGTCTATTATCCAACCACGCCCATTTTTGGCACGTCAGTCAATGGGATAACTATGTATACGCGTACCAAATTTCAAGTTCCTAGGTCAACTTTTGTGGCAGATATAAAGATTTTTATTAATTGTGGGCGTGTCTGTAATCCGAATACGCCCATTTTTGGCGTACCGATGGAGATAATATTTATAGATGTACATATTAAATTTCAAGTTTATAGCTCATTTTTTATGGTAGATAAATACATTTTTGTTTGGCTCTTGACCGATTTTGCCCATTTTAAATAGCGATCTGCGTGCAAAAACTAAAAGTACCTGTACAAAATTTCAGCTCAATATCTCAAAATTTACGCCCGTGAGAGTGCCAACAACAGACGGACATACGGACATACATGTCTAATCGACTCAGTTTTTGACGCTGATCAAGAATATATATACTTTGTAGGATCTCTGACGCCTCCTTCTGGGTGTTGTAAACGGAAGAACAAACTTAGTATACCCTCATCATTGAGGTGGAGGATATAATAAGTAAAATACTACTTGGCCTGTATGCAACTTTATATCCGCTTTGCCTAGCAAACAACTTCTCTGAAATTCTTTAAAAAAAAATTACTTAATGAAGTAGCGACACGTAAGATACTTGGCGCTTGGCACTACTAATATACGAAATGTATAATATAATTTACTACAGACCTAATACATACCGAATATTATATTGGCTATAATATCAGTAAACTCCTTAAAACATATATTTTTTACAAACGTTTTAGCTTAAGTGAATAAACCTGCTTCGTTCAAGCGTTGTTTTAAAAAACTGGTATTTGCCCGTAAAGAATGCTTCTACTTTAAAATAATAAAGCATGTATGTATATATTATAAATATTTAATAACTGAAATTGGAAAAATAATCTAAGCAAAAGTAGAAATTCTGGTATAACGCATGACTACTTTGTACTAAATATAATATCATGTAAATATTGATATTTGTGTAGCCACTAATCATTCGAATAAGTTCATTAGAAACTTTCCTCAAACTGCTATTACGGTTCATATATAGTAAAAAAATTAAATTCACATTTATAAAATAGAGTTCTCAATAACACGTTTATTATGAGTTTTGTTTATAAAGCAGTTTAAACATATACAAATATCCCCGAAACTTTTGTTTTATGAATATGAAATTTCTGAATCACTTTCAATTATATCCTGTTAAATCTTTAATAACAAAGTGAAAAACTGGATTTTTTCTTGATCACATTAAAAAATAATTACTACTTTTTGTATGTTATTTATAAAAACTCCAATTTTAGTTATTATGATTACTCGTTTTAACCGAGATCTACGTATGAACGCCTTGAATTTACCTCACCTTATGTTAAAGTTTTACCATCTTAGAAACTTAAGCACTAACCTGTTGATCAATTCCAAATGTTGTTTCTTTTGATTGGCGATTTCATGACTTATAAATACTGGTTTTTTAGTCTGCTTCTCTCTCCATAAGTCTTTTTTTTTTTTCTTAGCACTTTAAATTCTTTCACACTAATTATCTTCTTCATACGGAAACTGCTGAGAGTGAATAGGTTTTTTTGGGCTTCAAACATACTCTGCAGATTTATCGTTTTAGCTCCGCACGAAGTATTGAATGTATATATATTTAAGTACGGTCGAACAGGTAGCTTGAGTGCATCGCTGCAACGATGTCGCTGCAGATTATATGTTTGGGCCTTAGACAAACTCCAGTGAATACCATTAATCAATCTATCGGCTAGCGTATACCACGATCTTGCAAGAGAATTTTATATTACGTATTAAAAAACATTTGCATATTTTTTAAAAATGAATACTTTATTTTTTTTAAGGTATATCTTCAATTAACTATCTCCAAGTAGAGACATCAAATTTGTTGTGAATTATAGACAGCCCTGTTACCCAAATTAAATCTTTTTGAGCACTGCTTTGAGTAAATTAAATATTTTTATTACGCTCTCTGTTAGAGTAAGCCGGCAAATGTTACATCTAGGTATTATTTATATACACATTTGATAGGATCCCATATATATTCTCTGCAGCATCATTGTTACAGTGCTGCAATTTACCAAATGAGTAAACATATATCCTGCAACTCATTCTTGATGCATTTATATATAATGTACTCTTATAATTAAGGAAAAATAAATAAATCAAATACATAATTTTGTGTGAAAGAGACTTTATATATTTTGAAAAGTCTCCATTAAAACACTTTTACTTTACTTTTTGTAAGAAATGCGATATTTTATTCACATTAAAGTGTTTTAAAATATGTTTTTCACTTTATATAAATATATAAATGCAACTCTATTTTGACATTCCAGCACAGCGCTGCGTTGCAGATTAAATGTGTGGCCCCTTAGAAGTATGTATAATACTAAATATATTATTGACTTTGTCGCTTCGTGGTAATCTTTTAATGTGTGTTTAATCCAGAAAATTCGTCATATTTTATATATCACCAATTAAAACAATTTACTCTTGTAAAATTTTTTTGTAGCTCCAAATAATCGAAATGGTGGACTATAGTAAATGGAAAAATATTGAGGTGGATTTTAATGTGTATTATATTCTGTTTAACACTTGATAGTGATATATTACAGATTTCTGATGATGAGGATGACACTCATCCAAATATTGATACTGCATCGCTCTTCAGGTGGCGTCATCAGGCCCGTTTAGATCGGATGGCAGAATTGGAAAAGGAAAAAGAGGATTTAAAAAAGGCAAGACAGTCTCATCAAGCGCGACTAATTGATATCAAGCAACGTCTTAAAAGTTGTGATGGCAAAGGCGAACTTAGCGTGGAGTTGACAAAAATCGAAAAAGAAGGTAAAGATCTAGACCGCAAAGCAGAAGAGTTGATGAAAAAAGAAAAGAAAATGCCCTGGAATGTTGATACAATAAGTAAACCAGGTTTTGAAAAAACTATTTTTAATAACAAACCATCGCAGGGATCAGAAGAGCAACTTTCCGAAGAAGAGCGCGAAGCGAAAATGAAGAGTTTCATTAAAGATAATGAAAAACTTTGCAAAGAGTTTGGCATGTTGCGTAAACACGAAGATTCTAAACGTTTCCTGCAAAAACATTTAGAACTTGTGTGTGAGGAGACGGCCAATTATTTAGTCATTTGGTCAATCAATTTGGAGATGGAGAAAAAACATGAATTGATGGCCCATGTAGCCCATCAATGTATTTGTTTACAATATATATTAGATTTAGCGAATCAACTGAAGGTAGACCCCCGAGCATGTGTTGGTTCATTTTTCTCAAAGATACAAAATTGTGCAGTAGAATATCGACAACAATTCGAAAGTGAGATTGAAGCTTTTAGACAGCGCATTAAGAAGAGGGCAGAGGAGAGGATCCAAGAAGCAGTTGCAGAAATGGAAGAAGAAGAAAGAAAAAATCGTTTGGGACCGGGTGGTCTTGATCCGGTAGAAGTTTTTGAGGAACTTCCTGATGTAAGTATATAAAAATTTTACGTTATTTATGTATACAATTTTCCTAAAACCATCTGCTTAAATATTATGAAGGAATTAAAGAAGTGTTTTGAAACTCGCGATACAGAGCTATTGCAAAAGACACTTGCCACTATGCCTGTTGAAGCAGCTAAATATCATATGAAGCGTTGTGTGGATTCGGGGCTATGGGTGCCAAATGCTACTGATAATGAGGATGGGGAAACTAATGCGGTTACTAAAGAATCACCCGAAACGATATCATTAGTAGAACTCAATGTAGATAATAATACAAGTAGTGATGTTAAAAAAAAATAATTTTAGCTCACATTATATTCATCTGACGAAGTATTACTTTATTTTCTATAACATCTAAATATTTTTATAGCCTTTTCAAAAAATGCAGTCTTTTTCTGAAATTCTCACGCTTACAAAAATAGAAATATTACGCTGAAATATTAGCTGTTGTGCTTATCGCCAAAAACCTTATGGCCACGAAAATAAAGCTACAGAGTATAAATATGTTGTCCATCTATGAGTAATTTATGAAAATGTGCACAAGTTGATATGTAACAGACAATTTAAAATTCATCAAAAGAGGGCGAAATAAATACTTTCCACGCAGGTCATGTGGAGGCTATCCCACTGGCTTAAGCCAAACATATTTATTATGTATACCGTTATAAATATAGAATTGCAATTAGTTGCTGTGAATCCGCAAGCTGAAACGAAAGAACATTTTAAAATTAGTGAAATTTGTCTAAGAATAAGTCAATTGAATTATTTCTTATTAATTGAAATGAAAAATAATAATATTCTCTAGGAACTCAAGTAATATGATGATGGATATTCTAGTTTTAAGTAGTGGGTGTATTTAACACCAGATTGCCTAAGCAAGTCATTTTGGCTGCTTTTCAATTTCAATTAGAAAAAAGATTATGTATATAATGACAATTTCTTAAAATTTTGTGACTTTCTACAACATATAAATACGTTTATTAATAATAGTAGTTACCTCCCCCTACTTCATTTTCGGTATATATATGTGCGTTATACCTATATTGCCTAAAAGCAGTCATTTTGACTTTTTTAAAAGCAGTCATTTTGACTGCTTTGAAAAAATTTTGATAAAAATGAAATCAATATGCCCAAGGAAAAGGGTAAGGGGCTAAGTAGTTCTGAATCTGTTGAAGGAACTGAAAACACCTTTCAGGAGACCAAAACAGCTGCCGATGGTACTGTGTGGTCAAAATTTGACGAAGGTGGTATTCCTGGAAGGTTACAATTTACTTGTATTTTCAAGGGTGTGAAAGGACCAACGGACTACGCGGAAAGGAACATTATGGCAGATAATCTTATCAGTGCTTTCTCCTTGATAATAGATACCTATATTATCAAACATATAAAAAAGTGCACAGAAGAAGGCCGCCGAATTTTGAGGAACGATTGGACAACAACATTACCGCAAATACGTGCATATATTGGGATTTTATATGCTCGTGGAGCCTAGGAGGCAAAAAATTTAAAACTGAGCTATTTATGGTGAGCAAAGTGAGGTCCTGAATTATTTAGAAAATCTATGGTCAGAGATAAGTTCAAGCAAATCCTACGATTTATTCGTTGATATGGCGGATCAAATGGCCAGAAAATATACAGTAAAAGCTAGTTCTCGTAGACGGCCGCACCAAATATTTTCAATATTTTAGATTTGGCTGCTATGAATGCTTGGATCCTTGGAAATGACAGGAATACTCATACAAAGAAGAGAGTCCTTGTTTCAATTAGCAGAACAGCTTTCCACCGAACACAGAGATGCAAGACAGAAAAATTCATCGGAACATGAAGATCCGCAATAACAAAACAAATAATATATGTGAAAAATGTCAAAAGTATGTTTGCGGAAGATGTACATATAAAAAGGTTGCCACTTTCATTTGCATAAAATTTACAAATTTTTCCAAGTGAAGTAACTTGTTATATAACCGAAAATAATTAAAAACTATTAAGAATTAATTAAAAAAAAAAATTCTTTGAATATTAGTTATTCTTTCACAATGCAGTCATTTTGACTGCTTTTAAGCAATATAGGTATATACAAAGTCTCAGTCTTTCTAGTGTTAATCTTTTCCACTACATCACTTCAGAAATCACCAAATTCAGGTGGTATTTTACCGCCTCATATTAGTCATGTTTAATTAATTCTGAAGTACACTTGGAAGTGGTAGTTTTAGCTTCAAATCATTTTTGGAAATAAAGTAGAACCTGAGGAATACGTATCAATTTTAAGCCCTTTTACATTTTTCAGTTAGCAATTAATTGGAAAAAAAGCTTAAAAAATTATATATTTTGTGCCATTTGACCGAAATTGCTAGCGTAACAAAAGTAGAAAGCTTTACGACAACGCTCACGATATTGAACTTTTGACTGAACGGGCGTGCCAGAACAGCACGTGCTCGTTTAAGTGAAGTGGATTTAATTGAATAAACTAATCGTTTTATTAAGAAGTGTCTAAAAATTTTATTCGTACATGGCATGAGTCTGTCTGGCTTTAGTCAAACTAGAAAGTAGAACGTCGGTCTATATTATATTTGCTGGATATTTGGTTCATAACATTATTATCCTCAAAGCGCGGTGTTGAACCTCTTCGTCTTATATAGTTCAATTTTATTATTTTTCTGGTCATATTTCTTAGTAACAACCGAAAAAGACACTCAGTTGTCAATTCATAAGACTCTTTACCGGTCATATATTATTTTTTAATGTTCTAAAGTAGTGGGCCTTTCCAAATATAAGTAAAACTGAAGAAATAGTTTCCTACGACTCTTAAAATACACAATGACACATTCACTATGATTCACTTGATTAAATCAGTTCCAATGCGTACACGTAAGATATTTTATTTTATTTTTTTATTTTAGTCTATTTAAATACAACTTAATATTAAAATTAAAAAATGATAGTAACAAACGTTTTATTTAATGTATTTAAAGGCTATGCTGAAGTATTATAACGAAATATTGATTGTTATATTCGATCTCTGTAGTTCTTTTAAATAAATTACAAATCAAAGTCAATGTCGTTTCGAAAACAACCGAACCAATCTCACAAGCACATGTATATATGAGTTGTTTTTTTCCGGAGAAAGGATTAAGTGTCGAATCAAGGCGAAATTTATTTACTTTCATTCTTATTCTGATTGATAGAATTGAAATTGAGATAAATTAATTAAAAAACGTAACCTACTTAAAGCAGAAGTCATAGTTGAATATTTTAAAAGATAAGAATTGAAACAATACCCTCCGCCCACTTATTTAATGTTTTTCAATTTTATGTTACGTATAACACAATTTTGTAGGCAATATGACTTAACTAAGAATTAATTGGTAATGTTAGACTTAGCCAAAAATTAATTAAATACAAATAATTCCACAAATAGACAGACAGAAACAAAAACTCAGAAATCTTAACATCTTAACTAATGTGTCGCATTCCTTAGAAATCACGTTGCAGTTGACGTTTTTGTTGCATTCGCTCCTGTTGTTGCAGCAGATGTTGTGCCTCGTTGCTTTTCAATATAGACATTTAACAGGCGTACTTTACTAGGGCTTAACATGGTCAACTTTGGTTTAACCTTCTCTTCACCCATAACAATGTACAATTTGACAATACAAAATACAGCTGCTTTGCGTACCATTGATTGAATATCATCTGTGAGACGGGCCAAATGTGGAAAAACGACATCTAACTGGCCTTCTGTTAATTCACTGCCATGACGATCGACTAATTCGGTTAAAAGTTTTAAGGCGCACAGATTCATTGGATAAGAACCTGTTGCAATTACCGGATTCAATATGTTTATAGTCAAATTCAATGGAAGCGTTGGTACAATACGAGGCATTAAAGATTCTAATTCTCTCATTGTCTCTTTGCTCCTTGAATAGCAGTTGATTATTTTTAATAGTATCAGCTCAACAAAATTTATCCAATTTGGTTTCATTTGTGATCGTTGCAATATTTTACTGAGCATATGAAGAGCATCAATAACTATTTCATTTGCGTTAGCGTCTAACATGTTTAGCAACATTTTCATAATATGCCGAAAATGTTTATTAGGCAGCTCACAGTTACCATATTTTAAACAAATGCCTAAATTCATGAGGGTGGATTGTATTTGTGGTAGAGGCATGTCCGGGGTCAAGGTAAGAGCAGCTTTAACGATTTCACTCTCACATATTCCATTGTCAAGGACGATTTCACCATTTTCGGTAAATTTGTGACTTACGGACGCCATGGTTACGGAATTTGTTTGAGATTCAATTTTTAATGTAGTACTCTTTGACTTGGTCTCATTGCTTTGATGATGTTCTACTAAATTTCTATCCAAACGGATTGTGGCACTTTCAGGTGTACTCGATTCGGTTGTTGTGTTTGATGTTTTGGAATTAGGAGAAGCACATAGATCCATGTTTTCATTGAGATGACCATTATAACTGCCGTTATTAGAATGTGTTTTGAATTGTGTTTCAGAAGTTCCAAAGCAATTGCGTATTTCTTCAGTAGTTTTCTGAATATTTTGAATAATATCAACTTCAGAATATTCACCCATTAAATCAGTTACGGATGACTTGCGAGACCGTGGAATAGTAAATTGTGATTGTAGTGAAGTGAATGGGCCGCTTATATTTGGACTATGTATAGGTTTTGGACTTGTACTGGACAATGGAGACGAAGGCGAATTTGTACCAGATGTACTGGTGCGCCGCATATGTGATTGTATGCATGCCTTTGCTGTATCTTGATAACTTTTTGGTAAAATAGATAAAATTCTTGTCATATGAGGCGTATTCAAATTATACAAAGCTATTAAGCATTGTCTCGCCTGATTACGTAATTCTATGCTCTTCTGGTCACTAGCCATTTGAACGATTTTTAATACTGCTTTTTCCGGTGTAGGTAAAACGGAGCCGTCTTCTGCAATTGGAAAATCCGTACTCTTGCAGTAGTTATTTGCTAAGCTTGTTAAAAACTTGAGAATAGCTATTCGCGTTTTTATACATGGTGTTTGAGCAGAATCTGATAGGATGCGAAAAACATCTTTCATCTGTAGATTTGTTGGAAAATATTCATATACCACTTGTAATGTCTTCCAAATCTTGCCATGCATAGAATTAAGAAGCTCGGTACCTAGTTTATTAAAAAGGCGTGTCAACAGAATGAAGAGCCAATCGTGCAGATCATTCGAATATGCTAGAATTAGCTCAATAACCGTCTCTAAAAATAATGAGTACACTTTTGTATGAGTATCCATAAACATTTTTCGGAAAGTATCCAAAATACACTGCAGTTGATGTGGTGTTAATTCTTTTCCCTCAATAAGATATTGAGTTAAACTTATAAGTCCATCTTTTCGTTCTGACCAGTGAGTTGAGGCGCAGTATTGGATAATTGTGTCGATATCTTCGAAAGGTGGACGTGACCAGCTCCAGTCTAAGCGATTTCGCGAACAAGACAAAGAATGATTTGAATTATTGCTCCGTGTATAGGATGAGTCGAAGGAACGTTCTGAGCATACCGACGATGCTTCTGATTCATCTGATTCTTCTCGTGAAAGATATTTCTTTCCCAGACGTATACTCGTAGCATATCCATTACCTCCCCGCTCCCGACCATAATCATTTATGGAGCTATAATCACCACCACCATTACCTTCTGGGGATGGATCGTCAGCTAAAATGTTCTCAGCCTCACGACTTTGATGTAATATACGAGCAGTGGCTAAGGAACGTGTCGGTTGGTTTCGTTCTGGGGTACGACGGGAACTCCCTGATGTGTAAAAGCTCCTCTTTATAACCAAACTTCCTCCGACACCACCACCTCCTCTAGTAGGACTCGAATCTCGTGAGCTCACTAAAGATCTTGGAATACCAGAAGACTTCTTAGGTATAGTGCCTGTCATTCGGTAATTTCCGTGTTGTTCTCTTAATTTTGAACTGGGTGACGTTGATCGTGATCCTGGTTGAGATTGAGAAACGCCAGTTCGTCCTCGAGTTTTTGAGGATGTATAATTATTTATAGAAGTCTGATGTTGATTGACTGCTTGATATTGCACACCTCCAACGCGGCCTCGTGGCAGTGCACTGTTTGTGGTAGTTCGTTCTACTGTAGATATAGGACTGACTATTCGTTTACGAGTTAAAAATGAATATTGAGCACGGGCCTTAGCACGCTGAGCAGCAGCGGTATCTACAGCAGAAACACTGCGGACTCCTGAAGTAGTTTTTCTCATAGAACCAGGCGCACGAGCAATACGCGAATTGAAAACAGTGGCTCGTCGATCTTCTACTTCCGCTACTTCGTTTTCCCTTTCAAGTGCACGTTGAGCTGTCGAATCCAGAGTGTTGAAAATTTGTTCTGCCATATCGGGAAAATTATGTTGAAAAGCCCAAAAAGCACGACGGGAATGGCGACGAGCTTCACTATCTGCATCACTCAGAGATTTTTTTAATGTGTCACGTAATAACAAAGCATTTCGTTCCAGAGCTTTTGCAGGCCATTCCTCACATAGTATATAGATTATCTCACACAATGTAGCGCGAATATCTTTTGACTTGGAAGATAGCAAAATTTCACTTATGATCTTAATTAGTTTGGGAGCATGCGTGTACTTAATGATATATTTCAGTGCGATTGTCGATGCAGAAGCCACTACTTTGGCGGAATTTTGTATAAGTGAAATGAGATGTTCCAGAATATATTCGCTGAATTTGTCGAGTTTTTGATGTAAAATTTTTGACATAAAGGCGATGGTAATACAAGCCTCACGAATGACCTGTGAGCGTAATTCCTCTTTTAATATATCCAAAAAAGATATGGAAAGTTCTTTAAGGTAAACGGTTATAAATTGTGGCTGAGATTGAAAATTTAACATCAATAATGAACGAATTTTTTTTAGCGCATCAATACGCTTCTCCCAATCAGAATTTTTGTCGCTGATTATTGTTAATATATTTTTATAAATATCTTCGATATCTTTAGGATGAAATATGGTTAATTGCGGTACCATTTCAAAAGATGCTTCAAAAGATTCCATAGTTATACCCCCGGACTCTGTTGCTACACTCTCAAATATTGCATTTGGTTTGTTGCGTATAACTGTCGATACCGTACGCTTTACAATTTTTGTTGGTTTCGTATTAGCATTATCAATGTCATCATGCCCAGTATGGTTACTAATTTGAGCCGACTTAAGTAAAAGACCGTCACGTTTTATTTGATCAAACTTTTGTTCAAGTATAGCCAATTTTGAAGAAGGTAAATCATCCATACGTCGTAAATCGGGGCGCAAGCGATCACCCACATGTTTATATATCTCTGTTAAAGTTTGAATTGCACTGTCACGTACAGACACAGTTGGATCACCTAATAAAACGCAAATTGGTTGTATATAATTGCGAACACTTAGTTGAGTGGTGCCGTACTCATTTAGAGCGTTAATAATTGTTTGCAAAAACTCTTCCCGTACTTTGCCATTTTTGTGTTTGAAACAATTAGTAGCCAATTTGTCCAATAGTATTTGCGGCATAAGTACTTTATGTTCCATCAATGTTTGAAGTAAGAGCTGCGCTTTTTCACGTACGGTATCCTTATTGTCACCGAGACGATCAATAACATGAGGCAACACAGTGGCTGAATAGGCATTAAAATCTGGACCTAATCGTTTAATGAGTTCTGTAAATGCTTCCAATGATTTTTGTGCAATTTTAAAGTGACTTCCTGTTAACCACGGCATTAATCCGTCAATTAAAAGACCCATGTCCAAACACTCAATGGAATTTGTGACATCACTTAGGAATGTCACTAAATCTTCAGCTAGCAAACCTTTGACACGCATATCAGCCTTGGGCATTAATTGGATGAATCCATCTAAATCACTGGGTTTGCGGTATGCCATTATGGGACATTTATATAAGACTTCGAAATCAAGGATTGTTGCAATTTCCTATAAATCAACATAAAACATCAATTAAGCTTTATATAATGCATAGCAACAATGTTGCTTATATTATGCACGCACATTGCTTTATGGTAAAACCGAAGTTCATTTTATTGCAGTAATAGCGCATTATATCTATAAATGCTTTTATCAATTTGAGACTAATCATAATAGATACAAAAATGAATTTCACTTAAATTTATAAAAATAGAAGTAACATCGAATTTTCATTACTGTAAGGGTAAGGGTGGGTCTCATATGTGATGTACTTTTATTTAAAATACTTTAAAATTTATATAGCAAGACATATTTTTGCACACACACAAATAGTGGAGTTATGTTTGCCATGTATAATAATTACAAGTTTGTTTAACAATTTCAATTATTGTTTTTTAATAAATATGTAAATAGTATTTATATACATATATATGCTTACAATTTTAATAATATTCAAAATTGATGAGTTGCTTATCTAATACGTTTTTATAACTTTCCATAAATTTTTTAATTCACTCCCGTGGGTTCTTCATCAGTTTCTTTTGTAAGAAATCACAACACTAAGCTTATGTACTTTTTGCATGCAGTGGCATATGTTTTAGGATAATAAGAATTTAATGCCATATTTAAGTGCAATACATGTTGTTTCACTATAATTTGCGAATTTTTTATATGTAAAACACTTTTTAGCTTATTTTTGTCGCAGGAAAAAATGAATGTTGCAATTGATTGCTATTATATGCTATTATATCCAACGTATTATATATTATATTTATTGTTTGCTCATCGTACTAATAAAAAATGCAACCATAAATAGTCAGAGTTGTTAAACAAATATAATATATAATACACATTATGCACACCATATATATGTGTATATGAATTTAAAAAGGTGAATAATCACGCAAAGGTTTATTATTTAAAATCCTGTTAAAATTCGAAGTTTACCTTCAATAATTAAGCAAACAAAGCTTAATCTAAGTATGCTACTTTTATACACTATTTAACTGAAAAAGATTAGTGTGCCTAAAATTGTCAAGGCGTTGGAACAACTAATTGAGAAAGTTGCGTGGTAAAAAGCGAAAAAGATATGTGGTGTTAAAGTAATGCAGTAAAGGGTAAAACATATATTCCGCAGCGCTGAATGTTAGCAACAAACTTAATTGTTTTGTTGCTATAAATAGCGAACTCTTTAGTTTTTTGTGCTTTTTAGAAAACACGAAGAAAGAAAATGTTATTCAAAACATTTAAAAAAAGATGTTTGAAAAAAGGTTAGTCAATTATGTACAAAACTATAATGGCTTTAATGGAGACTTTTTCAGAATATAATAAAATCAAAGTTTATTTCCCTTGAATGTTATTATTACTTCTTTCATTACCAAAGATGCAAAGATGCGCTGCAGAGTATACGCTCATTCATTTTATAATTGCATCAATACAGTATTTCTACAATGTCGATGTGGAGTATATGTATTGGGCCTAAAGCACATTAAGCGTGTAAACATAATTTTTTTAAGGGAAAATAGTTTCTGCTAAAACAGAGCTTCAAATAAGAAGTAAGAAAACACTACAATCGAATTGTAACATCTTCTTCTTTTTCATATTATTAGTAGCCAGTGACATAGTTGCTTTCTAGGAGCGAAAATAAAAAGGAAACCATGAATTTTTCTGTAAAGTTTTAATAGAAATTATGAATATAGGATTCTATAAACAATTATTTATGCATAAATTATTGAAAAAAGAAATTTTAAATAGTTATTAAATATAAGTAAAAATTACGGTACCTACAATAGAGATGACACCATTGTAAAATTCAGTATGAGCACAAGTTATGGATTCAACATGGCTGATAACACTCGAGATGTGCGAATTGAAGAGCAATTAAAAGTTAAAATTGGTAGGAAAATGTTCATAAGTATTATTTCCATGTTTTAAAAGTTATAATTTACATATGCTATAGATATTCTAACGCTTAGACATCTTTGGCGACTTTGAATACCTTGATTATATCATATGCTTTCATCGAAATCGAATATATATTGCTATTAATAATTGAACCGTTCAGTTCACACATTTATTAACTCCACTTTTTGAAAAATCTTAAATGTAAGTATCAAAGCACTTGGTATGGTCATAACTTTATTAATTCATCGCATTTCTCAACTTTTATGGAGTTAGTCGATGTGTGCACTGAAAGGTTCAATTGTTGGAAAAAATGCTACATGTGTAAAAGTTTACTTAAAACATCAAAGATAAATCATGTTTTTAATGTTTTTTCTACTACATATGAAAATAATTGTTGTATTTGTTTTGTTGTGTTTCTAATTTGTTTATATATTACATGTTTAGGAGAAGCCAAAAATTTAAATTGCCGAAGTGCAGTCAACACTAGTTGCAGTACACAAGGTACTCGAGATGTTTACTGTACTATTGCATTGGACCAAGAAGAAATATGCCGTACGCCGATCATTGAGCGTACCCTCTCTCCTTTCTTCGGTGAAGAATATCAATTTAAAATACCTAGAAGGTTTCGTTATTTATCTATATATGTTTGGGACCGAGATCGTCATATAAAACAAGATAAACCCATAGGCAAAGTAGCTATAAAAAGAGAACAGCTGCACCTATACAATCACAAAGATCATTGGTTTTCACTGCAACCAGTGGATTCCAATTCCGAAGTCCAAGGTATAGTACATGTAGAGATACAATTTCAGGAGGCGCCCATACAAATAAGTGATCAGCGTATTAATCTGATGCGACGAAGTGATTACGATCGAAACAATGGTGAAATTATTGAAGAATTAGAAAATCAACCACAATGTCAAGCCTTACAAAATGATTATAAAGAAAATAGTACACTTGGAAACATACAACGAAGCAGTATTCAAAAGGTACATGTTAGTGGTGTTGGTGGCAACACCACTGAAAGTTTGTTTTACAACGTACAACAAAACATTGAACAATCTAACATTAATTGGAAAATTTCAAACGCTAATTTTAAAAATTCAAGAGTAATAGTTAAAGTACCGGAATGTCTTAATTTGTCCAAAAAAAATGGAACATGTGATCCTTATGTTGTATGTACAGCAATTTATTCTAATAAACGACAAATTTCAAAACGTACAAAGTTGCGCCGAAAAACCGTTAACCCCCTATTTGACGATGTTATGATTTTCGATATGTGCATAGATACAGCGAATTCCTCGTCAACAAAGCCATCAACACAATCACAATATGACAAAAACAGTCATAGCGGTGCAATAAATTCTAATAAAACTTATACCATTTATCCGTTGGATGGGGCGGATTTATGTGAAATTTTGATAACCCTCTGGCATGATCCGTCCGGAATGTCGGATAAAGTTTTTCTTGGTGAGGTAAAAATTCCATTAAAAGATAGGCAACAATTAACTGCAGTTTTACCATCAGCTTGGTATTATCTGCAACCGAGAACTATAAATGCTAATATATGGTCGATGCATACAATAGCCCGTAGCTGTGCAACGCCACCTGGCACTCGATTAAGCGGTGATAGTACAATAGGTTCTTTACGTTTAAAATTGCTCTATACTGCTGACCATGTCTTTCCCCTTGCTACCTACGATGATCTAATGAATTTGCTGTTGGAATCAGTTAACCAAAGACCTATAACACTCTCTGCTGTTTATATATTGGGTGAATTGGTCTCATGCAAAACAGATGTCGCTCAACCACTGGTACGTCTATTTACCCATAGCGGCCGAATAGCCCCCATTATTAAAGCATTGGCGGATCATGAAATATCTAACTTAACCGATCCCACGACAATATTTAGAGGTAACACGCTTGTATCAAAGATGATGGATGAGGCGATGCGTTTGTTGGGTTTGCATTATTTGCATCAAACTCTGCGCCCAATTTTAGCGCAAATTTTAATAGAAAAAAAACCGTGTGAAATTGATCCGTCTAAAGTGAAGGATCGATCCGTTGTGGAAAGTAATTTACATCACTTGGAGGATTACGTTGAACGGGTGTTTGATGCAATTACAAAAAGTGCGGTACGATGTCCGAAAGTTTTGTGTGAAATATTTTATGATTTGCGCGAATGTGCTGCTAGATATTTCCCTCGTAATCGCGAAGTCCGCTACTCTGTCGTATCTGGTTTCATATTTTTGCGCTTTTTTGCTCCTGCCATTCTGGGACCTAAACTGTTCGATTTGACTACTGAGCCATTGGTAAATATATTCATTATACAAAAAGATTTTTTTGAAAAATATGGAAAACTCGATTTTTTTTATTTAAATAACTGTTATAAACTTACACAGCCTTGAGAGACAAACTTTGTCTGGGCTGTGTTTTATTTGTAATTAGTATTTAAGGTTATAAAATTTGAACCGAAGGTTACCTTCAGTAGATTCACAGTATAAAGGGATTTTTAGAAATATCAATCCTAGGAGGCGGTAGTGACCACTTCCTGTTTTAATGAAATGTTCACTTACGCCAAAGGGTTACACGTGGAATCATAAAATTTTCATAGGAAATAGTCCTAACATGGTAAACATCAACTAAAGATGCGATCAATTCGTAACCGAAGTTCATTTCCGAATGCTTTATAACATTATGCTGGGATTATGAAATGTGGAGGTATAATCACCTTTCTATTCTAAATGCACACTAAGAAGAGTTTTTTTTGGAAATCCTATTCCTAGGAGGCAGGAGGCACTACTTTCTGATATGAATGAAATAATTTTTATGGAAGATAGTTCTTATATAGTAGGCATCACATATAAAAGATTTGGGTAAAACTAGCGTTTTCAATCTTTCTTGTAATCATTTTATTTATAAAAGTCATTTACTTTAAAAGTACTTTTCATATATTTGAATATAAAATCTATTTGTAGGATTGTCAAACAAATCGTACGTTAACGTTGATTTCAAAGACTATACAATCATTGGGAAATCTTGTTAGCTCACGCTCTTCGCATCAGCCATGCAAAGAAGAATATACAGGACAATTGTACAAAAAATTTTGCACGGAGAAACACATTGAAGCTGTAAAAGTGTTTTTGGAAAGTATTTCTACATCTTCCATAATTGAAAAGAGTTCTTCAGTACAAGATCACGTATATGCGGCTTATGAAAACACTTCTGAACCTATACTTCTCAAAGAAGGGTATGTTTCTAAAAATTTCAGATTTTTAAATTATATGCATATGTTTATGTACCCCACCTTGTTACCAAAAGGCACCTTTATATAAAAGTAGTTGTATCGTTATCGACTTTGCGCGGTAAATGAATGAAAATTCATAATGAATTTTATACAGCTTTGGCGTTCTTCTAAGTCAAACAAATATATCACATGACGAATTTCACCAAGTTTGCTCACGAAATGCAAACGTACCTAAAACAAATTTTTTTTTTGTTATAAGGGTTATTATTTTCCTATCCTTTTTGTCTAATATCTCTTCTAAGTTCGACTTCTAGGTCTACTAAGTTGTCTCCTGGTCATCTTTGTAAAAAATTTTGTTAGGATTGGTCTAGAGCATTGGGAAGAGTTCCGTGGATTATTTTTCTTCTAATATATTGATAAATACTGATATTTGTTAAGCATCATCAATTGGCACATACACACAATTAGTCATTACTGAACCACTGGGGTTCTGTGTAAATTATTATGCCTTTAAAGGGCTCCGCAGCTTAAAAAGTGAGATATTCACTGTTCTAAGGTATTCGGTACATCTCTGCAAAATGTCATTGCTTGATTGGTTAAGAAATGTTTTATAGAAAAACGATTTATTCCAAAAATTTTTTAATCAGTATTCATTTTACGTCGTTTATTATATTAATTTTTTGATATTGTATGTTCTTGAAATTTCATAATGTGAATGGCAAAATCAAAGAGGGGAAATATTATCCGAAAGATAAAATTCAAAAATTTTAAATTTACATATGCATATGTGCACTCTTGAGCTGGTGATGGTAACCAAGGTTTTGTTTGCCCAAATATAGCTTTTGTCGCAGTTGTTTTCTTAAAATATTTATTTCCATTACATTTATTTTGGTTATTTCTTTTTAATTTAATGTTTAAGCACTATGGTGAAATATTTACAATGTCGCAAACGTTTTGGACGGAGACCTTTTAAACAACGCTACTTTCGTTTGACAACAAAATCATTTAGTTATTCAAAATCAAAAGGCAAGCAACCTATCTGTGATATACCTTTAGAAGAGATTGATCGTGTGGAACAATTAAATGACAAAAGCTTTAAAATGCAAAATTGCTTCAAGGTAAATACATGTGTTTATATATTTTTTATAGCGGTTTTTTAGATATTCACATATAATTACGTAAATTAAAGATATTAGATTTAGGTTAAACTTTTATTCAATATTGATATTATAATCTTCTTTTTTGTGTGGAGATTATTGTTCTTTCAAAAAATGATTGTATGCATTTAACTTTAAAGCCATTTGTTAGGCTGCACCGATTGAAATCAATTCCACAAATGAAATGACATTGTTTTTATAAATTATAGATCATACGCAAAGATCGATCTCTCATTGTACAAACAAGTAATTGTGTAGAGGAACAAGAATGGATTGATCTATTGCATAAAATTTGTAATACGAATTCTTTGCGTGCACAATATTTTCATCCATCAGCATTTGTTAACGGCTACTATAGTTGTTGCAAGCGGAGCGATGAAAATGCTCCTGGTTGTAAAAATGTATCACAGGAAGCAATTAACTATTTTCAAATGGATTTGATAGCATCTTTAGATCCGGCATTAGACTTACAACGCATCCATACTCTTCTAATGTCTAATATGGCACAAATAGAAGCGTTTTTAGGTCATAGAGATGATTACAGTATTTTATCGCACCACAATTCATTAATTAGTGCAGCAATGGCTTTGCGGCAGCACTCACCACGGGCTCAAAATAAATTTAAATCCACAATTTTGCATTTATTGGAAATTGCATATACCATAGATAAGGATCATCTCAATTATAAGCAAGGTATTGCACGAGAATTAAAGTATGGTAGTCGTGAAGCGCCCATTGGTGATGACAATTATTTGCATATGATGCGAGTTGTTGAACCACATGAACAGCAATCAATGTTTCCACAAATGCAACTTGTATTGGCATATCCGTTTAATCAACAGCAGCACAGTAATATGAATGCTTACCTTTTGCACAATATACAACAACAACAACAACAGTACCAACAATTACAACAGCAAAATAATCAGCAAAATCAACAACACCAACAAAATCATTTGAATAAATTGATGTACTTTCCATTTCTGCGAGCACCTACTACGTTACATCAAGAACATAAGCACCAACAGCAAAAACAATATTCAATAAATACACCTTCCAGCAATTCTTCAACAACATCAAATATCCACCACCCATTACCCATACCATTGAAAATATATTCGGAGCATTATAGTAATAAGTGCTAATATTAATATACTAATATCACTTATTTATTAAAACCTTATGAATTATACTACTATGTATTGTAGATATGTATAGTTTGCACAATATTTATAATATATGTATTTGTAATTTTTTAATGGCCGCTATTGTGGATTCATTAAAAACGCTTTTTACTTTAAATTACGTTTTAAAATCATTTTAGAATGTGAAACGATTGATTATGACTAGTGAATTTATCACAATTGTTACGGATTTTTATAAACATTGCTTCTATGGCCATTTGATCAGGTACTCTAATAAATATTCAATCGAGTAACAATGAAAAGCTTTTACTGAACTGTTTTAACTTTTGGTCAGTATCAGTCCACCGCGACAGATAAGTTCAAATTGCAGTTGAAAAAACTTTTTCACTTTGCTCTATAGCTGGATTTTAATCTAAGTTTACAAGTATGTATAGAACATAGCTTTAGTCAAATTGGCTACCCAAGTCATACATTGTTATGCCGACCCGGAATAGTTTTGATAAAACAACGTAGGACTACTACATAAAAAAATGGGCAACTAACGAAACTTTTCTAGTTGATTTTTGTTGGACACATATTAATCACACGAAGACTAACATTTTGTAACAAGGAGGTGTATCTGAATGTGTAACATAAATTCAAATAAAAATGCGACAAAGGTTAACATTTCACAACATTATTATATTTAAATATACTCCTACCATACTCCAAAGTTCAAACGATAAATTTTAAGATTCCACTCGTATGATGGCCATATAAAGGATTAATCTAAATTTAAGATAAATAGAAATATTGTTGGTTCTATCCGATCACTTAATAGCTACACCATAATTTATGCTAAAATTAGTTCAATTGTATTAGTAAACGTGAGTCATTGACATATTTTAACAAGTAAAAAACACTAAATTTTGCTGACACCGAAAGAGTGGGCGTGGTAAGTAGATGATTACGCTCTCCAACAAAGTAAGTAATACGTATCAACTTACACGTCCGATTCAACACAAAAAAAGTTTTTGTAAATTGTGGGTGTGTATTTTATCCGACCCCGCACGTCTTCCGTACATTGATAGATGCACTAATTATAAATATGTGCGCAAAATTTACATATGAAGATATTTTTATGGCTATGGGAGATTTTGTTAATTGTGGCATTTATCCGATTTTGCCTAAATAGGAATCTTCATACAGATTCTAGAAATTTTTTTATCAAATTTCAGCTCGATATCTTAAAATCGACGATTTTAACGGCAGATACACAAACGGACATGTCTAATCTACTCAGTTTTGCTGCTGATCAAGAATTTATATACTTTCATGGTCTTTGAGGCTTCCTTCTGTAAGTAGCAAACGGAGTACTTGGCTACGAAACTTACCGCTAGGGTAGAGAGTATAAATTTGGGACAGTCAATAAGATAAGTCTGCGCCAAATAGTGTTACAATTGAATTTTCGGTATATAAAGATTTATATTACGATGGGAAGGGGCCTTAAAAATGGACCGATTTTTAATAGTGGTGTGCTTGTTGCAAAATATATCTCCGTACCAAATTTCGTAAAACATGTACCACCAATATTAGTATATATTGATGAAATTGCTATGTATATGGCTTAGACAAAATTTTGCATACTCTCCACTTTAATATAAGCTTTATTGTTTATTTTCTTCACTTCTCAAAGTTTGTGGTTGAAAATTTCAAAAATAGATGCCTAGGTAAATAGACGTTTTTGCGAGTTTCAAATGTCAAATTGAGTATATGTACACTACTTCCTATATCAACAGTTGAAAGTTATAACAAGATAGAGAAGTTCGGTTAAAACCGAAGCTTAAATGCCCTCCACCTTTTATAATCATCTAAAAAATAAGTTCCTATTGCCATATTTATGTATATGACTATTTCATGTACTTACGCAGTGTTTTTTTTCAATTATTGGCGTTTGCGTTTTTCAATCACGCCCATTTTTGGCACCGTGTTGGATAACGGTACCACTTATATTTATACCAAATTTCAACTTGATAGGCATAGTATTGTGCGATATATAATTTTTTAAAGATACAATTTATTCGAGGTATGTTGAGATTTTTGTTTATTGTGGGCGTGTCTCTTAACCGATTGTGCTCAATTTTAATACGGAACAGCAAAATTGAACTAAGAATGCGTATGCAAAGTTTCAATTTGATATCTCAAATATTACGACCGTGAGAGTGCCAACAACAGACGGACATGTCTCAAACGATTTCTCTTTTCACGCTGATTAAGAATATATATGGTTTATGGGGTCTCTGAGGCTTCCTTCGGATGATTAAAATGAATATACCCTCTTCCCTAAGGTGGAGGGTATAAAAATTATAAAATTTTCCGTATATATTTAATTTTAATATGCTTATTCGAGAATTTAATTCATCATTTAGAACATTTTATTAGACACATCAGAAGACGTCGGAGACTCCAAAAAGAATATATGTGTGGGTGTTCCAATTATTATATAATTATTGCTATTTATTAATTACTAATTATTGGAGATCTATCTTACAAAGAGAAAAGTACAAAAATTAATTGTGCAAAGCGCGCGAGCTTTTTCTAGACATGACAAAATTATTATATCGACAGTTTAAGGTCTAAACAGAATTAATATACACAATGCTGCCACATATATATATTGTATTCTTTCACTCTCTTAGTCGTAAAAATTAAGATATCGATTCTTAACTTGGCAGAAGTGTTGGTAATTTCATACGCAGGTTGGTATTAAAATGGGGCAAAATCGGTCAAACGGCACGCACTCAATGCAACAAAAACTGAAAAGAACAATTTCTTAAATACATTTTTTATATTACTTATAAGGGAGGTACAGAAGATATATTGACACATATATTCCTCGGCAAGTTTTGGTGAACCCATTGTAGGAAGGAAAAAGGCTGTGTTTGGTTGAGGCCAAATCTTGAATAGGCCTCAACCAAACACAGCCTTTTTCCTTGCTTTTTTTTTTTTAAACTTAAGTTTTTAATTATTAATATTACTATATTTTAGCTGTATGTATTAATGCGTATATGTAATCTGAAACGTAATAACGCATTTTTATATTAAATATATTTTAAGTTTATTTCAAGAAAAACTTTGGGCAAAACGAAAAAGGATTAATTTGATAAAATTAATACATAATAGTTATGGGAAAATACATTGAATTATATTGTGATGATGAATGGTGACTTAATTTACAGTTATATATATTTGAAATTTTGAGTTTCCTTCGCTCTCTCAGAGTTAAGGTTAACGCACTTTTAAAATCTATAGAGTAGCTTGCGAATTTACATTAACAAATCTTTACATTTATTAAAAACAAGTGAAAATATTATAGTCGGTCAAGCCCGACCTTCAAATACCTTACACCACTTGATATATTATATTATTCAATTTAATTTTTTTCTTTGATAGATGAAAAATTTTATTTTTCTATACTTTGTACCAAATTTCATCGAAATATCTCAAAAAATGCGACCTGTAGCTTGCGCACAAATTTAGATGGACAGACGGACAGACGGACATGGTTAAATAGATTCAGATTTTAATTTTAATTCGATCGGTATAAATGAAGTTGGGTGTGGCATTTCCCGTTTAGGAATTACAAACATCCGCACAAGCTTAATATACCCTTTTCCACAGGGTGGTGCAGGGTATAATAAAATTAAAATACAATGAAAGGCTTTAATGAATGAATTTTTTGAATGAATAATTTATTTTTTCTTATTTATCGTTTAACTATTTAGTTCAGGTCCTTTTGGATTTTTTAGAAATGATTCATATTTTTCATAATAATTAACATACGTTTTTACGTAAAATTTACATCAAATTTACATTAGCTTCAAATTCATGGAAACCTTTATTTAGATTCGCCAAATCTTGGAAACTTTCTATAGTTGTGACCGTGGTATATGCACAGTTGCGCCTCCTATTAACAAACGGTAAGGTATGTGGTGATGTGTAAATTGTGTGCGTTTTGTATTTCGATGTATGAGATATTTATAAATGTTAGGGGCGAATTTGAATTTCGTAGGTCTATTTTTGTTGTTTGTTGGTGTGACTGTTGACTGATTCTACTCATCTAAATAGCAATGTAAATTTTTTAAATATATTTTGTTTTTTAACGGGCTATGAAAGGTCCAATTTTTTCCGTTTTTTTCTCAAATCATTTATTTAAGAATCTCCAACGTTTCGCCACACTCTTGTGGCTTTTTCAGGGAGTTAGTTTTATCCTATAAATTACATATATGTATACACATTAGAGATTTTTTTCCCCCATTTTAAACACAATTGTTTCATTCACTTACAATTTGTCAACTTTTATATCAAAATTTTTTTCCCCCCCGTTTTTCCCTATTTAAATTTCTTAAGTTATGTAAGTCTCTGCTACGTATTGCATTCGTTAATTAAATTGCTATGCTGTAAACAAATTTCATTCAAAACATTTTTATTTTTTTCCCTGTCTAAAATTTTTACATCATTTAAAATAAGTTAATAATTACATTATTAAAAATAAGACACGCATTTAACACGATTTGGAAATGCAAGTTGCATTCAGAGGCGCGTATTTGCCCACCGTTCGTATAATATATCAATTAAAATTACGTTTCATATGAAATGCGTTCCATGCTTCTTTAAAAATATTTAATGTAATATTAAAAGAAAAAGAAAAAGAAAATTCGCACGTTTACAAAATGGTTCTTTTATTCATCCACTCTGTAATATGAAGAAGTTGCAACTTTATTAACAAAATGCACACACATTTTACACCTGTTATATCTACATTAGACATGTTCGTATATACTATATGTACATACATGACATAGCCAAAGGGAATAAATTTAATATCTTGTAGTTTTATAAAGATGTTGGTTGCAATATAAACAATCTGATATTGGTACTGACAACAGTCAACTAACAAAGGACGGAGACACGAAACCAATAAATCATCAAACTAAATTACAAGTTGGTTAATAGTGGTTGCAGATGAGTGTTATTAAAATGGTCGGAAATACATAACATCGGTTACGCCCATACATGATTTGAAGTATTATTATTACAATACTTAATAAGGAAGATTGGGTATTACTACTGTTAAACGCGCTACATTATAAGGGGACACGAGTATAATTATATAATTTATTTTTATAGGCTGCACATAAGAGGGCAAATATTAAGTTTGTCATTTCGTATCTAACACTCAGAGAAAGACGACGAAGACTTGGCAAATTATATATTATTAATAAAGATATAACATCTGAGTCGATTGAAACGTCTGTTGTTCAACGTTTCACGATCGCAAAAATTTTGATATCCAGTTAAATTTTCATACAGACATTTGTATTCTTCAAAATATTTAAAATGGACAAAATCGATTAACAGCCACGCTCACTATTGACAAAAATCTCTTTAACGTGTTAAATTAGAGATACGTCCCCGATTTACAAAAGTATTTTTGGTACCAAATTCAATATACTTCAAACATTTTTAAAAGAATGCGCACAGGGCAAGACTACAAGCAACGTATAAATGTGGAGAGTACACAATACTTGGTTAAGCCAAATATATCGTTTTAACTTGTTAATATTTGATTCTTATTAAGACTTTAAAAAGGTTCATATGGGCAAAAAGTGGGTGAGCTATCTGCGTAAAATATAAAACGATTACTACCTTAACAGCAATTAACTTCTGCCAGACGTACCAATATTATATTGTATGTTACATATGTATATAGTATCAGTAAGGTAAATAAAATTAAGGACCCTTTTCTAAGAATCGGTGTGCACAAAACAATATAAAGGCATAAATATATTAATAATTTAATAATAATATATAAATAATTATTGCATTTAGTTTAAGAATAACGATTATATTTATATAGTTACTATTAAAATATTTCTTGCATACATATATCCATTGATTGGCACGTACAGACGAAATTACTGTAGCAAGTCAAATACACAATACAATATCTTTTGTCCTTCGATTGAAAAATGGGGCTAGAAGCGAAAATATTCATCCCATAAGTACATATTGTAATTCAAGGGTTCAAATGTACCTATTGGCTTACATTTTTATTTATTTTGATTCAGTTAAAAACATGCCCACAACTGTAAAATATTTCGTGGTCGTTCACCTGATCTATCTTGTAGGCTCTCGTATCTTATCTGAAATGTATATAATATATCAATTGGAAGTATATTAAATTTAGATATTGCCAACATATTTTATTTGATCTAAAATTTTTTTTTGATATTTTTAATGGTGATTTTTCACTTAAAATTCTCAAGGTCGGAGGTTACTTTGTCAAAAAGTTTTTATTATTATTTAAAAGTAGTTTTTTTTTATCTATACATTTTTTGTTCTCGCATTTTAGTTCCAAGATAATCATTATCCGTGATTTTTACTTTAAATCGTTTGTGTTCCGCTTTCGTTTTTTTTTTTATTTAAAGGTCAGGTTTACAATAAGAATTGCACCAACAAAAAATAAGCACACATGTACAAGTAATATGGTAATTGATGCACCAGGAAAAGAGAGTCTATAATTCGTTACAAACCTGTTAAAATATACTTTGAAACTTTATTTCATAATTTATTAACAAATATTTACGTGCGTGTACAACACTTTCTATTTAATGCAATTTCGTTACGTATTTTATTAATTGATTTTCAAGGCTCAAGGCTTTTTTATATTCAACAACAAAAATAATAACAACATCAGCAAGAAATAACCAGTTCAACCAGACGGGATAAGTACTAAATTAAGTAAATGCCAGTAGTTGGTTCTCAATCTTTAACGCATGGCGTTGTTACTACCTAACTAATAATAAAAGTTTATTTTACTTCACTATTAATAATTATAAATATGTTGAATTATTATAATCGTCAAAAAAAAGGTGATACAGTCTTTTTAAATGTAAAACCAATTGCCAATGGATTCGGAGGCCGCAAATACTCAAGCGGTGTACTAGATCGCTTAGATAGTGGCTTTGGTGCAAATCATTATGATAATGAGAAACGTGACAGTAGGCATTCCATTGCAACGTTTAATCAGGCATTGACACCCGTAAGTCTACTATAACACATAACAAACTGTTATCTCAGTTATAATTATAGGTACAACAGACGTAAGGGGTATACTAAGTTTGTTAATCCATTTGTCCATCCGTCTGTTGTCCGAATGTACATTGCCGTAAATTTTGAGATGAAATAACATACAAATATGTATAGTACCTTTATGCAATGGATGCAAAATTTAGCCCTACAAAAGCATCCAGAATACCAAATGTCCAAAAAATCCATCATATCTGACGCAGAATCCGACTTGGAAGTTGACAACAAACACTATGGGTAATCACCTATCTGCCTTACCCATAGTTGTTGTGAAGGTATTTAAGATTTGGCGTAAGAGCCAAATATGGTTTTTATTCTGTTAACGTTAGTTTTTATACCCTCTCCTCTTAGAGATGAGGGTATACTAAGTTTGTCATTCATCATCAAAATCTGAGTCGCTCTAGAATTATCCATATGATATGTTTGTTGTTGGAACTCTTTAGACCTAAATATCGTCGATATCGGGTTGAAATATCGTACAAGTATATACTAGAAATACTGGACGTAGGTTTCTATTCAAATAGGACAAAATCGCCACGTCCACAATGGAAAAAAATTCCAAAAGTCATAAAAATGTACCTATGAAGTTAAAATTTGGTACACATACTCGTATATAGAATTAGGGCATCCATCGTTGAACGGAAAATAGCTTAGTCGGATAATAGACACGATAACAATTGAAAACAAGTAAAAAAATAAATTTGGTCTTAGGCCTAATCTTAAATACCCTCCACCTCCACAATGGTGGGCGTGGCAAATATATATAAATAGCACCCTCTAATAGTGTACGCATTACGTATCAGCATTCAAGTCTACTTTTACGTTGAATATGGTGTTGTGTAAATTGTGGACGTGCCTATTATCCGACAACGCGCATTTTTGGCACCTTAGTCAATGGGATAACTATGTATACGCGTACCAAATTTCAAGCAACTAGGTCAACTTTTGTGGCAGATATAAAGATTTTTATTAATTGTGGGCGTGTCTGTAATCCGTAACGCCCATTTTTGGCACATAGATAAAGCTAATATTTATAGACGTAAGTACCAAATTTTAAGTTTATAGCTCAATTTTTGTGGCAGATAAATAAATTTTTGTTGATTGTGGGCGTGACTCTTGACCGATTTCGCCCATTTTTAATACGTGCAAAAACTAAAAGTACCTGTACGTGCAAAAACTAAAAGTACCTGTACAAAATTTCAACACAATATCTCAAAAATTTACGCCCGTGAGAATGCCAACAACAGACACGCACGGGCACATGGACATACATGCCTAAATCGATTCAGTTTTTGACGCTGCTCAAGAATATATATACTTTGTAGGGTCTCTGACGCCTCCTTCTGGGTGTTGCAATCGGTAGAACAAACTTAGTATATCCTCATCACTGAGGTGGAGGGTATAAGAAGTGAAAATATTATAGTCGGTCAAGCCCGACTTGATATATTAATCAATTTATTTTTGTCTTTGAAAAATGAAAAATTGTTACCTACTGGTATTTTCAAAAATTTCAAAATAATACATATGTAAGAAAATTTTTATTATACCCTGCACCACCCTGTGGAAAAGGGTATATTAAGTTTGTGCGGACGTTTGTAACTCCTAAACGGCTAATGCCACACCCACCTTCAATTATACCGATCGATTCAGAATCAAAATTTGAATCGATTTAACCATGTCCGTCTGTCCATATAAATTTGTCCGCAAGGTACAGGTCGCATTTTTTGAGATATTTTGATGAAATTTGGTACAAGGACATGTATTGTGCCAAAGGGGAACCCTATTGAAAATGGACCAATTTTAGAAGCCCTCCGCATATGAGGTTCTATTATTTTTTGAGATATTTCCATGAAATTTGATACAAGGACATGTTTTGGCCCATAGGGAAAGCCTATTGAATGAAAATGGACCAGATTGGACCATTGTTAGAACCCCTTTCCATATGAGGTTCTGTTATTTTTTGAGATATTTCGATGAAATTTGGTACAAGGACATGTATTGGGCCAAAGGGGAACCCTATTGAAAGTGGATAGGATTGGACCATTTTTAGAACCCCTTTCCATATGAGGTCCTATTATTTTTTGGGATATTTCGATGAAATTTGATACAAGGAAATGTATTGGCCCAAAAATAAACCCTTTTGAAAATGGATATGATCGGACCATTTTTAGAACCCCTCCTCATATAAAAATTTCTTTTTTGTTATCATAAACAAACAAAAAATAAAAAAAATGTATCATTTTGAAATTTTTGAAATTACAAGTAGGTATAGAAAAATAAAATTTTTCATCTATCAAAGGAAAAAATTAAATTGAATAATATAATATATCAATTGGTGTATGGTATTTGATTGTCGGGCTTGACCGACTATAATATCTTTACTTGTTTTTAATATAATTTTTATACATTAATTCTTATAAATATGCGATTAAAAATAAATAAATATTTTTGAATAAATTTTCTAGAATATATTCTTTCGAAATTTAGCTCCTATCAAATGGTTTCTAAGTATTATTGGTGTATTACCTATTAGTCGAACTGGACCTAATGGAGCCAAATTTTCAATAGCCTCGCTGCCCTTTATTTATTCAATATTAATTTTTACACTTCTCACAGTAAGTAATAATATTGTATAAATATACCATAACCAGAATATAAATAATAATGAAAAGTAATAAATATACAAGAAAGAAAACAAGATTTGGTTTAGGCCGCATCTTAAATACACTCTCCATCTACACATAAACAGTGAGAAAATCAAGTAGATGATTACGCCTTTTAATAATGTCGGTATTACGCAACTTCTTGCAAGTCGAATTTTATGCTGAGTGCGTTAAATTGTGGACGTAACTTATCCGAGTGCGACCGTTTTTGGCAAATCGATGGATGAGATAATTATAATTATAAGTATAAAAGATTCAATTTCATAGCTCAATTTTTGTAGCATTTACATATATTTTTGTCGATTGTGGATGAGTCTTTTGACTAAATTAAATAGCGATCTGCGTTCGGAAACTAGACGTTTCTTTACAACATTTCATCTCATTATCTCATCGGACACGCGGCCATAGATTGATCCAGTTTTTGATGCTGATTAAGACTATATATACTTTGTAGGATCTCTGACATCTGCTTCTGGGTGTCGCAAATGGAATGATAAACTTAGTATAATCCCCATCTTATGTGGAGGTATAAACGAGTGGAAATATTATAGTCGGTCAAGCCCGACTATTAAAGACCCTCCACTACTTAATATATTATTCATTTAAATTTATTTTTTGTTTGTTTATGAAATCCAAAAAGTTTTTTTATATGTGGAGGGGTTCTAAAAATGGTCCATTTTCAAAAGGGTTCCTTTTTGGGCCAATACATGTCCAAATTACATCGAAATATCTCAAAAAATAACAGGACCTCATATGGAAAGGGGTTCTAACAATGGTCCAATCGAAAAATGCAACCTGTACCTTGCGGACAAATTTACATGGACAGAAGGACATGGTTAAATCGATTAAAATTTTGATTTTGAATCGATCGGTATAATTGAAGGTGGGTGTGGCATTAGCCGTTTAGGAGTTACAAACGTCCGCACAAACTTAATATACCCTTTTCCACAGGGTGGTGCAGGGTATAAAAAGTAATTTTGGCTTAAGTCAAATATTGAACAACCGATTCGCTCTCTATTGTTTATGGATTACATAACAAATCGAACACTGCGCCAAAAAAGATGTTTTTATACCCTCCACCTCAGTGATGAGGGTATACTAAGTTTGTTATACCGATTGCAACACCCAGAAGGAGGCGTCAGAGACCCTACAAAGTATATATATTCTTGATCAGCGTCAAAAACTGAATCGATTTAGGCATGTATGTCCATGTGCCCGTGCGTGTCTGTTGTTGGCATTCTCACGGGCGTAAATTTTGAGATATTGTGTTGAAATTTTGTACAGACACTTTTAGTTTTTGCACGCAGATCGCTATTTAAAATGGGCAAAATCGGTCAAGATCCACGCCCACAATCAACAAAAATCTATTTATCTGCCACAAAATATGAGCTACAAACTTGAAATTTGGTATGTAAATCTATGAATATTATCTTCATCGATATGCCAAAAATGGGCGTACTTGGATGACAGACACGCCCACAATTTAAAAAAAAACCATATTTAACGTAAAAGTAGACTTACATGCTAAGACATACACTATTAGAGGGCGTAATATATATATGTATATATATTTGCCACGCCCTTTCGTGTAGAGGTGGAGGGTATTTAAGATTTGGTCTAAGCCAAATTTAGTTTTCCTACTTGTTTTAATAGTGGATGTTTGTTATTTGACAATGTCCATTTGTACGAACGTGAGCGTTCTAACAAGAGGGATATGTGCAGTTCGATTCAGATTTTGATGTTAATTAAGAATACTTTTTATGGTCGCCAACACCTTCTGGGTATTGCGAATGGAATACCAAATTTAGTGTACCTCACATCTCACTATGTTTAATATTGTATATTAAACATTTAAGTCAATAATTGAATAGATCATAAAATAAATTATCGATATAAATAAATCCCACTAAGTTCGTTGAGTTAAGATTTCATCTATATTAAATCTGTCGATAAAAACGTATATATTTCGACATTTTAATTATTATTTATTTTATTATATATTTTTAATGCGTATTAATATTATATTATATTATTAACACATATATACGATTAAAATATATTAAAGTTATATATAGCATATGTGGCTAATGAACGTATTCGAATTGTAACGTCTTTGAGTGGTCCATTTGAAGAAGCTGTGATTGCTTACTTGTTTCTAGTAAATATTTTACCAATATTTCTTATACCGATTTTATGGTGGGAGGCGCGTAAAATTTGTGCTTTGTTGAATAATTGGGATGATTTTGAGGTAAGTTTTTAAAGTTGAACCACTGATGTCTAGAATATAATTGTGTCATTTGGGTAGGTACTATATTATCAAATATCCGGTCACAGTATGCCCTTAAACTTGCGCTACAAAGCTACAAAAATTACTGCAGTTTTGCCTGTTCTATCCATATTATCAGTAGTAATTACTCACGCTACAATGGCAGATTTTGAATTAGCTCAAGTAAAATTTTGTGTCTTATGTTAACCATAATCTAATTTAATATTTATTTAGGTGATACCGTATTGTGTTTTGGATAGTCTAACTGCTATGCTTGGTGCTTGGTGGTATGTAATATGTGAAGCTTTAAGTTACACAGCTAATATTTTAGCGGACCGATTTCAAAAAGTACATAAAAACATTTTTCAACAAACCTTTATTATTGGTTTATAATAAAATATACATATTTACTTTAACAGGCTCTGAGACATATTGGTCCAGCCGCTATGGTAGCTGAGTATCGCGCCTTGTGGTTACGTCTTAGCAAACTGACACGGGATACTGGTACCACCACGTGTTACACCTTTACATTCCTCAATTTGTATTTATTTTTCATTATAACCTTATCAATTTATGGCCTCATGTCGCAATTATCCGAAGGTTTTGGTATTAAGGACATTGGTTTGGCTATCACGGCCGTTTGGAATGTCACTTTACTATTTTTTATATGTGATCAAGCTCATTATGCTTCATTTAATGTACGAACAAATTTTCAAAAGAAATTGCTAATGGTAGAATTAAATTGGATGAACTCGGATGCTCAAACCGAAATCAATATGTTTCTACGTGCTACGGAAATGAATCTTTCCACTATAAATTTCGGAGGTTTCTTCAATGTAAATAGAAATCTTTTTAAAGGGGTAAGTATAATTTTTAATCTATTAAGGCAGCAGTCACCATTTGAAAAATATAAAATAAAAGAAGTAAGAAAACTGGATTTGGCTTAAGCCAAATCTTAAATACCCTCCACCTTCACAACGGTGGGCGTGGCAAATATATATATATATATATATATTGCGCTCTCTAATAGTGTATGTCTTACGTATCAGCTTTGTAGTGTACTTTAATAGTGAATAGGGTTTTTTGTAAATTGTGGGTGTGTCTGTTATCCGACCATGCCCATTTTTGCTACATTGATGGATAGGCTAACCCTAAATATGTACACCAAATTTCAAGTTCACAGGTAAATTTCTGTAGCAGATGTAAAAATTTTTGTTGATTGTGGGCGGTACTGTTATTCAACCATGGCCATTTTTAAAACATAAATGGATGGGATAACTATGTATACGCGTACCAAATATAAAGTTCTTAGGTCAACTTTTGCGGCAGATATAAATATTTTTGTTAATTGTGGGCGTGTCTGTAATCCGAATACGCCCATTTTTGGCACATAGATGAAGCTTATATTTATAGACGTACATACCAAATTTTAAGTTTATAGATCATATTTTGTGGTAGATAAATAGATTTTTGTTGATTGTGGGCGTGGATCTTGACCGATTTTGCCCATTTTAAAAAGCGATCTGCGTGCAAAAACTAAAAGTGTCTGTACAAAATTTCAACACAATATCTCAAAATTTACGCCCGTGAAAGTGCCAACAGACAGACACACGGACATACATGTCCAAATCGACTCAGTTTATGACGCTGATCAAGAATATATATACTTTGTAGGATCTCTGACGCCTCCTTCTGGGTGTTGCAAACGGAAGAACAAACTTGGTATACCCTCATCACTGAGGTGGAGGGTATAAAAATTATATATGTTAAATACGCCCATTTTGAGACGTGTTCCATATAAAACCATTTCCAAACCTAAACTAACGAACTTTTTGTATCAATATATGATCAATGTCATAGCGACGATAGTAATACATAATTGAAGTTTTTAAGAACTGCATGTATACACATCACGTTTATTTTGTTTTGAAATATGAAGAATATTTGTTCTAAATGGGGTGACTGACTTTAATTTTGATCTTCTCTTTTCTAATCGGACAACTTTAGTATATGAAGTTTTTTCGAAAAATTTCATCAAACACAAAGGACAAAATAGGCATTACTTTACAATATTATATTATAAATCAAAAGAATGGAGTAAGTGTACTTGATATATTGTATTATAGTCCGATAGTAACTGAGTATGTCTTTCTCTTTACGTGAAATCTATATAGAGCCCAACTTATTATACCTTCCACCTTAGGAAAGAGGGTATAATCATTTTGATCATCCGCTTACAACACATTGAAGGAAGCCTCGGAGACTCCACAAACCATATATATTCTTAATCAGCATAAAAAGGGAAATCGTTTGAGACATGTCCGTCCGTGTGTCCGTCTGTTGTTGGCACTCTCACGGTCGTAATTTTTGAGATATCAAATTGAAACTTTGTATACGTATTTTTAGTTCAATTTCGCTGTTCCGTATTGAAATTGGGCAAAATCGATTAAGAGACACGCTCAAAATAAACAAAAATCTCAACCTACTTCGAAAAAATTGTATCTTTAAAAAATTATATATCGCACAATACTACGCCTATCAAGTTGAAATTTGGTATATATATAATGCAATAGGAACTTATTTTTTAAAGGGTTATGAAAGGTGGAGGATATTTAAGCTTCGGTCTTAACCGAACTTTTCTATCTTATTTTTTTTTTTTGGAAAATACAGTAAGTAATCATTTTAATATTATTGTTATTATAATAATGATGTACATTTTGGTTTATTTCAAATATGAAATCTCTAGGAAAAGAAAATGTATGTAATGGCAAAAGGTGCCATTGATGGATATTTAGGTGAAATTTTTTAATAAAATCAAAGTGACGGCTTTTTTCGATACTTTTTCGAATAGACTTATAGTACTTTCAAATATAATGGTGCATGTGCCTAATAGATTTGAAATTAGTTAAATATGACAGATATATCTAAAAATAATAATAATTATTTTCAGTAAGTTTAGTGTATATATATCCATAACTATATATATATTTCAGAAGATGTAGAAATAATTATTATCGATTTTATTCTTTTCCAGTTATTAACTACCATGGTTACGTATTTAGTTGTGTTGCTTCAATTTCAAATCAGTATCCCAACTGAATCCCATAATAAAAATAATACTTTAAATGTTGGAGTACGAGTTGTGTGTTAGTTGAGACAACATATTATAAGTATACGATGTGTAGTTTAAAATTAAACAAGTGAAAATATTATAGTCGGTCAAGCCCGACTATCAAATATCCTACACCACTTGATAATTCAATTAATTTTTCGATTCAATTTAATTATTTTCTTTGAAAAAGCAAGGTATAATGAAAAATTTTATTTTTCTATACCTACTTGTAATTTCAAAAATTTCAAAATGATACATTTTTTTTTATTTTTTGTTTGTTTATGATAACAAAAAAGAAATTTTTATATGAGGAGGGGTTCTAAAAATGGTCCGATCATATCCATTTTCAAAAGGGTTTATTTTTGGGCCAATACATTTCCTTGTATCAAATTTCATCGAAATATCCCAAAAAATAATAGGACCTCATATGGAAAGGGGTTCTAAAAATGGTCCAATCCTATCCACTTTCAATAGGGTTCCCCTTTGGGCCAATACATGTCCTTGTACCAAATTTCATCAAAATTTCTAAAAAAATTCGATCTGTAACTTGCGCACATATTTAGATGGACAGATGGACATAGTTAAATCGATTCAAATTTTGATTCTGAATCGATCGGTATAACATCCGCACAAACTTAATATACCGTTTTCCACAGGGTGGTTCAGGGTATAAAAATCTCAGTTTGAAATGAAAATTTCAAATTTAATACCTACTGCGCTGGTAAAAATAAGGTTTCTGATTATGCACAAACTTTATTTTTAAATAAAATATATTCTTCAGTCCGTTAAAATCTCTGAAACACATTTCAGTTCCATATCACAAATTTTAGGTCCGTGAGCGTTCAATAACATAACTAAAGGTGCTAGAGCTACAAAATATGTTTATATATTTAATTATTATAAAATACATAATTATATATTTATACATTTATATAATTATATATGTATTTATATATATATTATATCTATCGATGCGTTGGAAATGGGTAGGATAAAACACCAGGCAAAATTTTACATATGACTTATTTTACATACAAACATATTTAATATTCGCATGTTGACGATTATTAAAGTTTGTATTACACTCATAAATTTTTTATTATTAAATATTAAATAAAATATAAAATGTAAAGCTATAAATGTTTTATGAATAAATAGAGTGATAAGTATTATTAAAAAGATAGTTAATTTATGCTTTAAGAGGTCACATCTTTAAGTTTTATTCGGTAGCTATATGTAGAATGCGTTACTCTATTTGCTTAAAAAAAAATTCATATCGCCATTTTTAGATGACGAATGTGCTAATCAACTAATGCTAATGATGTGCGTATTACGAAAGTAGCGAAAACAAGTATATTATAATACTATATAATAATATTGATAATGACGATTATCTTCTGCATTATTATACCCTCCACCTCAGTGATGAGGGTATACTAAGTTTGTTCTTCCATTTGTAACACCCAGAAGGAGGCATCAGAGACCCTAAAAAGTATATGTATTCTTGTCAGCGTCATAAACTGAGTCGATTTGGACATGTATGTCCGTGTGTCTGTCTGTTGGCACTTTCACGGGCGTAAATTTTGAAATATTGAGCTGAAATTTTGTACAGGCACTTTTAGTTTTTGCACTCAGATCGCTATTTCAAATGGGCAAAATCGGTTAAGAGTCACGCCCATAATCAACAAAAATCTATTTATCTGCCACAAAAGTTGAGCTATAAACTTAAAATTTGGTACTTACGTCTATAAATATTAGCTTTATCTATGTGCCAAAAATGGGCGTTACGGATTACAGACACGCCCACAATTAATAAAAATCTTTATATTTGCCACAAAAGTTGACCTAGGAGCTTGAAATTTGGTACGCGTATACATAGTTATCCCATTGACTTACGTGCCAAAAACGGGCGCGGTTGCATCATAGACGCTCAATTTTCAAAAAACCATAATCAACGTAAAAGTAGACTTGCATGCTGATACGTAAGACATACGCTATTAGAGGGCCCAATATATATATATTTGCCATGCCCACCGTTGTGGAGGTGGAGGGTATTTAAGATTTGGCCTAAGCCAAATTTAGTTTTCTTATTTGTCTATTTATTTATTTTGAAATTGTAACATATTTAATTTAAATCTGAGATTAATCCTTAATATTGTAATAAAAAGCATTCTTCCAATATTTTAGAAACCGATCAAATAACAGACATTGTTATCATTTCAGTCGCTATAAATTTTTTTAATGTATGTGTATAAAATAGCATTCACCTAATACTTATTGTACATTTAATTTAATTATATAACTAAGTAAGCATGAATAATTTCTTTTGTAGATTTTGTTTATTTGTTAGAAAATTGACAAAAATTCATTGCGAGATGTGTACAATAGTATTTAGAGAAGGCAACATGGGGTTAAATTCAGTGAAGAATTATTATTAAATAACGCCCACACTTTGGTTTTGGTTGAATATAAACTGCAACCCTCTATAATTTTATTAAATTTCTTTTTTGTTTCATTTATTGTTTATCGCTTTTTTTATTTTGTGAGCATCAGCATTTTCCATTTTTCACTTGATTAACGAAAACGTGTGAGCAACGAAGAACACTACACGATGTCATATTGGTGTAATTAGATTATCAGGTAATATCAATAAATTTTTGTATAAACAAGTCAGATATTAAAATTTACGCCCCTGAGAATGCCAACAACAGACCGACACATTGATACATGGACATACATGTCTAAATCGACTCAGTTTTTGACACTGATCAAGAATATATATACTTTGTAGGATCTCTGACGCCTCCTTCTGGGTGTTGCAAACTGAAGAACAAACTTAGTATATCCTCATCCCTAAGGTGCAGGGTATAATAAAATATCAAGTGGCGTAAGGTATTTGATGGTGGGGCTTGACCGACTATAATATTGTCACTTGTTTTCTTTGATAAATGAAAATTTTTATTTTTTATACCCTACACCACCAAAAAAAAAAATTTTTATATGGGGAATGATTCTAAAAATGGTCCTCTCCATTTTCAAAATACTTTCTTTTTAGGCCAATACATATCCCTGTACCAAATTTCGTCGAAATATCTCAAAAAATAATAGGACCTCATATAGGGAAAGGTTCTAAAAACGGTCCAATCCGGTCCATTTTCAATAGTATTCTCCTTTGGGCCAATACATGTCCTTGTACCAAATTTCATCAAAATTTCTAAAAAAATTCGATCTGTAACTTGCGCACAAATTTAGATGGACAGATAAACGGACAGGCGGACATGGTTAAATCGATTCAGATTTTGATTCTGAAGCGATCGATATAATTGAAGGTGGGTGTGGCATTAGCCGTTTGGGTTACAAATATCCGCACAAACTTAATATACCCTTTACCACAGGGTATAAAAATAATGCTTTTCATTTATCAAGGAAAAAAATAAAATTGAATAATATATCAAGTGGTGTAGGGTATTTGATGGCGCGCTTGACCGACTATAATATTTTGACTTGTTATACCCTCCACCTTAGTGATGAGGGTATACTAAGTTTGTTCTACCAATTGCAATACCCAGAAGGAGGTGTCAGAGACCCTACAAAATATATATATTCTTGATCAGCGTCAAAAACTGAGTCGATTTATACATGTATGGTCGGGTGTCCGTGTGTCCGTCTGTTGTTGGCACTCCACGGGCGTAAATTTTGAGATATTGAGCTGAAATTTTGTACAGGCACTTTTAGTTTTTGCACGCACATCGCTATTTCAAATGGGCAAAATCGGTTAAGAGTCACGCCCATAATCAACAAAAATCTATTTATCTGCCACAAAAGTTGAGCTATAAACTTAAAATTTGGTATGTACGTCTATAAATATTAGCTTTATCTATGTGCCAAAAATGGGCGTTACGGATTACAGACACGCCCACAATTAATAAAAATCTTTATATTTGCCACAAAAGTTGACCTAGGAGCTTGAAATTTGGTACGCGTATACATAGTTATCCCATTGACTTACGTGCCAAAAACGGGCGCGGTTGCATCATAGACGCTCAATTTTCAAAAAACCATAATCAACGTAAAAGTAGACTTGCATGCTGATACGTAAGACATACGCTATTAGAGGGCCCAATATATATATATTTGCCATGCCCACCGTTATGGAGGTGGAGGGTATTTAAGATTTGGCCTAAGCCAAATTTAATTTTTTACTTGTTTTTAAATTATTGTTAAGATTTTTTATTTCATTTCAATACTAATTCACTCACAGAAGTTCAAAATCATACAATACACAATAAAATTTTTACAAAAGTTTTTTTTGACATTTAAAACTTTAAATTTCTCTCATACGTACGTACACATGTTTTTATTCAAGTATATACTTGTAAATATATTATATGAATCGCCATTTTTTCATTTCATATACATATATTAGCATAAATATCTTTGTGTACTATATATTTCTTATAGTTACAGTAATATATATGCTTATTTTATTTAACTCCTGCTTGTATTTTTATTTAAGCGCATGCGTTGAACGTCATGCTTTCTCTAAAACATCTCATTTTCTATTTTAATTTTTTTCTTAAAAAATATAAGAAGTAGGTGGAGCCACATTGTATCCCATATATATGTTCAAAGCATATTCTCAAAGTTCTTGAAATGATTTAAGTGGTAGTCGTTACCACTGAGAGTTCCTGTTCTAGATATATTACTTTTGTGTTCAAGTGTATGTCTTTTGTTGAAAGTGCATTAAATATATACTTAATCGTGGCAATAGTTCGTCTTTATAATATATATATTTTTTATAATATTTAAAGAATGAACAGGTTCAAATCTATCTATTTTAATATATTCATTTGCGTGTTTATGCTCCCCATTTTATTTAGTGAATTTTTGTAAATTTCGTAAACAGCCTAAAGTGAACTACGCATATGTTTATTGGTGTTTAAACGCCTATTTTTACGGAAGCGATTCAAATATACCACCTTATGGAATTACTAGGGTTTGAATGTATGCTTATTTGGTTTAAGTTCTTGGGTCAATTAAAGTTTATACATATACATGTTTTATATTATACAAAATAATACCATAAAAAAAACAAGTTTTTTTTAAAACAATTTACTGATTGTTTTCGATTTGCATCAACACTGATTTACAGCAACGATATGTTGAGTATTACGTTTACGTATATACGAACCCGACTTTTAACATTACATATACTACCTTTATTGACTGAAATTTTTGAATTAAATTACAACAAGATAGACAAGTTCGGTTAAGACCGAAGCTTAAATACCCTCCACCTTTTATAACCCTCTAATAAATAAGTTCCTATTGCATTAAATTGTTGCGCATATGTTATTATTATTAATCAGGTCATTTTTAAAGAACAAATAGTGTTTTTTCATACCCTCCACCTCAGTGATGAGGGTATACTAAGTTTGTTCTTTCGTGCAACACCCAGAAGGAGGCGTCCGAGACCCTACAAAGTATATGTATTCTTGTCAGCGTCATAAACTGAGTCGATTTGGACATGTATGTCCGTGTGTCTGTCTGTTGGCACTCTCACGGGCGTAAATGTTGAAATATTGAGCTGAAATTTTGTACAGGCACTTTTAGTTTTTGCACGCACATCGCTATTTCAAATGGGCAAAATCGGTTAAGAGTCACGCCCATAATCAACAAAAATCTATTTATCTGCCACAAAAGTTGAGCTATAAACTTAAAATTTGGTACTTACGTCTATAAATATTAGCTTTATCTATGTGCCAAAAATGGGCGTTACGGATTACAGACACGCCCACAATTAATAAAAATCTTTATATCTGCCACAAAAGTTGACCTAGTTGCTTGAAATTTGGTACGCGTATACATAGTTATCCCATTGACTAAGGTGCCAAAAATGCGCGTTGTCGGATAATAGGCACGTCCACAATTTACACAACACCATATTCAACGTAAAAGTAGACTTGAATGCTGATACGTAATGCGTACACTATTAGAGGGTGCTATTTATATATATTTGCCACGCCCACCGTTGTGGAGGTAAAGGGTATTTAAGATTTGGTCTAAGCCAAATTTAGTTTTCTTACTTGTTATATTCTAAATTCGTAATGATTGAATAAAAAAAACAAATTTTCTTAGTAATATTCACACATTAATTTCTTACAGAATGTATAGATACATATAGTACAATATACGTATGTAACATTCATCGATTGATATCGATGCCTTACAGCATTCATACTATAAGTACCATTCATACAAATAAGTTTACGTTATATATATACATAATTTGTAACAATAATAATAATGAGATAGCATGTATAACAGATAATATTGTTTGCCAACATTGCCAATGAGCAAACAATAACAATTGTTATTTTGACAAACCAATTATTTGCATGTTTATCCAATTCAGTATAACTGCTATTTTATGTTCTCTATCACTTCAATAATAGGAAATCTGATCCCTTTCTTTGTACTAATAAAGCAGAATAAAATTATCATATATGTGGATACAAATAAACTTTTATATACATAAATACATAAATATATACATTATATATATATTTTATATATGACGGTGGCCCTTATTGTTCAACTTTCCAAAAGTTTAGCTCTACCCCCTATCGGAAAATAGCAAGGCAATGCTATTTATTATTAATTTATGAAGTTTAAAAATTACCATCAATATATGTATGTTATAAGGGGGTACATAACATTTTGTCCAAACGTTTACAACGTCCAAAAGAAGGCATCGGAGACCCTAAGAAGTACGTATTTTATGAATCAGCGTCGTACTGAGTCGACCTAGTCATGTGTGTTTGTCCAGAATTCCAGAATTAAAATTTGCATCGACTTAACCATGTCCATCTGTGGGTCCATGTAAATTTATTCGCAAGCTACTGGCCGAAAAATTCCACAACAACAAAATTGTGAAATATGTTATTTAACGATTCCCTTGTATATGCTTGTCTGGGTTCGGTCCCAAAAATAAACTTCTGAACTTAACATTTGATAGAAAGATCCTAAATCAATGACGCAAGGTTGCTATTTAAATTAGTTATTAAAAAATCGGTCCAGAGCTATGTCGATGTAATTGGCAAAAATGTAAGTATCACCCATAAAAGTTGAGCTTTGAAATTGAATTTAGTATTGTAATTAATAACGAGGGAAATGCCAAAAATTGGCGGGGTTGGATAACAGATACATGAGCAATTTACAAAAGTATTACAAAGGGTGTAATGTAGTACAAACTGTACCCACTGCTTGAATGAAGTAGTGTAGGGTATTTAAGATTGTATTGTTTTTATACCTTCCACCTCAGTGATGAGGGTATATTAAGTTTGTTCTACTTGTAAAAAAAAATGGTGTATGGTTCGTTATGATGTTGAAGTGTGAAATATTGATATAAACCATTTGCGCATGAACTTGCAAGGGTGGATTTGGCTCAACTGGTAACGCACCTGCTGATGAGAACTCGATGAGGGCAAGTGCGAAACCGGTCCAGGTTCAACCTCTCCAGTCGCCAAGTATTAATTTTTCACATTTTTCAAATACATCTTTACTACCTTTAATAGTAAGTCTGAATAAATTCTTATTTCGAAACATATACATACATATTGATGCACCAAAAAACTTAAAAATGTATTTACCTGTCACAAAAATTGAGCTATAAACTTAAAATTTGGTATATACGTCTATAAATATTAATAATAAATGGGCGCGGTCGTATAATAGACACGCCCTCAATTTTCAAAAACCATAATCAACGTAAAAGTAGACTTGCATGCTGATACGCTATTACAGGGCGCAACATATATATATTTGCCATGCCCACCATTGTGGTGGTGGAGGGTATTTAAGATTTGGCCTAAGCCAAATTTAGTTTTCTTACTTGTTAAGTCTGCATTAAATTTAGCTTGTTTTCTTGTTTTTTATTGATTAGTAGAATATTAGGGGGTGGGAGATACTAAATTTAAACTTTCGGAAAATGACCTAAGGGCCACTCTAATATGACTACATATATACGCATTAAATTGCAACATATGCTCACGTATATATATGTGAACATTTATATATTTTAGTATAGCACACAATTCTCTTTGTCATTACACCCGAACAATACATATACATATGTTTTATAACGATAACACATAGTTTCCATATATGAACAAAATGAAAATATTAAAATCATTTGGCTTACTACTTACATATGTATGTACATAAATCTACGTTAAAGAAGTACAAGAGTTTACATACTCGTAGATACATGGAGAAACATTTTCAAAGACAACATTTCTTTCAACACTTTACTCTTTATATTTTTATATTCTTCAATGAATCTAATTTGATTTAAGTTTTTGTACTAATATTTAAAGTTTAGGAGTACTTTAATTTTGTTGTTTTTATACCCTCCACCTTAGGGAAGAGGGTATATTCATTTTGATCATCCGTTTACAACACATCGAAGGAAGCCTCGGAAACCCCATAAACCATATATATTCTTAATCAGCATGAAAAGGGAAATCGTTTGAGACATGTCCGTCCGTGTGTCCGTCTGTTGTTAGCACTCTCACGGTCGTAATTTTTGAGTTATCAAATTGAAACTTTGCATACGTATTCTTAGTTCAATTTTGCTGTTCCGTATTGAAATTGGGCAAAATCGGTTAAGAGACACGCCCACAATAAACAAAAATCTCAACCTACCTCGAAAAAATTGTATCTTTAAAAAATTATATATCGCACAATACTATGCCTATCAAGTTGAAATTTGGTATATATATAAGTGGTATCGTTGTCCAACACTGTGCCAAAAATGGGTGTGATTGAATAACGCAAACGCCTATAATTAAAAAAAGCACTATTTGTTGTTTAAAAATGACCTGAATAATAATAATAATATATACGCAACAATTTAATGCAATAGGAACATATTTTTTAAAGGGTTATTGGAGGTAGAGGGTATTTAAACTTCGGTTTTAACCGAGCTTTTCTATCTTGTTTTTTTGTTTTTTGGTTATTTGCTACTAAAAAACATTTGTATTTGTTGTTGTCTATTATAAAACGTTTTCAACATTGTTTAAAAAATCAATTTTTATACTCTTAGGATGGATACATATATGAGTATATATCAATTTGTCAAAACATTTTCAACACTTCTTCAACAAGGCTTCAACAAAGTGTTTGTATTCCGAATTGGCATTGAGTACTGAGTCTAGCCATGTCTATTGTGTAAAACAATTTTTTATACCCTCCACCTCAGTGATGAGGGTATACTAAGTTTGTTCTTCCGTTTGCAACACCTAGAAGGAGGCGTATGTATGTTCGTGTGTTCGTGTGTCCGTGTGTCCGTCTGTTGTTGGCATTCTCGGGAGCGTACATTTTAAGATATTGAGCTGAAATTTTGTACAGGCACTTTTAGTTTTTGCACGCAGATCGCATTTAAAATGGCCAAAATTGGTTAAGAGCCACGCCCACAATTGGCAGAAATCTATTTATCTGCCACAAAAATTGAGCTATAAACTTGAAATTTGGTCTGTACATCTATAAATATTAGCTTCATCAATATGCCAAAAATGGGCGTATTCCAATTACAGACACGCCCAAAATTAATAAAAACCTTTATATCTGCCACAAAAGTTAACCTATGAACTTGAAATGTGGGACGCGTAAACATAGTTATTCCATCCACTTATGCGATAAAAATGGGCGTGGTTTACTTACAGACACGCCCGCAATCGACCTAAATCTGTATATCTGCTACAAAAGTTGACCTAGAAACTTGAAATTTAATACGCGTATACATATTTATCCCATTGACTGACTTGCCAAAAATGGGCGTGGTCGGATAATAGACACGCCCTAAATTTTCAAAAAAATCATATTCAACGTAAAAGTAGACTTGCGAACTGATACGTAAGACATACGCTATTAGAGGACGCTATTTATATATATTTGCCACATCCACCGTTATGGAGGGTATTTAAAATTTTGCCTAAGCCAAATTTAGTTTTCTTACTTGTTATAATTAAACGTAGGTATTAGATGTATGCCCTATATGAATAATATTACAAACTGTTGTTATTGGTCATCACCAAATTTGGATATATTTAAAAAATATATGTAATTTTGGTCTTCTGTTTCTATAAATTATAAAAATGCGTAGAATTAAGCATAATCAAAAAGATATATTTTATTATATAATAACTCATAAATCATAAAGGAGGAACATCTATAGTTGAATTTGAACTATATGCACGAATGTCATTAAAATTTTCCACACTTATTGCAGCACATAATGGTATATAACTTTGAGAGTATACTTGATGAAAAAACTAGGCATTGACAAAGAACTTAAGGGACCCTAAAAAGTAACATCTAGCTCTCAATTTACACGTATCTTTTGATCACGCATTTAAAGTTTTATGATTCAAAATCTCATAAAAAAATGTATTTATTTGACTTAAAGTCAGTTTCTGACTAGTCGTTTAAACTCAAATTACACTGAGTTTATCTGAATGTTGTTAACATATAAACACAGTTTAAATACTGTTGCACAATGTAAGATTATTAATTTTTAACAATCGCTAATTTGACTTGGTGATGCTCAGAAAAAAAACTAAACAGATAACAACAATAACAGCATTTTCAATCATACATTATACCCACTTCAAATATAGCATTCCTATTACCTTCGGTCACACTACTGCCAAAAGTTTAACAATAAGGGTATGTATGTTTTAAAATTAAGATTATTGTGTGGCAGTGGTTCCTTCAAAATTTAAGTTAAACAATAGGGATGATACGTATTTTACGTTGTAAATCATATACAGATATTTTTGTTGTACTCGTATTTACTCATTTGAAATTGTGCGTGTAAGTGTTTAACACATCACACGTATGCAAGTCACATGCACGACTCCTTTTTAGAAATGCTGAAGCATTTATAATTAGGATTGCCGCGTTAAGTTTACTAAGATTTTGATTCCACTTGCACTTACCAGAGAGCTCTTCTGACATTTTAAGCAATTAAAATTTTTCGTAAATTTCAAATTACAACTTTTAATGCATTGCATTAAAATTGCGTAACTTTTTTTTACAATCAATACAATATAGCAACAATTATATAATATATATACATATAAGCCTTTATGTTCAATATGTATAAAAAAGTAAGTAAGTAAATGTTTTTATAGATAGATCACATCATACATTTGCATATTAAAATAAGTAAATTTGCTCGTAATAACCAACTTCTGATGCAATATATTCAATTAGAATACATATTAACTCGGAGTCGATTAAGTTTTTTAAACATTTTTATAAAAATTATTCTTTTATTGCTAAGAAATTACTTCAGTAACTTTAATATAGCCTAAAAATAATGTATATTTTTAATATATATCTACCATTTCGTCTCTTTGAACGAAGGGTGTACACGATTGGTTCAAAGCCTTACAATAATAGTATCATTTAGAGTCTTTCCTTTTTTTTACTTTTTGTTGGCATAAATGAAAAGGAGCAAACCGAACCGTACGCCGGAACTGCACCGGACGATAAAACAAAAAATTTTATTCTATAAAATACTGACACCGGTTTTAAAGATGTTTTGTAAACGAATGTTCATATCATTTGTTTTAATATGCTTATAGAGAATGAGAGATATCATCTTGAATATTTTTATTTAAATATTTAAAAGTAAAGTAAAAAAAAACTAAATTTGGCTTTAATCAGCAGAATCAAATTTTAATATCTACGACATCTTAATGCGAACTGTGAGCATGATAGGTTTGATTTCGCACACTAATGTGTTATATCAATATTACAGGTCGAATAAGGCACGGGATATGGTTTTTAAAATATGGTGGAGGTATCTATTATACGACCTCTGTCATTTGTATTATATGACCTCTATCATTTTAGCACATCAATGGATGTTCTATTACATATGCGTACACTAACTTTCAACTTACATAATATTGTTATGTAAAACATTTTTCAATTTTTGCAACCGTAAGGGTCTCAGCACTTAATTCAAGGGTGTCTGTGCTTTGAGGAATGTATAATATTGTAGTAACGTACACTTCGGAAACATTAGGAAAAAACTTTCGCAAGGTGAATATTTTCTACGGATGACTTCAATACCTCATGAATCCGTAAGGAAAGTATCAACTCGAATGACGTGCATAGCTAGTTGAAAAGGTCTCGAAAAGAAATCATTTTTCATACGTTTTTATTTGACTTCGAAAACAGTAACTGATGTGGTTGCGGTATCATGTCATCGAAATTTAATATAGAAATGAAAGAAAACAGAAAAAGGGAGCCTAACTCAAAAGAAAACACTAAACCAGATTACGATAATCTCCAAAAGAGACAGATTTTCAAAAACATATTTATTATTATATAAAGATTATTAAACATTACTATCATATTCATAAATAACAAGTTGGATATAAACATTTTGATAAGGTTGCACGAATTATTTTCCAGTTATGTAAGTATATATATATATATTAATAAAAATTTGAAATACATCATATAAAAAAATTCTCTTCCCGTAGTTATATTTTGGAATCCCTAACGTTCATATAGGTAGGCATGTTTTTATATTTAAGTGCAAACATTCATGTGGGTGAAGTTGTGTATATATATTTGGCACTTATTTGCTATGAAAGTAAATGAATTATATAGCGTAACAAATCGGCGTAAGCCGCAATCCAGTTTTAGCAACTTACGTGGTACGTCGGTGCAAACACTCAAAAATATTATAAAACTAATTTTTGATTAAATCTTAACGTGCAGCAGAAAACAATAATTATAAAATCGTGAGTATGTTTGTTATTCGACTCCGCCCACTCTTCTATGGATAGGCTAATTAAAAATATATGTACTAAATTTCAACGTCGTATCTTTAAAAGAGAGAGAGAGAGAGAGAAATGTTTGTCGATTGTAAGTTTAGCTGTTAATCGATTTGGCTCATTTTAAATAGTAAACTATTAATATGAACTAAAAATATCAGCTAAAAAGAATATATCAATTTTTGCAGATACGCGGTCGCGGGGGTCTGTGTAAAAAAGATTTCTTAAACTTTAAAAAAATTGAATTAGGATATATACTGTGATATTTTCTTGGGGTATATAAAAACGTAGTTTTATTTAAGAGTACACAACACGCAAAAGGGCACAAAGTCAACACTTCGTTTCATCGTACAAATGTAAAGTTGTGACCAATGCAAGTAAACGTTAAAAGAAATATATGAGATTTTGAATTTCAGATCTCAATGCTCATTTTACTCTACTTATAAAATCAAAATGATAATAATTTAAAGAAGCAACAATAATATTAAACCGTAAGATATTTCTAAAATGAGATTAACTCTATTGTGTCCGTGTACTTGTCAAATGAAGTTTAAGGCGTTGTATACAATAGAATCTAAAACTTCAGAAGGATACAAATACCGCCGATCTGAAAACATTCATAGATATACAACACAACAAAATAGCTTTAATAAATAAACTTTTTAAATTGTTTAAAATCAGACAAATTAGACACCTAGATAGAATTACAAAAAAACTTACTTTGTACAAACATAACTTATTAGTTGAGTGCGCTATTACATGGGGCACGTCCAAAATTTAGTCCAAGATGAATGTAGCCGAATCCATTAACAAGCAATTCATATTATGATTCGATGTCTATTTTTGTACATTGGTGTTTAACCACACATGGCAATTAATTTTGTATAATTACGCGTTTTGAGTAAGGTGTATGCAGGCCCTACCAATAATGCATTAGATGGAGGTATTTAATATAATAAATTCTACTAAAATAAATTTTTAATAACAAAAACTAATTAAATTAATGTTCAACGTTCAACGAATAAAAAGCTTAATTTGGCTTAAGTCAAACTTGTGATATTTTCTATATATTTAGTAAACTAAACGCCAGGAATGTACGGAAATTACACTTCACCGTAACCAAGACATATCTTACTTAGTAGATTTTATCCTCCAAAAGTGAGGAGGATGAGCATACGAGATAGGCAATAGGTATATTCGGTTCTAAAAGATTTTTCATATGTGTAAAAAAAAATAAGAGATCACTTGAAAGAACCATAAACACCACGTCCAAATCTATAATCATCTTTAACAGTTCTAAATTGAGTTTTATTGCTCATAGCAGGTGTGCATCCAATATTTGATGTCATATATAATTTTTTACTTGTTCATACAAACTTTAGATAGAAACAAAGCCAATAAAAGATTTTTTTCATAGAGTGCTATTGTATTGCGCGTAATCTACCCGAGTAAAATTATTGATGGAATATTGACAAGCTCTCGTAGCAGATATTACATTATTTCAAACAATATTTGACATTCCGAGGGAGCTTCTTAAACTATTCAGTTACAAGTCTCATCTCATATATTCCAGTGTTTATTTAGAGATTGATGAAATCAGTTGAGTAAATATTATTTTTAAATGGACGAAAAAAGAGAATATATAAATATATATTGTACACACACACGCACACACACACACACACACACACACATACACACACACAAGAGTATGCGTAAACAATATTATAAACGTGACAGTTTTAAGCGTTCAACTGTAAATTTACATATGTATATTATGTATATACTATTTTTATATTTATATATAATAGTACACTGGAATCACCTTCCCTTGGAAAGGCAATGGTCAATTAGTGTTCTTCTATGTTGGTTTGAATTAAGAATTTTTTTAACATATAATAACGTATTTAACATTGGCTGGATGCTTTATATAAATATTATGAGTCGCAATAAACGTCAACACGTAAAAGCAAGTCTTATCTTAAAGGAATACTATGGTAAGTAAAAGATAGAGATCAATGGTATTGGTGAATATAGGGGATTTTTCTTAGAGCTAAACCGTAATACTGGTCATAAATGATTTACATGACACCAAATAGTCTGTTCAAAGATCGACGTTCAGGAGAAAGTTCTTATAAGTATATGCATCATTTTTAAACAACGCTACCAATTTAAGTAAATAAATAGCGTTCTGAACTTTTATAGTAATAGATCCGTTGTATTTCTACATAGCAGTGGTTTTGGCGAATCATTTTCATATTGTGATAAACTCCCCAATAAAAGTGCATTAGAATAATGCAAATATATGCTAAAAAGATTAGCATTTTTAGTGTTCAAGTTGAACAATGAAGGGAAGGCTTGAAAAGTTTAACATTTCATACACACAGAAAGGATAATCTGCAAAAAATAAATAAAATTACTAAACTGGAAAATGTGCCTTCTTTACAGTTCACATAGCAACAATAACAACAAAAATGATTTTAATCCTCTGGGTTTAATTTGCAACAATAAGCAAGTGTAAGCCTCAAGTCAAGCGGGGGTGCTAGCTATTGTTGTTGTTGTTATTGCTGTTGAACTTGAAACTCTGGAAAAGGAAAATAACGCATAATATTTCTTCAATGACTTTTCTAAAGAGTAGTAACAGATTTTAGACAACCGGAAAAACGAAACAACCAACCCGCCAGCTAACCAACCAACCGATGTAAAACACCAGTGCTTCTTAACCTTTTTAGAATCAAGAAACACTTTTGCCTATAAATATAATTTGCAAAGCATCAATAAGTTGAAAACAAACAAAAACGTACAGACATCGCACGTACGGACGATTTAGACTTCAATGCTGATCAAGAATATAAATAATTTTTGAGACAGTGTAATACTTTTTTTTGGGAATCACGAATATTTGCCAAACTAAAGGTACTTCGAACTTAACCACCGATTTTATATATAGATGCTCATTTAAATAAGTTACCATGATTAATTGTGAGCGTTATTTTATCTTAGTGCCTCTATAATAAAAAAAATGCACTAATGAAAAATGTCGTATCTGATGTTTATGTCATTTCGGAATTAAAGAATTTCTTGTGTAATAAACAGTACAAACAAAATGTTGTTTTGCGGAGCATCGGTTAAGAACCAGTGAATTAATATGAAGTTGTATTTTAGGTGTAATAATTGTCTTTATTATGTTGATGTTTAGTGTACGGTGTGATGTGGTAAATGTAGAGATGGGTTGGATAAATTTTTTATTTCAACTCTATTGAAGTTGACAGATGTGGGTTGTACAACAATAAAATAATAATAACAACATCAATAAAAATTCCGACCCTTACGCCCAACCAAAGGTTACAAGGGTTGATAGACCTTTGAGCTCTTAGCCCATGTGCCTATTGCCTTTGTTCTCGTGCGTGAGTGTGTTTATTATTTATGTTAATTCGTATTGTTTGTATATGTCTACTCTGATTACATGTGCATATATAAATGTACAATCCATATACACATACCTACACTAGTGTATCAGTAAAATGTATAAAACCATATCTGACATAACGCCTAACAACATACATATGTACATAGACTACATAAATATATCCGCAACTTACACACTATTGGTCTGATTGATGATAAACTCTACTAAAAGTGTGAAAATGTGAATAAAAAAAGATATATATATGTGGTAACGTGCATTTGAAAGCAATATTATTATTGTTATTGTTGTTTTTTTTTGCAACAATATGCGTTAACTGCATTTATACAGCATGACTGTCAATTATAAAAATTACAATATTTTTGCTGCCTAAATATGTAAACAATAAAATGAAAGAATTGAAATTATAGTCACGCTCTCTGCAAAATTCCATTGCATGTTTTGAGTATGGTAGCACTTTAAACAATAAAACAGGTTTTTCTTAAATCTATCTCATATATCCTACACATTAACGTTTCAATTGATCTTTAATTAATTTCAAATACCTCCAAGAACTTTTACAAAAGATTTCCAAATTAGTTTTCGAATATTCCGATATCTCTGCTTACCAAACAATATTTTTTTTCTTGGAACCATCATCTGGGAAGTACATTACAAGGCCTATGAGAATCAATCATTACAATCTTTTACAAGGCTTAATTAAGTGTGTCGGTCATGTGTTGTTGTATTCATAGCTAGGAAAATGTTTGAAGTGTGTAAAATAGAATCTGCATGCAAAAACTATATTTGTACTAAATTTCAGATCAATATGTCAACTTTTCTGACCAGATCGATTCAGGTTTTTATGCTTACCAAGAATATATGTACTGTGCAATGTACTATCTTTTTTGTACAGAATCTGACGCGTAAGTTGATACATATTACTTTCATATCACGACCACCCTTTAATATAGAGGTAGAGCGTATTTAAGAATTGGTCTAAGTCAAATTTACTTATTGTTGTGTACACACGTTATGTTATTACTCAACGGTGATTGAGTAAGAAAAGAAGAATTTTTATTTTGTAGTTGTTAGTAGTGTGTGAAATTGCGTTGTTGCGAAGTAAAGATTGGTTTTCCTGTGTTCGGATACAACAAATCTGGCGACGAGGATGTCGAATAATGATAGAAATTCATGCACGCAGTCTCAAGAAAATTCAAGGGATTTGTGGGCACTCCTCCAACAACAACAACAATTGATTGAATTATTAACAAAGAATATGAAGACACCAGATCAGTTGTCATCATCTGATGTATACACTGAGACATTGGCTTCAAATATATCGGAATTTGTATATTTACCTGACGAAGGTAAAGCTTGAAGCTTGGTTTTCTCGTTTTGAAGATTTATTTAGAATCGACGGTGCACGTTTGAATGATGCTGCTAAAGTGCGCTTACTTATGCGGAAACTACACAAATATGATTCTTCCGGATCATCCACGTGAATTTAATTTTGAAGATACGGTAGCGAAATTAAAAATATTTTTTGGTCGTTAATCATCATTGTTTTCTGATAGATATAAATGAATGACATTAAAAAGAGATGAAAGTGAGGATATACTAACGTATTCAAGCCAAGTAAGTAGGGAATGTGAAAATTTTAAGCTATCCGAGCTTAAGCCAGATCATTTCAAATGTTTAATATTTATATGCGGGCTGCAATAACCTCTTGATGCAGAAATATGAACACGTCTTTTAGCATTAATGGAATCAGATGCAGACATTTCGTTGTAAAAAATTACAACTGACTGTGTTCCTTTAGCAAATCTAAAACATGGTACTCACATGGTAGAATCAAGTCAGCCAACAGTTCAATTTACTAAAAATAACAAACCGTGAAAAAAAGCAGCATAAATCTAAAATGAAATCAAATCAACCTCGATCACCCTGCTGGCAATGTGGTGATATGAATTTTGCACGAGAATGTCCATATTCTAATCGTAAGTGTAACGACTGTGGTAAAATTGGCCATAAGGATGGCTATCGTGCAGTAAATGAACGCAACAAACCACCAAGGACACACTACAAAATTCAACAAAAAACACAAGGTAAAAGCTGTACGAAATAATATCGACTCACGAAGGAAATATATAGTATTATATATAAATGGTCATGCCATTACTCTACAAGTTGATACAGCCTCAGATATAACAATTATATCACAAACGCAATTGTCTTTTATAGGAAATCCAGTGGTTGAAACTACAACTCAATCACCTACAAACGCTTCTTGTGAACCACTTGAACAAGTTGGACAGTTTGAGTGCAATTTCACGTTCAACGCTATTGAGAAAAGCGGATATTGCTATGACACTAAGGCGGTCTTACATATTCTGGGCATAGACTGGTTCGAAAAACTATGTCTATGGGACGTACGTGTATGCCTTAAAATAAATACTTCACAAGCAACGATGTGTGATACGCAACGAAATTCTTTTATCAACATGTTACAAAAAAATTTCCTAGTGTATATTTAACATCATGAGGGGTGTGTTCACGTCAAAAAGCACCAATATTTTTAAAATAAAATGCTAAACCTGTTTATCGCCCAAAACGTCCAGTACCATTCTGCGCGATAAAAGGCGTAGGAGCAGAAATTGATCGATTGGTATTGTTGCTACCAAAAAAGCCAACGGCAATTATAGAATATGTGCAGATTTTTCTACTGGTTTAAACAATGCTATGCCTATAAATGCAAAAGGCCGTCGCCCAAATCCGGCAAAAATCGAAGTTATACAGAAGATACTGACCCCCACCGACATAAAATCGTTAAGATCATTGTTGGGCCTTATCAATTATTATGGCAACTTCTTACCACATGTATCAACGATACATCAATCTTTTGACAGACTATTACAAAAAGACGTCAAATAGAAGTGGGATCAAGAGTGCAAAAATGCTCTTAATGAAATAAAACGTCTTTTGTAAAATGAATTATTTTCAAGTCATTTCAATCCCACGTTACCACTCATTACCGCTACAGATCCGTTGGTCATTGGCGTTGGCGCAACTCTTTGACACAAATATGCCTATTTCTTATGAATCACGTGCGTTAACGCAAACTGAAAAACAGTACAGTCAAGAAGAAATAGAAGGCTTGGTTATTATATACCCAGTAAAAATATTTCATCGTTACGTATTTGGCAGACACTTTAGTTTACAAACTGATCATAAGCCGTTGATCGCAATTTTGGAGAATAAAAAGAGCATACTTTTTCATACTACCAATCAACGATGCTAGCACTATTAGCATATGATTTTACAATTGTACATAAATCTGGTAAAGATTTTGGTCACGCAGACGTTTTATCTCACTTGATACCTGTACATACAAGTAAGGAAGAATTTGTTGTAGCTGCATCGAAGCGGAAGTAAATCGTATCGTCACCAACCTTTCCGCCAGTATGTACATCACTGCGAAAGATGTTGGCGAGATCACAGCATCCGATACACTTCTAGCAAATGTTGCCCAGTTTATAAAACAAGGTTGGCCTAATAAAGCACCTAAAGGGCTAAATAAATTTTTTATCAGAAAAGATGAATTATCGATCGTCCGAGGATGCATAATGTTAAACGTTCTTCAAGAAAACATACTACAAAAGCTACATTATGGCCATCCAGGCATTGTGTGGATGAAACGTTTGGCTCGAAGTTACATATACTGGCTTACAATAGATGACGATATTACGAAGGTGATGAAAAATTGTCTACAGTGTGCAAACGCAGCCGCCAAAAGAACAGCCTGTATCCTTGCCTGACACGGGTAAACCTTGGAGCCGCATACACATCGACTATGCCGGTCCATACAAAAGCAAATTTTTTTAAATTGTTGTAGATTCGTATTCAAAGTGGTCGGAAGTGATAATTATGGCTACTACAACTGCCACTGCTACCATTGCAAAGCTACGTTCCATTTTTTCCAGAAGGGGAAACATTGATGTGGTTGTAATCGATAATGGAACCCAATTCACGTCATCATTATTTACACAATTTTGTAATGAATACGGAATTCAACATTTATGAAGTGCATCATACCATCCTCAATCAAACGGTCAAGCTGAAAGGTATGTGGTTACATTAAAAATGGCTTTGGCAAAATTAAAAGAGGAGGACTTAGAGGAAATTGTGGAAGTATTCCTCCAATCATATAGAGCAACACTTCATGCAGGATTAGAAAATAATAAAAGTCCACTTGAAGTAATGTTTGGAAGGAAAACGCAAATCCCTTTGAGTGCAGTGCATCCGTCAAATTTGCAAAGTAAGGTACCAACAGCACCAAGCAACTTGAACTTGAAGTTACCTAGTTAAAAGTTTTAAAGTTGGTGATTTGGTTTATTTACGTGTTTTTAATCCAACTCCTGGTTGGTTACCAGGTAAGGTGATAGTAAGGAAAGGCGCGGTTATATATAAAGTGTGGGCAGAAAATGAAGAATTTTTACGCCGTATAAATCAGTTACGAAAACGTCTAAACGATACATCCTGTTTCAACTTTATAAACCTTCCCGAAAAATCTGAAACAGACCAAAACCGAAAATTGGTGGTTAAAGAACGTGGATCCTGTCAGAAAGTGTTAGATGATGCACCTGAACGTCCGGTGCGCAACCGCCTAAATGCTTGAAAGTGACACATGCAGCACGAAAGAAGTACTCGTCCACTTAAAAGGAGGAGGTGTTGTTACTCAACAATGATTGAGGAAGAAAAGGGATTGAATATACCCTCTTCCCTCTTCCTTAGGGAAGATCATAATATATATATCATAATATATGTTCCTTAGGGAAGAGGGTATATATAGAGAATATAGGAAAAGGAGGAGGGTATTGTATTGCTATATTGAATTGTTGCGTATATAACAATTTAAAGCAATAGGAACTTATTTTTTAGAGGGTTATAAAAGGTGGAGGGTATCTAAACTTCGTTCTTAACCAAACTTTTCTATCTTGTTATTTTGTAGCTTTTAAGTAGTGTGTGAAATTGCGTTGTTGCGAAATAAAGATTGGTTTACCTGAGTTCGGAAACATGTAATATACCTTTTTAGTAAGAGAATTTTCAATATTTATTACTTATTGATAATAGTGAAAATACCAGAATTTTATTTTATTATACCGGTTTTATAGAAAATAATACAAAACAACGGTTTTCGGTATATCGGGTTATCAGTATTATAATCCCTAATTCTATATATAAAATATTTTATGGGTTCCTAGTCTTTCTTCTTTTTGTTGAAAACGAAATGTAAAGCTCCACTGCCCTCCATATTATTATGGAGGGCTTAAAGAGACAAAAAGAAAACCGTTTGTCAGATTTTATGTGTTTTATTTTTATGTTTTAGTTTGTTCTTTCATTTGAAACACACCCAAAAGAAGGCGTCAGAGACCCTACAAAGTACATACATTCTTGATCAGCGTAACGTAAAAGTAGACTTGCATGCTGATACGTAAGACGTACACTATTAGAGGCCGCAAGATATATATATTTGCCACGCCCACTGTTGTGGAGGTGGAGGGTATTTAAGATTTGGCCTAAGCCAAATTTAGTTTTCTTACTTGTTCTAAGTTAATATTTATCTAATATTACTTGCTGTAGTAGTTTTGTTTGGTTGAGTTACGATAAAGGTTTAGCTATAGATAAACATGAGTTCATTTGAAGTACAAATAGGATTTCCACTGCTGAGGTTATTAACAATAATCTTGCAACTAAGTTCTAAAATGAAATTCACACTCATACTTGTATTATGGTGGTAGATGTCTCTATAAGCAAAAGTAAGTGTCTAGAACAATTTAGTTAATAAATATAAAAATAAACAAGATAGAAAAGTTCAATTAAGACTGAAGCTTAAATACCCTCCACCTTTCATAACCCTTGTTGCGTATATATTATTACTATTATTCAGGTCATTTTTAAACAACAAATATATTTTTTTTTAATTATAGGCGTTTGCGTTATTCAATCACACCCATTTTTGGCACAGAGTATATATATATACCAAATTTCAACTTGATAGGCATAGTATTGTTCGATATATAATTTTTTAAAGATACAATTTTTTCGAGGTAGGTTGAGATTTTTGTTTATAGTGGGCGTGTCTCTTAACTGATTTTGCCCAATTTCAATACGGAACAGCGAAATTGAACTAAGAATACGTACGCTAAGTTTCAATTTGATATCTCAAAAATACGACCGTGAGAGTGCCAACAACAGACGGACATACGGACGGACATGTCTCAAACGATTTCTCTTTTCATGCTGATTAAGAATATATATGGTTGGTGGGGTCTCCGAGCCTTCCTTCGATGTGTTGTAACGGATGATCAAAATGAATACACCCTCTTCTCTAAGGTGGAGGATATATAAATAAGATACATATTCTTTTGCATTTGAAAGTTGTTTTATAATCTTTCTTCCATATAAACGTTATAAACGGAATATCATGCATCTATCACATAAAAGTTTTTATAAGTTATTCAACAATATAATAATTGTACAGTGGTTGTTACTGTTACTTCACTAATTTTGAATAAAGTATAAATATAATATAATTTATATTACAATTACAATCATAAACTTACTGTTTAAAACAGAATGATAAAAAGAAAGTTGTTAATTCAATAGCGATTAGACGTAATCCCTTATCATTGATGGTTTTCAAGTGTACAAGAAGTTATCTCAATGAGACTATTGTATAATACATCCCTTTTAATAGCCGTAAACGAAGTAAAACTTGTCTTTACAATGCGCTGCGTAATGTTTTTGCGGAAAATTTACTAAATTAATAGACTCACACGATAATTTTGATTATTTGAATGCGCCCAAACAATGTAAAAATCACCAGAATCAATCTTGAACGTGTAGAAAAATATTCATTCATCCATTCAGTGTCACATGTAGCACCCGCGGTCATAAGAATTCCAAATGACACGTGATTTAAATCCGGTAATTATATTAGACATTACAATACCACCAACAATAATAATAAGAACAGAAGAAGGGGGAATATAACAATACTATTGTGTTGTTGGTCAGCTAGTTGATACAATTATGTCGAACAACCCGCCATCATCTCTTTTCCTCTCTTTTTATCTTTTGTTCACTTTGTGCCCAGAAACAGGCGTCGGAGACCCTACAAAATATATATATCTTGAATCAGCTAAGAATACTAATTCGATCTAGCCGTGTCTCTCTGTCCGTGTGTGATTTGGCAGTGGGTCAAGTGACACGACCACAGTGCAAAAGAGGCAATTTTTTTAAGATTCTTTTCCGATTACTCATAAAAAATATTTTGATATATAATACATATATACTCATTAGAAAGCTTTGGAGGCCAGATGGTGGGTATTTAAGGTTTGGCCTTAGTCTTAACCTTGTTCTTCCCTTTGCAACACCCAGAAGGAGGTATCAGAGACCCTACAAAGTACATATATTTTTGATCAGCGTCAAAAACTGAGTCGATTTAGACATGTATGTCCGTGTGTCCGCGTGTCTGTCTGTTGTTGGCATTCTTACGGGCGTAAATTTAGAGATATTGTGATGAAATTTTGTACAGGCACTTTTAGTTTTTGCACGCAGATCGCTATTTAAAATGGGAAAAATCGGTTAAGAGTCAACCCCAATAATCGATAAAAATCTATTTATCTGCCACAAATATTGAGCTATGAGCTTGAAATTTAGTACGTTCATCTATAAATATATGATTCATCGATGTGTCAAAAATAGGCGTGGACCAATAATAAAAGTCTATATATCTGCCACAAAAGTTGACCTGTGAATTTGAAATTTAGTATTCTTATTAAAGGATAGCCCATCCATCGATGTACTAAAAATGGGCATGGTCGGAAAACAAACACGCCCATAATTTACAAAAAACCATATACAACGTAAAAGTAGACTTGGATGCTGATACGTAAGACATGCACTATTAGAGGCCGCAATATATATATATTTGCCACTCCTACTGTTGCGGATGTGGAAGGTATTTAAAATTTGGCCTAAGCCAAATTTAGTTTGCTTACTTGTTCAGAAATAAACCACAAAGTTTCACAGAAGGTAATGGATGGGATAACTATGTATATATGTATAAAACAAATTTCAAGTTCTTAGGTCAAGTTTTAAGGCAGATATAAAGAGTTTTATTGATTGTGGGCACGTCTGTAATCCAAATACTCTCATTTTTGGCTTGTACGTACCAAATTTCAAGTTTATAGCTCAATTTTTGTGGCGCATAAACAGATCTTTACGATTATTGGGCGTGACTCCTAACCGACTTTTACCATTTTAATAGTGTAGAAGGTGTAGAAGAAAGTTGACATTTATACTCCACGCGCACGAACAGATCTAACTACATTGATTAATTAATGCTGGTCAAGAAGAAATCCATACGATCCTTATGCTATCTCTGAAGCAATTCTCTAGGTATTACAAACGTCTTCATAAAATGAATATACTCTCGACCACCAAGTGGTGTATATAACAAGTATTTGTAAAACATGTTAACCACCCGCAAACTAAAAAACACAACAAAAGTTGTGACAAGATTTGTACTGAAAAAACAACTTAAAAATGTAAGATGTTTTATTTGGCTTAGGTTGATCATTAAATACGCTGCTTCTACGCTCAATTATTTGAAGGTCTTAAAATATTATCTTTATGAATTGAAAATATATGTTGGATTTTACAAGGAGACGAATAGCAGAAAGCTATCATAGACGTTTTATCTCAATACTTCATTTATAATTATGACCGTGGTTGGGAATTCAGGAATAATCGGAATATCTATAAAACAACAAAGTTGCTTTCCCACATGGTTTGTCTTGGCTTTTAGTATTTTGCTTTTTAAAAAGGCCAACAATTAAATAAATCTTTTTGGTGAAGAATTGCTGCTGAACTAACATACTTGAATAGTCGCCTAAAGGAGGGGCATATTTATGCTTTCTACGCCCACAGCAAATGGCCAAATCTTGTTTAATCTACAACTGATAAAAAATCACTTGTATATTATATTTTAAATGAAAATAAATTCTCCCCGAATCGTTCATACTTGTACACAAGAATGCCTTTATATACAGAAATTAATTAAAGAAACTTTCAAGTTCCGCATAAGAGCACATTTTCAAACAGTAGCTGCAGCATACTGCTTGTTGCACACACCGAATACATGGTTGTATTGTCAATTAACACCTTGCAACATGTTAAGTCAACATTGTACACGTTTTGTATTATTATCACTTTCTCTTTCTCTCTCTTACACTTGCTGCGTTGGATTATGCATTTAAATGACCACACTATAGCCTGTGTTTTAAATAATAAAAGAGGAGCACTAATCCGATTTTACATTTTATGTCCACCACCCCAAGATTGACAGTATACTCGTATATCACGTTTTATATCATATATCGAATAATGAGTCGATTTGAGATACCCAGCAAATGTATATGAAACCAGTGAGTATGGTAAATGCACCATTGCACTCTTTTTTAAAGATTATAAAGTATGAATCACAATTTAATTAAAGAAAGGTTAATACATAAAATTCGGTTTGTTTCGAATTGTAGGTACGCCTCTTCGCGCCCTTTTTCAAAATTGATGGCTGTTGATGTTGTATTCATAATATAGTATATGCTCATCGGCTTAACAGATTTTTATCGATTATTGGGCGTGGCTCTTCACCAATTTTTCCCATTTTAAATAGCGATCTGCATGCAAAAACTAAAAGTGCCCAAACAAAATTTCAACTCAATATCTCAAAATTTACGCCCTTGAGAATGCCAACAACAGACAGACACATGGACACATGGACATACATGTCTAAATCGACTCAGTTTTTGACGGTGATCAAGAATATATATACTTTGTAGGATCTCTGACGCCTCCTTCTGGGTGTTGCAAACGGAAGAACAAACTCAGTATAGCCTCATCATTGAGGTGGAGCTGAATGCGACCTGTAGCTTGCGGACATGGTTAAATCGATTCAGATTTTGATTCTGAATCGATCGGTACAATTAAAGGTGGGTGTGGCATTAGCCATTTAGGAGTTACAAACGTCTGCACAAACTTTTCCATAGGGTGGTACAGGGTATAATAAGTAAGAAAACCAAATTTGGCTTAGGCCAAATATTAAATACCTACCACATCCATAACGGTGGACGTGGCAAATACACATATTAATTGCGCACTCTACTGGTGTATATGTATATCAGCTTGAAAGTCTAGTTTTATGGTGAATATGGTTTTTTTGTAAATTGTGGACGCGTTTGTTATCCGACCTATTTTTGGCACATCAATGGATGGGTTAAATACATATTTGCTTACCAAATTTCAAGTTCCTAGGGCAGATATAAGGATTTTTATTGATTAGGGAGTGTCTTTTAGGCGACCCCTCCCATTTTTGGCACATAGATAAAGCTTATATTTATAGATATTTTTTTGTGGTATATAAATAGATTTTTGTCGGATGTGGAGAATATATAAGATTTGTCTTAAGCGAAATTTAGTTAGTGTTGCAAACGATGCGATAAGTTAAATACATACTTTTGTGTGAATAATAACATGTCATAATGTGTGCTTAACCTGACTGCTTATCCACGCTCATTTATCACTGTCAATTCAATATTGATTTTATTTACACATCAACAATATTTTGTTTTCAGTAAAGTTCTTCTTTCAACAGAGAAAAATCATCTTTGAATCAATTGTCCAAATTGAACAAGTGAAAATATTATAGTCGGTCAAGCCGCACCATCAAATACCCTACACCACTTGATATATTATTCAATTTAATTTTTCTTTGATAAATGAAAAGCTTTTTTTTGTACTGCTTTTAATTTTTTTCTTTGATAAATGATAAATTTTATCTTGCGCACAAATTTACATGGACAGACGGACAGGCGGATAGACGGACATGGTTAAATCGATTCAGATTTTGATTCTGCGTTTAGGAATTAGAAACTTCCGCACAAACTTAATATACCATTTTCCACAGGGTGGTGCAGCGTATAAAAATACATCTACAGTGCCGAAACATGCCAGCTGCAGAAATCGTTTTATTAAAGTATATTTCAATTGTACAATGAACAAGTAACAGGTATTTGGTTTGGATTCTTTTACATTTCTGTAGAAACTGCGTGTATAGCATATACACAATTGAGCCCTTTTTAACAACTATTAAAGTATACGTTTTCTTCAAAGCCGAATTCTGCACCAAATGATGTTATCAGATCCGACCCATTCTTAATAGTTCAATGACATAAAATTGTCAAAAGGGAGTCAAAAATTGAGATATAAATATGAAATTTGATTATGAAATTTATCTAAATTTAGCACATCCATGAAAATTTACATAAATCTTTATTTAGAACAGAATCTGACTTGTTAGTTGATACGTAATACATAAACTATAGAGGTAACTAGTAACCGCCACACCCTCCGTTTGTATGTAGATCTGTAAGGTATTTCAGATCTGGCTGCGAAACGAAATTTAATTTTTATACTTTCCATTTTGGTGATGAGGGTATACTAAGTTTGTTGTTCCGTTTGCAACGCTCAGAAGTAGTATTAAAATCGTGTAATCCGATACATCCCCATTAGATAGCTTTAGTCTAAGCCGAATTTTAAAAATTTAAGTTTTTTAAAATCAAAATAAAAATTTTATATTTATAAGGGGAATTGTTTGATTTTACCCGAAATGAATGGAAACAAGTGGAGACATAAATTGATTCAGATTAGTACTGATTGAAAATATATATAATTTCTGGGGTCTTTGATGCCTCTTTAAGGCTGTTGGACACTTGGTCTTAATCATCTTATGTGGAGAGTATAATAATTAAGATTACATAATATTATATAATAAGCTTCGTAGGGTCTCTAAATATTTCATAATATACTTTAATAAATGTACGCACATTCTTATGTGGAATGTTTATATATTTCCCCAAAAGATCAATTTCAGTACAAAATTCAATGTTCTCCGCGCATACTCACTTAGCTTTTTGTTATTATATCAACACTGCTTTTTATTCTTCTTTACTAAATTTTAACAAAAGAAAAAGTTAAAAATATGAATGATGTAGAATTTTTAAAATTTTGACGTGTGTACGGTTTACGATGTTCCAAACATATATAATTCTAAAATTACATATGCAAAAAGCTTGATATGCCTCTCCATAATATTAATTGCTCACATAAAAAAGAAAAACAAACTGTGATGAAGACAACTTAATGATTATAAATAACTTGACACCATAGTTCAAAAAAACCGATTTTTTTCTCACTAAAAACAATATTTTGTGATATTTCGGCTAAGTATATTCAATTAGGGAATACGAGAAAGGGATCAACTTTTTAACAAATAGCATTTGTTTATAGAAAATATGTTTAACTTAAAAATTGCAAGACGAATTTTGTTCAAACCTTTCGTGAAAAAACTAGTAAATTAATTCACCTTTCAAGCGAAGCTTAGTTAATTACAAGATATATACTTAAAAATTGATTTCCTAAACAAATGGGCTGTGCCATGCTCATTAAAAGCTACAGATATTTCCAAAAGTTTGCAAAAAAAAATTGACCAAAAGCGCAGGAAAGTTATAAACAAAGAAGCCAAAATATTATAATATTATAGTAGACTACATACGCTACACCACTTATAATATATTATTCAATTTAATTTTTCTTCTTTGATAAATGAAAAGTTTTATTTTTTGTACTACTTTGAATTCGTTTCTTTGAGAAATGAAAAATTTTATTATTCTATACCTAATTGTATTTGTTTTCAAAAATTTCAAAGTGATACATACGTAACTCCTAAATAGAAAATGCCACACCCACCTTCAATTACACCGACCGATTCAGAATCAAAATCTGAATCGATTTAACCATGTCCGTCTGTCCGTCTGTCCATCTAAATTTGTGCGCAAGCTACAGGTCGCATTTTTTGAGATATTTTGATGAAATTTGGTACAAGGCCATGTATTAGCCAGAAGGGGAACTCTATTGAAAATGGACTGGATTGGACAAAAGAATATTGCTCAGGGCTTTATATCGACATATCTCAAGTCTTTGAGAAAGCCTTCACTTTCGCTGATGACAGAGTAGTTATAAGCACTAATGCGAACCCTATAGTGGCGTCAACATAAATTCCATGTTACTTTTACTTTTAGAAGGGAAACATGCGCACCTCTAACTATTTAAAAATGGAATTTGGCTAAAAAACATGTCATTGAAGCTCTTGACGGTAACCCCCGAAATATTAGAAACTTTGATCGCTAAATAGGTAGAGTCACAGTATTGCTTGCAGGCCATTTCAGGCAGATCTTACCAATAATTTCCAGATAGTTCCAAAGTTTGGCGGAGGGTAAATACTAAAAACAACATATAACTAGGTACCATAATTTTACGTTGTTTAATATTAACACATTTTTATTATATGTAGTCCTACAACATATCTAGGATTTATGAATTCAACAGTGTTTTAAAACAAAAACCATTTTAAAAAATCAGAAACAATATAATCTTGTGCGCGTACAAAGTTGCGACGGGCAACTAATATCATACAAAATAGAGCCATGTAATATTTATAAATCTTGGGTAGTTCTGTAGAATAATTTTTCTCTCTTTCACTTTTACTTTATATACAATAAATGTTTTAAAAAACAAAACTTTTTGAACAATTTTTCATTTTATCCCTTTTTATACATCTTTGTTTTCGTATTTTTTTACTTAGAAAAATTATTTAATAATAAATATGGTATATCGCGGGTTGGAGGCTACTTTTGTTCTTTTTTGAACGGTAAGAGATGTTGCAACTTGACTAGTTTATTGCACAAAACAAAGTAGTGCATACATCTAATAAGAGATTGACGGAAAAAATTTAATCATCACACTTCACTTTGCATACAATGCAAGTTGGTATCTTGGGATAATTCATCCATTGATGAATCTAGAAATAAATAGAACAATAGTTACTATTTAATACAATACTTTAAATGATCCGTTGTGAATAAAAGTGGTAGTGTTTTTTGGGCTTGAAAGCGGTGAAAAATCTGGGAAACGTCTATATATGAACCTATGAAGACTCAAATTATGGAAATTTATTATAGAATAGTGTCAATATGCTAAAAATAATGACAATATTTTTATACCCAAACAGCCTTGTTGTACTTTCATTCTAAACGAATTATTTAAGTCGTTTTTTTTTATCTATACAACATCAAAATTTTCTTCTGGTTTTAAAAATTTAGAACTAATTTGTGGTATATGTGAGTCGATGAGGACGTGTCATTCCACGTGTTGTTTCAACTTTACAGTCGTATATTTTGAGATATTGAGCTTAAATTGTGGACGTAAACTTCTAGTTTTTGCATGCAGAACACTATTTAAATTGGGCAAAATCGGTTTAGCCCTCAAACGACAAAAATCTCTCACAATTGAAACTTGGTATACATTTTTATAATTAGGGCAATCATCGATATTTCCAAAACGGGTGAAGTTAGATAACAGACACGCCTATAACTTACAAAAAGCCTTGACGCAAAACTCAACATGATACAAAAACTATAGAGGTTGTAATTAGGTATATAGCAGGAGGTGGAGGGTATTTAAGATTTGGCCTAAACCAAACATACATGGGTTTTTTTTATATATAAAAAGATAATATTAATGGTCATTATCTTAATTTTTTTTTTGGAAAGTGGGACTTCTACCCCTTTCATTCACAAAGGGTCATATGTTGAAAGAACAATTTTTTAGTTAAGTATAACGTACCATGTGTCGGATATAAAGCTGTTTTACTCCCATTTAAGTGCATAGAGTTTTGAGAATTGTTTTGAAATGAATATGTTAGCTGGAGATTTATATGGCGGGCAAATGGACTTCCTTCTGGCTCACAAACTGTAATGAAAGATACACATGTATGTTAAAAGAAACAAAGTAATCATCTCTTCTAAATAAAATTCTTAAACGTTAATTGCCAATAGAAGAACGTGTATGAATTTTATAATAAGTACTGCATTTGTAAACCAAAGAAAATTTTAAAGTTCTTTATGTTATGTTTCACACAAAAACTAAAAAACGTTTGTATAGTAATTGAACTGTCTACAATATATTTATTACTACTTACTTTTATTCTTACCAGCGTGTATATGTTTTTTCTGACGCGCACGCGAATTTTGAAACCAAACCTGAGTTACTCGTTTACTTAGACCTGTCACAGAAGCAATGCGTTCCAAGTCCTGGCCATCTGGATTACTGTCTATTTGAAAATTGGCCTGCAGCACTTGTAACTGCTCCTCTGTGAATGTGGTTCGAACACGTTTCGTTTTATTTTTATGATAACCATCACCATCACATCCATCTACCATATACGTAAAGGAAACCAATTAAAAAAACTGTAGCTACAGTTATTATAATATTTGATCTATCCACTCATATGTTGTTTGTCCATTTATATCTAAATAGCCTTGTAATTTATTGTGAACACCCAGAAGGAAGCGTCTGAGACCCTACAAAGTATATATATTCTTGATAAGCATCAAAAATTGAGTCGATTTAGACAAGTATATACGTGTGTTTGTGTATATGTCTGTTGCTGGCATTCTCAAGGGCGTAAATTTTAAGATATTGAACTGAAATTTTGTGCAGACACTTTTAATTTTTACACACAGATCGAATTTATAATGGACAAAATCGGTAAAGAGCCACGCGAATAACAAAAAAAGACCTATAAACTTGAAATTTGGTATGTACATCTATAAATATTTCCATCATCGATGTGCCAAAAATGAGCATGATCGGATAACAGTCACGTTCACAATCGACAAAAATCTATATATCTGCCACAAAAGTTAACCTATGAACTTGAAATTTGGTGCATATATTTATATTTTATCCATTGATGTGCCTAAAATTGGCATGGCCAGGTAACAGACACACAAATTGTGCCCAGCACAATTAACAAAAACTGTACTCCACGTAAAACACGACTTACAAGCTGATACGTAATACATACTATTAAAGAGAGCAATATATTAGTGGGCGTATAGTTGCCATTCTCACTATTATAGATGTGGAGGGTATTTAAGATTTGCTCTAAGCCAAATTTAGTTTTCTTACTTGTTTAATTTTCTAACTTATATACCCTTTGTTATATGCATAACATTGATCAACAAAAATTAGCAAAAATTTACACCTTGAAAGCCAGGAGTCTTTAATATCTTATAATTGAGCTACTAAATTGAAATTTACGTATATCTATAAATAATTCATTCATCGATGTGCCAAAAATGGGCGTAATCAAATAACAGACACGCCCACAACCAATAAAAATCTTCATATCTGCTACAAAATTTAACTAAGGAACTTAAAATTTATTGAACATATTTATATTTATCCCATTCATCGATGTGCCAAAAATGGGCATGGTCAAATAACAAACACGTCCACAATTTACAAAATTTTTCTTTGATAAATGAAATATTTTATTTTTTTATACTTGTATTTTCAAAAATTTCAAAATGATTCACAACAATTTTGTTTATTCTTTGTTTGTTTATGAAATCAAAAAAAAAATTTATATTGGGAGGGATTATAAAAATGGTCCGATTCTAACCATTTTCAAAAGGGTTCCTTTTTTGTACAAAATATATCATTGTACCAAATTTCACCGAAATATCTCAAAAAATATTAGGACCTCATATGGAGAGGGGTTCTAAAAATAGTTCAATCTGGTCTATTTTCAATAGGGCCAGTACATGTCCTTGTACTAAATTTAATCAAAATATCTCAAAAAATGCGACTTGTAGCTTGCGCACAAATTTACATGGTAAAATCGATTGAGATTTTGATTCTGAATCGATCGGTATAAGGTTTAGGAGTTACAAACATCCCCACAAATCCCTTTTACCACAAGTGATGCAGGTTATAAAAAGGGAACAGCAACAATAACAAAAAAGAATATAAAAAAAATCACAATTACTTACCATCACTAGATGTTGAACCGCCTTCCACCGTCTCCAAATAATGTGCTTTACATAACACGCGATCTTCTACAAGTGCAAATTGTTCTCCTGTGGATAATTGACGTCCACATTGATCACAAGCGAAACAAGCTAAATGAAACACCAAATCGCGGGCACGTCGTACCCAATCTGTTGCGGATATTGCACGACAACATTTTGAACACTTTGCACCGAAATTTCTATAAATAAATAAGTCATATGAGTCTATGGGGTACATAATTGCCTCAAAAATGTTCTAAAATTGTTATAAAATTTTTAATTTATATAGGTCACCTATTATTACGTTATTTTGGCGTATAATATAATCATTCACAAGACTTTTTTTGTCGTTCGAATGTGACTCTCTGGTATCTAATTCTATAGTTTTAGAGTTATGAGTTTAAAGTTGATATAAAAATTCGCCAGAATCATTTACTATGTATCCAAAAATATTAACGACTGACCACACCCATCACAAATTTAGTATGAGTAAATTTAATGATTTTTTGTTTTATTTAAAGTAGAAAACAAACTGGATGAAAGTTACTCATAAAAAGAATTCATCCATAGGATCATCGTTGCCAGTAGAAATTTTATTCTATTGTACTATGGTAATGTTAAGTCAAGTATAAATTTTCTAATCGTTTTGTAATACCTAGAAGATTCAGGAACCCTAGGTGCAAGTCATAAAACAAGTAAGAAAACTAAATTTGTCTTAAACCAAATCTTAAATACTCTCCACCTCCAACGGTGGGCGTGGCAAATATATATATATATATTGCGCACTCTAATAGTGTACGTATTACGTATGAGCATGCAAGTCTACTTTTACGTTAAATATGATTTTTTGTAAATTGTGGGCGTGTCTGTTATACGACCATGTCCATTTTTATTACATCTATGGATGGACTAATCTTTAATAAGTGCACTAAATTTCAAGTTCACAGGTCAATTTTTGTTGCAGATATATAGACATATGTCGATTGTGGGCGTGTCTGTTATTCTACCACGTCCGTTTTTGGTACATCGATGCATTGGCAAACATTTAATAAGTGCACTAAATTTCAAGTTCGCAAGTCTACTTTTGTGGCAGGTATACAAATATTTATTTATTGTGGGCGTGTCTGTAATCCGAATACGTCCATTTTTGGCATATCGATGAAGGTAATATTATAGATATATGTACATACCAAATTTCAAGTTTATAGCTCAATTCTTGAGGCAGATAAATAGATTTTTTGTGGGCGTGGCTTCTGACCGATTTTGCCCATTTCAAATAAAAGTGTAAAGTAAAAAAGTAAGTAAGTAAAGTGTAAAAAAGTAAAAAACTAAAAGTACCTCTACAAAATTTCACCTCAATATGTCAAAATTTACGCCTTTGAGAATGCAACCACAGACAGACACAAGGACATACATGTTTAAATGGACTCAGTTTTTGACACTGATCAAGAATATATATACTTTGTACGGTCTCTGAGGCCTTCTTCTGGGTGTTGCAAACGGAAGAACAAACTTAGTATACCCTTATCACTAAGGTGGAGGGTAAAATAATTAACTGAGAACAAGAAGAAAGAAGTTCAAATTCATTTTAAAATTCACCATAACTCTGCGGTTATATTAAATTCAATAAAGTGAGGTCAAACCTTATTAGGATTTTTGTAATTTTTTCGCAACTTTTATCACACAAGAAAGAAGATGTTGGAGAACTTTTAAAGAAATATTCTCCATAGTTGATTAGCAACGTCCGCCATCTCCGCTAAAGTTAAAATTATGCATAATTATTACTACAGGTGCTCTTCAATATATTCGTAAATTTAGTTACGCTAAGTGTTTTAAGATACAAGTATTCATCTAACCTTACATACTTCTAAAGCGAAACCTTAACCAAATAAATCATAAACTCTTAAATGATTGTAGGCTATTATACATATATACAATATTAATAGAATAATAGAAAGAGAAAGAAAGTGTATAACGTTTTGTTAAAAAATATTGATGTATAGTTTTGCTGCCGGAAGTTCGCTTTGCACGTGATAGTGAGGGCTTTAGCATTAAAATGCAAACGCGTTTAAATGGTTATATATTTAACATAAGTACCTTAAAGTGATTCTATTTCAATAAGTATTCTCGCTAAATTGAGATTTTGATATAAATATTTTACTTTATAAAATTTATTATATATAATATTATGTGGATTTCCCATAATCTTTATATTAACTCCCCTGCATAAGGGAAATCTTCCGAGAAGCTAGTTATTAAGAAAAATGCTGAAGACCGAGCTTTTATTGTACCAATCAATTCAGAATTACTTTCTGCTACTATTTTGAAGTTTTTCGATGAATATGAAAGGCAGTCGCTATTAAGAATGACCCGAATCGAGCCATTTGCGGATCCCCTTTTTAACATAAAACCATAATGTAAAAGACTTTTATGTGACGTAAAAAGGCAATTTGAATAAAAACTATTTGGAATGGACTAAATTTTAGATTGGATCATCCTTTGAACCCTCCTGTAGATACAGAAAAAATATTATATGTCGAATTTTAAATAGGTCACACAATGTAGGCGTAGCTAAGAGAAAAAATTTTTAGTAAAATGTTTTGTATTTTATCGTGTAAGTATATACTATACTATATAGCTTAAGTTTCTCCCCAAGGACAGGGTAACAAGAATTATTTTTCGTAGCGGAAAAGCACAAACATTAAAACAACAAAGATGTTAAATCTTGGCTTTATTTTTCTCAAGTGGAAGAGCAAATATTATTGTAACACTCTTCTTTTTTACGACGCATTTTGTTTTTATATCCTCCACATAAAACGGGGGTATACTAAGTTTGCAATTTCATTTGATCTAGGTATATGCGCCCGTGTGTCTATTTTTAGAACGCTCAGTTTAGTAAATTTTGAGATATTGAGTTGAAATATTTTCTAAATTGATGGCTAACAAACACTTGTACAATTTATACAAACCTTATTTAAGTAAAATTTTAATCATGTACTTGCCACAATTTTTTTTAGATGTGAAGTGTACATAATATTTAGATTAAACCAAATATAGTTGTTTCCTTGTTTGATGTTGAATCGATACAGTTCAATATTAATATTTTATAAGTCTGTTTAAATTACGTTCAATATCTCCAGAAATTTACTTAAATTGCTAATGAGTTTTGAATAAACGGAAGCTACTTGCAACAACAAATAAATTTAAATAACTCGTACTGAGACGAGCAAATTTAGTAAATTTTTGTATGTTTCCTGCATATACATATTATTAATTGTTCAAATATATTTTAAGAAAATATTAAAAATTTTAACAATCTTTTGCAAGTAGCGTTGTTGTTTTAGTCAACAGTTAAAATGTTACAAGCGTTTTGATTAAATCAATATTATCCGTTTATGGCGAAGCGTGCTAAAATTATGTCAATTGAAATAACTACAATACTACTTTGTATAAACAGCATTTATTATTTGCAAAGCCGTTTCTATGGATGGCTTTTCTACGCACTTCTTTGTAAATATGTAAACATTTAATATAACAACAGGTGCAAATATCAAACAGCTTCATCAAAGTTACCTATTTGACTCACATCCACATATATACATAATTACTCACAAATTTATATAAAATGTTTACTACATGTTTCTAATGTATGCATAAACGAAAAGGGTCTTTCAAATGAAGCCTTGTGGCACTTGTGAAGTGTAATGAAGATATATAATATGTAAACGTGGAACGTATACAATACAACTATGCGATCAAATTGTCGAATTATTTTATAAAATGGGGTATTCAGTAAAAAAATAACCTATTGAGCTTCACTACTGTATTTGAGAATCATACATCAATTGAATAGTACACTATATAGCTATTCAAGTATAAACCGCGCGTAATTAAGGAAAAACAAGATAGAAAAGTTCGGTTAAAGCCGAAGCTTAAATACCCTCCACCTTTCAAAACCCTAATAGCGAAATTGAACTAAGAATATGTATGCATAGTTTCAATTTGATGTCAAATATTACGACCGTGAGAGTGCCAACAATAGACGGACATTTCTCTTTTCATGCTGATTAAGAATATATATGGTTTGTAGGGTCTCCGAGGCTTCCTTCGGATGATTAAACTGAATATACCCTTTTCCTTAAGGTGGACGGCATAAAAAGGCTATAGAAAACCACACTTAATACTCATGTTGATATTAAAATATTTGTTGTTGTTATTCTTTTTACAACCACCAGATAAATATATATATATAAATATATATATAAATATATATAAGTTTTTTATAATATGTATATTTTTTATTTGATCAAAATCAACTTCAAACAAAATCTTGCACGGCTATGCTTGAAACGCTATTTAAAATTGCATTTTATACCTAATTTTGGTAGTCCATGATAGTAGAAATGGCTACCTTATTTGTTACTACGTCCACAATTGACAAAAAAAAATCTGTAAAATATAAGCGTGGTGAGGCACTTGATTGACTTGCCAATTTAAATAAAAAGCTATATTGAAAAAATAGAAATCTTTATACAAAATTTCAACTTAATATCTCAAAAATTACTAACAACAAATACACGTACGGAAACAACCAGAATTAAGATCTTGAAACTGGTTAAGAATAAATATACACTTAATGGACTTAAACGCCCTTTTCAAATCGATATACAAACTTAATAGACTCCCATCTTATGTGGGGCGTAGGTTTGGTTTTCCAATTAGTTGGATTTTTAAGTTTTTGTTGTACTGAGGGCGTGTTTTTGGTTACTTTCAAAAGCAATCAGTAAACGCTTGTAAGTAAGGTTTTGCCAGGTTTAGAATCGAAATTTCAATTTTCAAGACTAAGAGGATGATTTCCATATGTACGTACAGCTCAGTAAATAAATGAAATACATAGTTTTCCAACAAATAAAAATACTAAATTTGGCTTAGGCCAAATCTTAAATACCCTCCCCATCCACAACAGTGGGAGTGGCAAATATATATTTATATTGCACCCTCTAATAGTGTGTGTATTACGTATCACCTTGTAAGTCTAGTTTTATGGTAAATATCGTTTTTTGTAAATTGTGGGGGTCTCTGTTAAGTGACAATGCTCATTTTTGCCACATTGATTTATATTTTGATGCTGATCAATAATTTTTGCGACTTTTCTGAAGATTTATTCCGGTGGTTACTTACGGAGTGACAAACTTGGATTATCCCCCAAGTATTCTTTTTTCATACTTACTTGCTATAGTCTATTTTGCAATATACTTGATGTTCTCGTATAAAACATGACTGATGTCGATCCAAGTGACACATACACATGCAACACCGAAGGCATTTGACATGCCACGAACACCCTCCTACTTCAAGATAGAATCTATCCGAAATAAGTTCTCCACACGCCGCGCACGTTCGCAGCTCAGTCTAAAATGAAACGATGCAAGTGAAATGAACTATATATATATAAATACTCGTACGTATAATATGTTACAAAAATAATTATATTAAGTATATGCCATAAATATTAAATATTGATTAGTACACTACAACAGAACACTACACATGTAAGTACACTACCTAAGAATGTAGTAGAAAATTTTTTTTTTGATAACTCATTACCCCAACAAACTAGAATCTCATAACGCTAAAATAAGAAAAGTAGAAAAAACGGATTTCCAAATAAAATAAATTAATTAACTTAATAAACACACAAATGCCTTAAACCCAGCATTAACAACTAAATATACTAAGTTTAGTCAAGTCTTAAATACCCTTCATATGTACACACAGATGGCGTGGCGCTTCTAATAATGTATGTATCAACCTGAAAGTCGAGTTATACGCTGAGTACGATTTTTTTAAAATTGAGACCGTGCCTGTTATCCGACCTCGCCCATTTTTGTCACTCGTTGGATGGGTTAATTATAAATATGTGTCCTAATTTTCAACATTATGGCTAAAGTTTTTTCGTGAGAGTGCTAACAACAGACAAAAACTTGGACATACATATCTATATAGATCGACTCAGACAAAACAGGTCTAATAAATTACTAATAAAGGACTAATTTCGATTTGTTTTCTTTTCTTTTAAATCAATTGCTTGGCTGGAATTGAAACAGACGGACGGACAAAATTGATGCTGCCCAAGATTATATATACTTCTGGGGAGTTTTTGTCTTGCCGCCTTCTGGTACTTACAAAAGTTTGAACAAAATCAATATAGCCCCATATTATTACAATGGTGGATATGATAAACAAACAAAATTTTATAGTGTCTTTTTAGGCTTTATTAATTTAAACAAAAGCATCTTAAATAAAATTGACAAACAAGATATGTTTCGGTTAAAATGATTTCTGCTCAAGACGTTGTGTTTTACTAACTTTATTTTATGACTTTCTTTTTTTTCTTTAATTATAAGAACAGCGCACATATAATTTTAACATTCAGTTAACTGTTACTAAATTATGTCTAGGGAGAAAATTTACATATTTATAAGGATGTATATGAATGACATAAAAAATTTGCATACTATTATAATGTGTATATTCCAGTGACGAAGAAAAGTGAGTTTACTTTGGCGATGTATGGTACATAATATATTTTTAGTATGTCTAGATAAAGGTTGTATCAAATGTATGATTCTTTCCCATTTTAACAAGTATTAATGTATGCATTTTCTATCTCAATAAGGAAAGTATACTAAATTCATTATATCCGTTTACAATCTCTCAGCAACTAAACGGGGTTAATCTATATTTAACTGCAATGAAAACTTTTACATAATTTTTATACCCTCCACATAAGATGGGGGTATATTAAGTTTGTCATTTCGTTTGCAACACCCAGAAGGAGGCATCAGAGACACTAGAAAGTATATAAATTCTTGATCAGCATCAAAAACTGAGTCCATCTAGACATGTGCGTTGGTGTGTCCCTCTGTTGTTGGCATTCTCACGGTCTTAAAATGTAAAATATTGAGATGACATTTTGAACAGACATTTTCAGTTTTTACCCGCAGATCGCTACTTAAAATGGGCAAAATCGGTCAAAGGCCACGCGAACAATCGACAAAAATCTACTTATCTGCCACCAAAATTGAGCTATTAAGTTGAAATTTTATATGAGTATTTACAAGAAAACAGACGCGCCCACAATTGATAAAAATCTTTATATTTCCAACAAAAATGGACCTATGAACTTGAAATTTAGTATGAATATTTATAGTTATCCCGTCCATCGATGTATCAAAAATGGACGAAATCGAATAACAGACGCGCACACAATTTACAAATAACCAAAACCATAGAGGACGTAAAATTTAACTTATAAGCTTATAAGTAATACACACACTATTAGACGGCGTAATCAATATCCAACATTCCTGGTAATTCATTAACTTGCCCTTGTTAAATTAACGATGTGTTATAGAAAAAAATGTAGCATTGTAACTGTTTTTAATAGGAGACATCATTTACTTTTACCATAAAATAAATGTACAATAGATTTCGATAGATAGATTATAATTACTTATACGTATTGATTAAGCTATAGTGAAAATTCTTAGTAGAGGACGTTCTTCTCAAAAGTGCGTTTCGGCTATAATGGTTGTTGTGATACATACAAGAAGTTGATTTTGTATGAGCTATAGTCCCAGATTTGTTCTATGTGAAAATTTATTCATAAAATCGATATTTTAGTTAAAGCCACCTATAACTGTTCAAAAACTAGTTTAGTTTATTAATTATGTAAACAGGTACGCATATGTTATTTGTCAAACTACATGAATTTTAATCTTAGCATTTGTTTCCAAAACAGTAGTATATGTACATATATTTGAATAACATCAAGCGTTTGCCGCATCTAACGTCATCGTTATTATATAAATATACACTGCGTATGTGTATATATTTTTATTCATTTCCTAACGTAAGACCATTTAAGATATTAATAAAAATACAATTTATGTACCTATTCTTTATAGTCAATATGAATTATATATATATAGATATATATATACATCAAGTACCTCCTCTGCATATTACTATTATTATGTCATGCTGATATACGGATTATGTATACATACCATATGTGTTAATATTCGAGACCGAATATTAATAATGATTAAAATAAATCGAATTTATTCATTTCAACTAAGAATCTTATTATCAATTCAGTATTGTAATTCGCATTTTACTATTACACCGCAGTCTCCCATACTAATATGTTACGTATAGTGTATTGGAAGGCTGGTACGCGTTGATCTATGTAATTCAGATTCTTTTGATGGTTATTGACTTGATTCATCATTCAATGTTATATGGTTATAGTTATTATGGACTTCATATTTACTGTGTTTCAGGAGTCCAATTATCGTTCAGTCTAATTCTTAAATCATGGCCTAGATACGGTTGAGTTGGCGTTTTACCGTTCGTCATCGGGGTTGTTCTATACCGTGGCAATATTTCTTGCATTGTTTTCCTTATATTTATAAATTTCAACTACAAATCATATTATCGATTCAATATATCCATATATTACAAGACATATACCATTGTACGGCATATAATTCATATTTTTCTAATACACCACATCCGAAACGAAAGTTACCTTTTAAAATATTTTGAGTACATTACATAATTACTTTTTATACTCTCCACATTGTAGTGTATACTAAGTTTGCCATAGACACACTTAATAGACACACCCTCAATATACAAAAAGCTTCCTAAGTAAAGTATTGTAATGTTAAATGCTACCCAAATATTGGTTAAAAGAGTATGCATGTGCACATAGAAATGAAGGTATCTAAGATTTGGTCGAAGCCAAATGTAGCATTTTTAGTTGTTCTATTATAAATTCTACATAGGTAAATTGCTTGTAAAAGATGAGGGACTGGTTTAAATATTTAAACATATATATTTGCATGGGTTCCATCTGTTTATGACACTCTTACAGAATTAAATTTTAAAATATTGAGCTGACATTTTGTACAAAAACTTCTTTACTGTAGATCGCTATTTTAAATGGGCAAAAGCGGTAAAGACTCACGCCCACAATCGACAAAAATCTATTTATATGCCATATAAAATTGAGCTATGAAGTTGAAATTGGTTACAAAATGTTTATACTCAAGAAAGAACTTTTATTTTATATGCAAAGGCCAAGTTTTATTGAAGAATTTGATGAATTCGTTTAATGTGAAAGTGGTTTATACATATACATATACATATACTTATACATATACATATACGAGATGTGTTCAAAAAGTAACGAGAATTTTTAAATTTCGCGGGTTTGGAGAGAGAGTTTTTTTTATTATGTTGGTACACATGCCCCTGAAGTACGATAAAATTTTCAGCAATATTCATTGTTTACTTTTTAAGTGGCAGCCGCTAACGTGAGACGTGTCTTTCGAGCTCGGCGATTTTCGTTAGTGAAAAAAAATGGATCAAAGAACCTGCATTAAATTTTGCGTAAAAAATGAAATAAAGTGTAGTGTAGTGAAGCAATCCGAAAGAAACGGCCGGATTTGTGGCAAAACAATTCATGGCTTTTGCACCACGATAATGCACCTGCTCACACTCCATTGCTTGTTCGTGAAAAACAAAACTGTAACAATGCCTCAGCCTCCATATTCGCCAGATATGGCTCCGTGAAATAAAGAGAACATTAAAAGGCCGTCGTTTTACAAGCATAGATGACATTAAAAGCGAATCGCTGAAAGAGCTTAAGAGCTATTACAAAGATCGAGTTTCAAAAGTGTTTCGAGGATTGGAAAAAGCGTTGGCACAAGTGTATTATATCCGAGGGGGATTACTTTGAAGGGGACAAAATAGATATTGATGAATAAATAAATATTTTTTCATAAAACAAAAATTCTCGTTATTTTTTGAACACACCTCGTACATATACATATACATATACATTTCTACCCAATACGCGACGTCACGGCAGAGTAAAATTTCTTGAACCATGCGCCCTTAATAAAACCTATCGAATGGTATGATTATTTTTAACCTACTCCTATTCCTTAAGAAGTGCGATCACTTTATTTTAAATTCCTTTGCCATATATATTAAATATATTATTCCATATAGTATATATATATATATATGTATTGAATATCCGCCATTATCTTTTAATGAACGTATTTAAGTTCAATATCTCAAGTTTTGCTACCATCAACATTCCAACGGAGACACACGGAATTAAAAAACTACAAATATCATTAAATCGAGTCCGATTTTCTAGCTGATCAAGAATATAGCTTATGCGGCCATGAAACTCCTTCCTGGTAGTTGTAAATAAAATGACAAACTTAGTCTACTCCTCTTCTTATGTAGAGAGTATAAAAAAATTAAGCACAGGTCTTTTATTTGTTATTGTTTAATATCTAAACAAATATTGAAGAGTTTCTTTTATACTAATAAAGCATATACCTTCATTTTAAGTGCTTCCACAATTTTGACTATTTTGTAATCCAATAGTAATGAGAAAATGTTATATTTTTACTGTGATGTTTTCGTGTTAAATACTTTTTGCTCTCGTCATTTTCTGATATTTTTTATATATTTTATCTTATATATGCAGGAACTTTTTGTTACTATTACGTATACATATATATATATATATATATATATATATATATATATATATATATGTTTATGTGTAGTAATTGTACCTAACTATATAATTTATTTTGTTATGTTTAATAGGTCGTTCATTCTGTTTAACTTCATATATTTTCTCATATTCACGGTTTTATATTTATAAATAATATTATACAATGATGCGGCAATACATCGTTCGCTTATACTATATTTTTATTTAAAAAATACTTCTTTCCGTCGCAATAATATTACATTACAACGCAAGAACTCTCGTTAAACTAAAGTTATTATTATTGAGGTAACCATTATTTCGGGGTATGTATACGCCTCTATAAAATAATTATCTCGACGAAACCACTCTGTGCATAAACATTTAATATGGATTGGCTAACGAACAGCCAACCAGGGGATAGATAGATTAACTCGGTTACAAACAGCACAAACGTAAACTTCTGTATACGAATAAATGTGGGTGTATATATTTATATAAATAGGCTTGTATATAAATATGTGCGTGTGCACAAAATAACATTTATTATAATCTCTTTAAATACAAATAGACAAAGAGTGCATAATGCATGCATACTATGTTTACATTTAAATAAATAAATGAAGAAATAATATCATCATTCTCTCATCTTACCCCTCTATAACGAGATGTTAATATACTTTTATTGGTTGAGTTTGAAACACCCCCTTCTACCCATACCTCTTCAAACAAATAAGAACTCTTGAACTGTTTCAAACGCTTACTTCGTTTGTTGTCATAAAGTTTCTGATGCCTTTGAATAAATTTTAAACAAAAATAAATATATGTACGTGAGTGGAGTGTGCTGAGCAGGGACAGAAAATAAATAATGATTAAAACTTAAATGGCAAAATAAACATATATAAGCGTACCTAATTTGATCTCTCCAGCTTAATTTTTGTGGCTGTACATTAGATTCCTTATATGTGGGAACCAAACTCATAATAATGGGTGGTCAACATACACAAACAAAAATTGCACATGTTTTATTACCAAATCCAATTGTTAGTTGGTTAGTGTTTCTGCCTTTTTTTTTTCTAATTTTTTTCATTTTTTTTTCACTCCTTAGCAGACTTTGACTTTTACTTTCAGAGATAAGGAATCTACTTTGCCCATTTATTATCATTTATAAAGAATAACCTATATTCGTTTAAGGCTCTGTAATTTCTTTCTACAGTTTCTTTTTTTAATCAATTGAAGCTCGCCATTTTTTATGTGATTTATAATTACCAATAAAATTCTTTTGTATATAATTGAATTGTTTAAATTTTTATTTTACTGCAGCATTGCAACAGAGTGTATATCTTTTACATATGTGGTTTCCAATGCATCAATGCGTAGTCCATATACGTTTTTTGCATGCACTCTCGCATATTACGTATGCATATATTTTTTGTCTTATAGAAATAAAAGAAAATTGCAATAACCGTGGTGAAATTGTGCGGTGGCGATATATATGACGATTAAATATTTTAATGACTTCTTTCTTTAAAAGTGTAAAAGCACATAATGAAAAAAAGTATTAAAAGAACTATTAAATATGAACTAGTTCAACCCGTTCAGTTATGTGAACCTTTCAAAAGAACTAGATATTTTGCAAATAACACAACTCTAATGCTAATATGTGTAAAGAGAGTAATTACGAAACGAGAGTCGCTTCTACGCTAGTCTATGACCACAACAAATTCAAGTTTCTTAAATTACTTTGCCAAAAATGTCAAAATCTGAAATGCAACATCAATATTGGATAACAAAAAAAACGGTACAAAGAAAATTGGGCTCCAAAGAAGACGAACATGTTACATCATCTGATGCAGAATTAGACGCAAAAATTGACATATTTCGATCCATATCCAAAACAAGTCTTGAACTGGAAAGAGCTATTCATCTATATCAAGATAAGTTATACACATTGTTACAAGAGGAAAGCATGTTTGGGAGATTTTTAAAGGAGTTTGGCAACAGAAGTAAAACAACTGGCAAAGTTATAACCAATACTGGAAAGGCCATTACATATTGTAGTCAACAAAGAATGTGTGTTCGTCTGCCTATATTGCGCTTACAAAACGAAGTTAATGTTTTTCGAGCCCGTGCCATTTGCGATATGCAAAATACATTAACATCAATGGAAAAAGAGCGCACTCAATATCGAGCCGCCTTATCTTGGATTAAATCTGTCAGTATGGAATTGGACCCGGATACTGGAAAGGGTTTGGAAAAATTTAGAGCAGCACAATCTCATGTAAGGATGGCAAAACAAAATTTTGACATACTTTCTATGGATTCTATTCAAAAGGTCTGTGACTAAAAGCTTTGAAGTAATATCTAAATAAATAAAATCTCATGTATTTAAATATTAGATTGATTTATTAGCGGCAGCGAGATGTAATATGTTTTCCCATGTTCTTATGTCCTATATGCTGAATTTGAAACAATTCGCTCAAAAAACTGCCGACACATTGGATGCCATTTCTCAAATTTTAATACAAAATCCCAAATATGATTTCAACGTTCTCAAGGAATTAACAAACCATGAGATTCAAAAAATTAATTTGACTAAAGAGAACCTTGAATTAGATAGAGACCAGTCCTTTTTTCTAGCTGTAAGTTACGAAAACATGCGATTGCAAACTTCTCTTAATAGGTAATAATGTAGTTTTATTTTATTTCAGGACGATTATATTGATATAAATAAAAAAACATCAAACGAATTGGAATCAAAACCAAAGAGTAGGGAAACCAATGAATCTTTGATAAAAATAGAAGCTATCTCTTCTGAAGACATATTAAATCTTACCCCAGCTTGTGATTTTTTTTTAAAACCTTCTGAAATAATACTTACTCCAATTTCCATGCAACAATCGCCATCATCATCAAATCATGTCAACGATAAAAATGGACATGTTTTAAATAATAAATCTAATAACTCGTGGATAGAACTCTTTGCGGATTTGGATCCATTAAATAATTTAGACGCCTTCGATTTACTTGGTGGTGGGCGCAAGAACTTTCAGAAAATATAAATGTGTACTATTATGTGAACACAAGTAATAAATAATGTCTCAATAACGGTAGAAATATATATATATATTTGTATTATTGAGTTATTTTAGTATTATTTCATATCTATATATATTTATTAAATATATTATTTGTATATACGTACATTTCTAATAATTAGTTTTATTTTGGCCATCTTTTTTTGAATTAACTAATTCTACTAGTTCTTTAACTCTGCGCAAGCAATCTTTCTTTGTTCGATTCGGAACACTTTCAGCAATACGATCCCAACGATCGGGTGTAGAAATCGGATACGTTTTGATAGCTTGCTCTAGAAAGGCCTGTTCTTCCTTTGTCCATGCTTTATTAGTGACTTTAGCAGGCGATGGAGTATCTTTACTCATTTGATTTATTCCCAACTTACTGCTGTTGTTTACTATTGAACATCCATCTCTATTAATTGTAATATCAGTGGTGGTGACAACATCTCTTTTTGTGTTTTCAAAACTTTCAAAAGCACTAGCGTTTACATGATTTTTAAGAGAATTTTGAGAGAAGTCACTATTTTGTAATGCCTTTGCCTTCTTAAGTACATCTTGTGCAGATATGTTCATGTCGTCGGTACTGTGCTGATTTATGAATGTAGCTATAACATCCCAACGCTGCGGTGTTCCTGCCGGAAATAAATTTACTGCTTTAATTAACAATTGAATATTATCATTCGTCCACATATTATTGGATCCCACCGCTAAATCTGTGACATTATTTTTGGCATTCCTTTTATTATGTTTTTGTGTAGCCTCATCTAAATCGGTTTTTATTTTTAATTCTGCTGCTGTTAGAGCATTAAGAAAAGTATCTTTGGCAGGATTTTCGGCCAATTGTTTGTTTAAAGCCTGCAACTCGACTAAGGTAAATATTTCGCATATCTTCTCGATCCCTTCTATATGCGTCAGTAAGCTTTGGTCATTGTTTGAAAAATAATTATTATCCTTAGCTTTGTCCCGCAAAAATTTACGTTCCTTTTTTAAAGCTTTCTTTGTCAACTCTTTTTCGAATCTTAATTGTTCAATACGTTTCTTTTCAGCTTTTTCTGCATTTTCTTTGGCCAATTGGGCCTCTTTTAAGGCACGTTCTTGTTCAGCTTTTTGAGCTTGAACAACATTAATCTTCGCTTTTTTAGCAGCTAACTTCTTCTCTTTTTCCTCAAGTTTGAATTTTTGAATCCTTTTATCATTGTTATAAGCCAAATCAACTAGGGTACGTATTCTCAACATCTCCTCTTTCTTACGCTTAATTCTGGCCGCCTTATTCTCCTTCTCAATCCAACGTCTTTCATCTCGGTCCTGACCTTTCTCTTTGTCCTCTTCATCCAAATAACTAAACTCACGCCATGACTTAAAATCATACCAAAAGCTGTAAAATTTTTCTACATCTTCACGTGATGAATTCTCGCTACCAAGTGAAGGTACATCTCTTCGTTCACTCCATCTTCCATTTATAAGAAAAAAATTTCCCAATGTTCCATAAAAATCATATTCTATATCCTGTTGTGAAGGAAGGGAATCATCAAATTCAGGATCAACAGAATCATATGAACGTCTGGACTTAGGAGTCCCTAAAGGTGTATCAAAAAGATTAAGTCAATACATTATGCAGAATATAAATCCCGATATTTCTAATATACTATTTTGAATATAATACATGAAAAGAAATATTTTCTTCTTTTTTACAATCTCACCCAATATTTCATAGGCTTTTGTTATACATGTAAAATAATCACTTTCGGCATTAAAATTCTCTTCAATGACTTTGCGTTTATCCGGATGATGTTGTAAAACAATTTTTCTATAAGCTCGTCTTATATCATCATCTGTAGCGCTATATCTGAAAATAAATCATTTTTCAGTGAAAAAGATGGGCAAAATGAAAAACTTCTGTGGGAACATCGGAGCGAAAAAAGCTTTACAAAAAATTCATTTATACTGCTTACTTACCGAAGTTTACCTAAACCTAAAACAGCATAATGATCTTGACTTTTCCACTCTTTGGGATCCAAAGATTTTAAAAATTGAATATCTACCAGAAGATCATCAACAATTTGTGTTTTCTCGGAACTGGGACTTTGAATAAAATTGGAATTATAGTGTTTAGAATTCAGATAAGCCGGACCAACTTTTTCCACTGTACGTTTATTTATGCAAATATATATATTTATGTCTAATACTTCAGCCATTGCTTCGTATTAAAATTAATAAAAATTAACTTTTAAAATTTCGTAATATTCTTCCATGTGTCCCAATCGAAGTAAATTATATTATGTTTGTAATAATCATAATAGTTTTTGTACTATGTTAAGGCATAATAAAACACAAAATTTCGATCAGGTTTATCGTTTCGCTCTAGTTTTTATTTAATGTATTCTACCCTATCTAATATACATATAATAATTCCTAATTTGCAATGCAGCATTGCAATGATGCTCTGTAAAGTATTTATATATAATATGCCATACTGATATGTCGAAAGCGCAAAAAAACAAAAAGTGCACCATTTATAACAACAAAAGAATAATTGTCAATGCAAAGCTGCATGGCACTGAATTGAGATTGGGTAAACTCTTTGCAGTGCTGCAACAGTGTCCCCAAATTATATGTTTCATCCTATTTCATTATACATTCAATTCTATCTATCTATTGACATCCATCTGCCTAAGTTTGCATTAAATTTTTATTATTTATATATTAAATTATATTATTTTAAATTTTCACTTTCGCATTGTGTACATTTTTTGTTGTTTTTCACACTCTCATTCTAAGCTCTATTTATAACTTTATTGATAACTTCACAGACATAATACAATCATATAATTACAAGACGTATAATAATATGTAAAACATATAAATAAAAATATATAATATAAGAGATATTAACGCAACACTAAGTAACGATTCAATACAACCAAATTCCTATACGCCCGTTTGCCTGTAGGATATACTCATATATATAAAATTGCATTGATTTTATTATAAAAATGTAGAATTTTAATAAAAGCCATATATTGTCGTTAAATAGTAAAGCGGACGGGTAGAAATGTGTTGAAATTTTTTGTATTCTTTAAAATGACAATCAAGTAAGTTGTTATACAAAATGCCGAGAAGTGTTTCCACCAGAAAAGTGAAAAACGCAAAGGCAACCACTACATCAGCTCAAATATGTATAACTAAGGACCATACAGAATCCTGTATTAAGGAAGTGGTAAATGTAGGTGTAGAGACTGCGAATGTATGCCACAGAAAATCTGAACGACGGAGAATAGCACGGGATATATTTTTGGTGTTTGAAAAACAGTGCAATGGTCATCGTTCAAGACATTGCAATAAGAAGTCAACGAAACCAAAGTTTGGTCATTTAAAAGTAGAAAATCCAGTTAAAACGAAAAGCCTTTTACAGGATATCAAAAATGAACCAAAGTGTTATCTAAATAATAAATATACCCAGCCCGCAACACCTAAAAAAATTGTCAAGTGCCAAAATACTTGCACTGCAAATCCATTTGCAACGAAAACTACACCGAGTGTAGTGGATGTCAAAGTAGATATAAAGTCGAACATATCATCGATAACACCCATAGCGAAAGTTAATCCAATTTTTTTATGGGCTAAACAAGATGACACCAGAATAGTGGAAGTTCGTTGTGAAGATTATGATAAACGTAATCGCATTCGCATTACAAAAACAGCTAATGGTGGGTGGAGAGCTGTACCATGTACAGATCCGACCTCAACTAAAGTAGTACGCTTTTATACAACTCCTGTTATGAAAATGAAATGTGAAAAAGTCCTGCAAACACCACTTGATAATGAAATTCATTTCTTATCAGGTAACAATAATTGTTTGATTACATCAAGTGTGCAAGAATTAGCTACAACAACAAAATTTGATGTACAATCCAATCTAACTGAAAAAAACAACTGTTCGCAGAAACAATTTAAAAAGAAATTGAAATCCCGAAAGAGGAAAAAACTACATAATACATCTCTAAATGTAAATAAAATTAAAATTCCAACGGATCCTGTACCTCCTAAGATACGTAATATCAATATGGACCCCACTGAGGAAATAGATGACTTTATAAACATTTTAAATTTACCTGCATCGAATGACAATAAAAATCATGCACCTTCTTTGCCATCGCATTCAAGCGATTGCAACTCTGCTAGAAGTAGCACAACATCTCCAAATGCAAATTTAAATATGAGTCAAGAGGCGCCAGTTGTAAATACAAATGAGAATAATGAAGAGTATAGTGTGCACTTATGCCCAGAGACGGGCTTGTTTATACCGCTTATAGATAATAATAATAGTGATACATTTAATAATCATAATGAGAGCTATCTGTTAATTAGTGATACTAATGACGAAATTATTTCATTGAGATCGCTTAATACATCACAACCGACAAAACTTGAAGAAGACCTATCGCCAGAAACTGCTGTGGAAACTTTAGAATGTGTCCTTAAAAATGGTTTGGTAGAGTGCAAAAAAAGCTCGGATGAAATGTCCGAAAGTTTAGAGGCTAAGACTAAAAATCTCAAAGATTTGTTGGATAGTGCGGACCTTCTCGAGCATTGTGATATAACAAATGCAAATAATGATGAAGAATTAATTGAATCTCTGGTAAAAACAAGTTGTGAAAGCAATCTAATCAATCCAAGCAAAGTCGAAAAAGAAACCCCACAACAACAGCAACAGACTGAAAGACTTGTTTCGTCAGTTAATGAACTCCCAAAGTGTTTGTCGTTCAATGAGGCTGGTGAAATTGACTTTTTCCAAAGCAACACTTGTACGGAACCCTTCGCAAAATGCCCTGAAGATAATCCGGTCACATTTGAAACAATAGAAATACCCGCTTCTAAGACAACACCATTATTCAATTTATTGAATTTTGATGACGATGTGCCGAAGGATTTGAGTTATAAAAAGCGCAATGATATATGTTCCTCATCTGAATCAAGTATGCAGTGCGCGGTGACATCCAGTTCGGATATTATGAAATCACCTCCCGAGGAAACCCTCGCTTTTACAGCATCAGCAGAAACTCTGAAAAATCTTGTATTTGAAGAGTTTATGAAATTGAACACTCAAACACACCAATCTTTAATAAATAAGCCTATCGATTTGGGCAAGCGAAAATTAAATACCACAAAAGAAAATTCTTTTTGCAATTTGATAGAGCAAGTTATAGTTGATCACGATGAAAATGATGATGGTATTAGTAATGATAATGGAATCAATAATGCGACTGCGACAGAACAACCATTGTGTACCACATTTATTGGTAGCAGTAATACGAAAATTTCAGCGACTTTAATTGATGAGGATCCCGATCCGTATACTCAACTTCAGTTATTATTGCGAAATACCCAATGGAAGGTACCAGATCCAATTCTAGTACCAAAAGATCGATTGAGAGCTGTATTAGCTTCGCCCGCTCGCGAAATTCCATTACTCATAACAACTCGCCCTGAGCTGAAATTGCCGGAAGCATTTGCTTATCCTGAAATCATTCAAAACCCAAATATTTTAGTTATTTCAATGGCTCAACTTGAAGCTATACTAAAAAACAATGAGGTTGAAAAACGAAAGGCTACAAATGATACATCTCTATCGCATGGTGTAGTTGGGGTACACGGCGGAAAAGGACATAAATCACAAATTCACCAACCCGTGGTAAATGACACACTGCAGCGTGCGGAATTGTCCCACAAAGCCCTAAATACAAATTACTTACCTATTGAGGAAATGGGTTCCTCCACTTTGGCAATGTTGCATCAAATGTTCTGGTTTCCATATTTTGGACAATTTTCACAAGATATTACGAAGGTGCCTGAAACGTCTTTATCAATGCAACACTTACCAAATTTTCTACCATTTTATAATCCCCAAGCAAGTCTGAAGCATTTGGATAATATCTGCAAAAGTCACTGGAAACAAAGAGAAAATATTTCTAATGTTCCAAAAATTCATCATCGTCTTAGTCCTTTAAATATGAGTATTGAATCATCAGATATGTCACGGGAAAGCAAATACTCGAAATCTCATCAAAATCTAATTAATGGATTCAGTTCTGAAGCTTTGCAAAAGCAATTTAAGGGATTTCTATTAGATCATGTCGAGCGTAAGCAAAAAATTGTCCAACAATCAAAGTATTACTCCCAATACCCTAATCGTGATCGTATAAAAGTGTCTGAAAGTCAGTTTACTTTGAATAATACGTCGGTACAAAGGAAAGAAAATATGAAAAGTAGCCGTGTAACAAAACTAAATGAATGTTCGGAGAAGCAAGACACTGACAAAAAGCCTCGCTTAACATGTAAATCCTTAGCAAATTTATTGAATCCGGAGTATACGTATCAAAATGATTATTTATTATCAAGCGACGATCTACTATCGCAAAGCGATACAATCAGAGATTTCAATGATAAGTTAATACCGTGTATACGAAATGGTTACAGAAACATTCAAACAATTGATCATTTTGGCCTTAATGCTAAGGCACTTTTTAAACCTCCTGAAACAGAAAAGGAGTTCAGAAAACAAACCCTTTGCAGCTTTGGTGGTATAAAAACAACAAATCTGACTCAGTCCCGTATTAGTGAAAACTCTGCCACAACCGCCTCAGATATTAGTACACCTTTATGGCATCCATTATTTGGAAAGTATGTATTATTATTTTGGGAAAATACCTTCATTATACCTTCCACATAGGATACTAATAGGTATACTAAGTTTGTCATTCCGTTTGCAACACGCAGAATGAGGCGTCAGATATTCTACAAAGCATAAGTATTTTTGATCAGCATCAAAAACTGTGTGTCTGTCTATTGTTGCCATTCTCACGTCCGTAAATTTAGAGTTATTGAGCTAAATTTTGAACAAGCACTTTTAGTTTTTGCACGCAGATCGCTATTTAAAAAGGGCAAAATCAGTAAAGAGTCCAGCCCACAATCGACAAAAATAAATTAAGTCTACATGTTGTGAAATGAAAATTTCAGCTTGAAAAATAAATTAAGCTATTAAGTTGAAATTTGGTATATATATTTATAGTTATACCATCCATCGATGTGCCAAAAATGGCCGTCGTCGAATAACAGATGCGCCACAATTTACAAAAAATCATACTCCACGTAAAACTCGACTTGCAAGCTCATACAAATGCATATAATCCTGACATACATACAAACACACAGACATTTTAAAGGGTGTCACGCCCACTATTGTAGTTGTGGGGGATATTCAAGATATGGCCTAAACCAAATTTAGTTTTCTTACTTGTTTTTATCGTTTTTATACACTTCACCAAGTTTATCATTCTGTTTTCAACTCCCAAAACCCTACAAATTATACTTATTCGTAATCAACATCAATACCTAGATATATCTAGTCATGTCCGTCTGAGCGTGTGTCTGTATGATTGTTGTTAAAGTGCTCATGATGACTAAAATTGAGACATTGAGCTAAATATATACATACATAAAAGGCCGCAATCATGTACATGCTACGCCTACACAAATACCTATTTAAGATTTCGCCTAAGCTCTATATTGTTTGTTTTTTAATATTCCAGCAATTCAAAACCCGAATACTACAGTCCATGGCAGTGGACAACTGTTACAGCGGCAGGTGAATAACGACAACGGGCTCTTAGAGAGCCCATGAAAAAAGAGAACGAATATTTTGAAATGTGGAATATGAAAACACAAAACCATAACAATATAAAAAACAATTCTACGTCTAAATCGAAATTATCGTCACGATTCAGTTCTAAAGATGTGCCCCAAGTAATGTGTAATCCTTATAAAAATGTGAAAACATATAAACAAAGCTCCTCACATTCAATATTATTAAACACTGATCAAAAGACCACATGTATGTATAAACAATTAGAGAATATGCGCGATACAAATAATATAAATTACAATAAAAAGCAAAACCAACAACGGTCGTTGAATGAATATAACTTTCCATGGATAACACCAAATAATAATAATGACAACAATAACAATAGAGATTGTGCCGACGATGTATTACAATGCGCTCCAAGCTCATCCAGAAATCAAGCTTTATTAAATACATCTCATTACACGAATTTTCACTCCTTACCAACACCAATATCACAAATTTCTAATAGTCATCAGTTTGAGTTAAACGATCAAGGAACGAGCTATCCTCTACATAGGTACGATTACGCTTCACACTAAATTCCCCTATTATTGAGACAATTGTAAATTTAATCGATACTAATGTGAACAATGCCTTATTTTATATACCTGTCACTTCAACAATACAACATAAATAATAACGATTAATATGTTTTTGATGTGTTTTAGTATAGTAATATGCAAATTTTCGTTTTTATTTAATCTTAACGTAAGGGACTATTAATGACTTATGCCAAATTGAGTTTTCTATGGGCTACTATAATAACCAAAACGAAGGTTATATAAACATTTGCGTTTTAAATATAAGAGCACAGTTTCTCTTGTTCAATAATGTTATTTTATTTAATAGTTAATTACTTTAGTTTGAATACTTAGCATGCGTGTAAACTTTTAAAAATCAATAATATAGTAAATTTTAAGAGCGCGCTGCGGGTGATGGTGCTAAATATTTTCCCGTGTTAAACATATTAATTTAAAATTAAATGATATTTTATAATATATGCGAATGTAAATATATATTTTCAAAATACACATAATTTGTTTCATAGTAAATTCAGTAATTGTAAGAAAAAGTTTTTTTCGTAAATTTCTAAAATGTAGTTAAAAGTTATAAAGCACGTATACAATTTTCATTTTTAATAATTGTTGTTTACTTAAGCATACGCGATTTCCAAAAATAATAAACAACCTTTTAATAGAAACCACGTTAATCTATCCCATCCATCTTAGTTACACTAAGTTTGTTGTTCCGTTTACAGCACCCAGAAGGAAGCCTAGAAAAAGTATGTATGTACTTTTATATGTATACTTAATCAGCAATAAAATGACCTAGATATGACCGTCCGTGTGTCAAACGGACAGTGGTAAATTTTGAGATATTGAGCTGAAATATTTTGTAAAATTTCAAAACCTTGATGTTAGTTGATACCAAATAAAAGAAACTGGCCTGGCGTAACCTTAGTATGGACCATGCCCACTGTTTGTGAATGGAGGTAGAGGGAATTTAATATTTCCCCTTAGCCAAATTTAGTTTTTTTATTTGTTTAGTGTGGTTATTCTTTCTGAAATTTAAGTAAGATAATTTCTGTAAGTATTTAAAATATACTCTTCTGGTTTTTAATTATTATCACTATTATGGGGCCGATAAATTAAAAGGTCTCATTTATTGTCTTCTATAAAGTTTATCATTGCGTATGAGACACCTTACAAAATATATATATTCTTGATCACTATTAAACTCTTAATCCATCGAATAACCATCTGCATATTTGTCATTGAACCGTTCACGGTCGTGAATTTTGTATAAACATTTTTAGATTTTACCCGCAGGAGGTTATTAAATAATTATAATAATATGCCATAAATGCACGATGAATTTGGCTCAAAGACCACACAAAGTATATATGTATATTCTGAATAAACAACGAATCGATCTAGCCATGTCTGTTTGTCCATGTGGTGCTGCGGTAATCGCTCCCATGGTCACAAAAATTGAGATATCGATTTGGTAGAATTCCTATACAAGTTGCGAGCTGTAGTACTCCAGGAGGTTCCAGAAAAATACAAGTGCATGAAGTTTTATATGTACCAGACTTGGGTGTGAACTTGTTATCCATTGCCAAAATTGTTAACAAAAATAATACAGTAGTGTTCAACAAACAAGGATGTCAAATAAGGAATTCTCAAGATGAAATTATTGCTACCGCGTCTATTGTAAATGGGCTGTACAAACTGAGTATTGATACTAAACAAGCTTACATTGGACAAAGTAATAATCATAATCTTTGGCATCGTCGTTATGGACACTTAGGAACAGAGAATATTAAATTACTTGAAAATGGTCTTGTGAATGGTATCAGTACAAAAGGAGAAAATACATTATCTTGTCAAGTATGCGATATAGCTAAACAACACAGAAAAAGCTTCCCCAAAGAAGGTTCCAGGTCTTCAAAACCGCTCCACGTAATCCATTCAGATGTATGTGGACCGATGGAGGTAAAATCAATAAAAGGAAGTCTTTATTTCGTCACTTTTATAGATGATTTTACCCGAAAAGCGTATGTATATTTCATTAAACATAAAAATGAAGTTTTAAATTGTTTTCGTGAGTTCAAAACAGAAGTGGAAAACCAAAAAGGGGCTTCCATTCAAATTCTTCGTACGGACAATGGGACCGAGTATGTGAACAAGGCAATGGAAATTGAACTAAAGAAATGTGGTATCATACATCAAACCACTGTACCGTACACGCCTAAACAAAACGGTCTTGCCGAAAGGATGAACCGTAATTTATTGGAAAAGGCTCGAGCGATGCTGTTTGATGCAAACATGCCTAAGTTTTTTTGGGCAGAAGCTGTAAATACCGCTTGTTACTTAATTAATAGATCGCCACATAAAAGGCTAAATCAAACCCCTGAAGAATTGTGGGGAGGAAAGAAACCAAATGTAAGCTATTTTCGTATTTTTGGTTGCACTGCAATGTCGCATATTCCCAAAGAAAAACGTCGCAAATTAGACTTTAAATCAGAAAAAACAATTTTTGTGGGATACTCAGAAACTTCTAAAGGTTACCGTTTGTACAGTTTTAAGCGAAAAGATGTGTTTGTTAGCCGTGATGTTGTTTTTCATGAAAATGACTTTCACTATAAAGGGCAAATGCAACCTGAAGAAGTAATTAATCCTACTTACGTAACTACAGTTCACACTGACCAACCTGTTGTTGAAATAGATAATGATTACATGTCATGTTCATCAAAAGAAATGAATGAACCTGAAGGGGAAGAAATGAATGATTTAAATGAATTTGAGGACGAAACTTCTGAAGTGGGGGATACCGAAAATGAAGTAGTGGTCCCATGTAGGAGTGAAAGATTGAAAAACAAACCTCGAATAGTTTACAACCGAAAAGCTTTCACAGTTACACAGGATGAAATTGATATCACATCAGATCCTTTGACAGTTAAAGATGCATTATCTCGGACAGACAAACGGAAATGGCAGGAAGCAATGAAAAACGAAATCGACTCTTTAACAGAAAATAAAACTTGGGAAGTTGTAGATAAACCGAATAATGTAAACGTAGTGAAGACAAAGTGGGTGTTCAAAATTAAAAAGGAGCAAGAGAATACCGTTCGCTATAAGGCACGTTTGGTCGCAAAAGGTTATGCACAAAAACACGGAATAGACTACGAAGAAGTTTTTTCACCTGTTGTACGATATACCTCCATAAGATACTTAATGGCCTTATCTGTCAAGTTCGGTTTAGAAATATTTCAAATGGATGCAGTCACTGCTTTCCTTCAGGGAGACTTAAGTGAAGACATATATATTGAAAGGCCCGAGGGCATACGTGTTGGTAATCATGGACAAGTACTTAAATTGAAAAAGGCTATATATGGCCTGAAACAATCAAGTCTTGTATGGAATACTAAGTTGGACGGAGCTCTTAGAACATACAACTTGAAACGTTCCAAAGTGGATACGTGTGCTTACTACAATCATTCAATTGAGAAGATGACTTTTGTAGCAATATATGTAGACGATATCCTGATATTTAGCAATGATAAAAATTTTCGTGATGAATTAATATCCAAATTGATGAGCGATTTCAAAATGAAAATAATTGGCGAAGCTAAACAATGCTTAGGAATAAGAATTACCCGGAAAGGAAATGATATATATTTAGATCAAGAAAATTATATAAACGACTTATTAGAAAGATTCAACATGACTAATTGTAATCCTGTGTCAACGCCATTCGATGTTAATGTCAAATTATCTAAACCGAAGGCCCCTAAAACAAAGGATGAAGAAGAATATATGAAGAGAATACCTTATCAGCAAGCAATTGGTAGTCTAATGTTTGCTTCTCAATGCACGAGACCTGACATTTGTTTCGCAGTAAACAATCTTAGTAAATTTAATAATTACTTTGGCCAAGAGCATTGGTCAGCAGTTAAAAGGGTTCTTCGTTATTTGAAGGGAACCAAGGATTTTAAATTAAAGTATTCAAAGTCGTCTATCGATAGTTTTCAAGTATATTCCGATTCAGATTGGGCAAGCGACATCGATGAGAGGCGTTCCGTAACGGGTTATGTTTGCTTACTTCAAGGTGGCGCAATTTCTTGGGCATCAAAACGTCAACCAACAATTGCCTTGTCTACTACAGAAGCTGAATACATGGCTCTGTCTGCAACAACTCAGGAAACTGTTTGGTTACGAGGATTAGATAGCGAACTTAACCCAGAATTTAAAGATGTTCCAACCGCAGTTTTTACAGACAATCATAGTGCACAACATTTGGCCTCTACGAGCAAATATTTGGCTAGAACAAAGCATATTGATGTGCGTCATCACTTTGTTCGAGAGAAGAAAGAAAATAACATCGTTTGTTTCAAAGCCATAGCAACACAAAATATGGTGGCCGACAATTTAACGAAACCTGTTCCTACAGATAAACATATTTTTTGTTCATCGGCTATGGGGTTAACATCAAATTAAAAGGTTAAAACAAATCTGTTCGAGTGGGGGTATTAGACACATTATGTTACAAAACTACTGTACTAGTATTTACGAAAAGATTTGTTAGAACCCTTTGCTTATTTGTCAATAAACTTGTCAATAAATTTTTTCACTTACTTTTTGATAACCACAAACTGCGTTTCATTCTGCCCAGATATTTAGACTATAATGTCCGTGTGTCTGTCTGTTGTTGGCATTCTCACGGCCGCAAACTTTGAGATATTAAATTGAAATTTTGTACACACAATCGCCAAAAATTTATATATATTATATCGGTAATGACCTTTTATCAATTTGATTATTAAAAGACGAGCCCAAGGTCAGTTTGATTTTCTGTTATTCTGATTTATTTGCCAACGTTTCGTCGCTTATTTTGCAACTTTATCAGGGTTCTCTGTTTTTGTACATAATATGGATGTAAGTGTAATATATTATAATGTTACAATTTTGAAAAACCAAATACTTAATAATGTTGATGGAAAATAAATTATATACATAAATTAAATTAATTGTTGCATAATGAAAATAAAGTTAAACCACTAACTTTAGTCAAATACTACACAAAACAAGTAGTTTGGTTACACTGATGACACACAAAGAACTAATCTAAATAAAGGGACCATATTGAAAAGCAACCTGTTTCTATATAAAAATACACATCGATATTATTTACAAAAAACAATACTCTACGTAAAACTCAACTTGCAAGCTCCTTCCTAATGCATACAATAAGGACATACACACACACAGAAAGGGTGTCAAGCCCACTATTGTAGTCGTGGAGGATATTTAAGATTTGGCCTAAGCCAAATTTAGTTTTCTTACTTGTTTTTTTTTATACCAGGCATAGTCTAAATCAATTTTTCAACAAACATAAAAAAATTTAACTATTTTATACTATTAACAAGTAAGAAAACTAAATTTGGCTTAGACCAAATCTTAAATACGCTCCACCCCTACAAGAAAAGGCGTGGCAAATACATATATATATATATTGCGCCTTCTAATAGTGTACATATAACGTATCAGCATGTAAGTCTACTTTTACGTTAAATATGATTTTTTTTAAATTGTGGGCGTGTCTGTTATCCGTCCGCGCCCATTTTTGGCATACCGGTAGATGGGATAACTATGTATTTGCGTACAAAATTTCAAGTTCTTAGGTCAACTTTTGTGCCAGATATAAAGATTTTTATCGATTGTGGGCGTGTCTATAATCCGAATAGGCCCATTTTTGGCATATCGATGAAGCTAATAAGCAAATTCCAAGTTTTTATCTAAGTTTTTGTGGTAGATAAATAGATTTTTGTTGATTGTGGGCGTGGCTTTTAACCGATTTTGCCCATTTTAAATAGCGATCTGCGTGCAAAAACTAAAAATGTCTGTACAAAATTTCAGCTCAATATCTCAAAATTTACGCCCGTGAGAGTGCCAACAACAGACAGACACACGGACATACATGTCTAAATCGACTCAGTTTTTGACGCCGATCAAGAATATATATACTTTGTAGGGTCTCTGACGCCTTCTTCTGGGTGTTGCAAACGGAAGAACAAACTTAGTATACTCTCATCACTGAGGTGGAGGGTATAATAAAACTATATTTCCTCATAAATTTATTTTTTTTTATGTTTTTCCTAAAGTTGACTTAGACCTATATCTTCCTGGAATGGAATGTGTGCGACTAATCATTTGATAGTAAAACAGTGTTTAAATTGTAAATAGTCCTAAATGAAGCAGCGCAGAGTGTTCATTGTTGCTTTGTACATAATTACTATGAAAGCAAAGGGTTCTAAAATTAGCTGATTATTGCCTACGACCACTAACGTTGCACTGTGCCATTATGATTTGACTAAATGGCGAAGGATAATAAAAGTTTTACCGATTATAACATTTTCACTTATTGTCCTCATCATATAAGATGCTAGTATTAATATTCAGTTTAGAAGTAAGCTTCAAGAACTTCATAAAATTTATTATTATACTTGATCAGCATCAAAACCTGAGTTACCGATATTCCTGTATTTAGATCATACATTATATCTTAGGTAGTTAAGTACATTACCTACTAATTGTCAAATTCAGTTAATGCATAATGCCTAATTAATGATAAAAATCTCTGTCAAAAATAAAGCTACAAAGTTGATGGGATATGGATCTAGAGAATGGGGGAAACACGTACAAATTACATTAATCATATATATATATATATATATATTTTATTTGTGTAAATTTTTAGTTTATATCGTAATATGTAAGGATTACAATTCCACACCCCACACCCCTCTCTAAAAGACCCACTTAATCGCTTTATTATGTAAGCAAAAGATTGCACTCCATCACTAAAGGCTCAGACATATAGCGTGCACATTTCTAGAGTGCATTGCTGTAATGAAATATCAAACCAGATTTGATTGTATATATTTGAATACTACAGAGCACAATTAATGAATGCATTAATGCAGCGAAACAAAAACGTGTTCAATATTTAATTTTTTAATTTCTATTTGGCATATTGCAATAAAGCAACAATGCACAATACAATGCACTCATATTGCAAAAAATTAAGCAAACTCTTTATAGGCTTCTTGCATCTTTGCAACGACATTGGAATAAAATTTGATTTGCTCTTCGATTAATGATTTTAAGGTTTGTTTCAAGTGTGTTTCCCACTCGGAACGAAAATGAGTCATTTCAGCAAGTATTGCATAGGAAACTACATCCATTTGACGATTAACGTTCTCCAATTGTAAATTATTCATTTTTTGTTCGGCCGTCAAACGTTCGCATTCCCTTTTTTTTTGTAATGCGCCTTTGTGAGTAGACAAAATATCGGGATATGAATTTAAAATGCCTCTGAAAAATAACGTGAAAGTATATGTAATTATCATTTATATAATAGAAAATATTTAATGTTTAAGACTTAATTATAATACCTGTATATATGTAAACGATCCGAGAATGGTATCCAATCAAATTTGGGCTGTTCTCCAAATTGTAAACCCAGACAAACATATATATCAGAAATCTTTGCTACATTACACGATAATGCATCAGCTCCAATACCAATTGATACTGATGGAGCTCTTTTTTCATCAATTATTAGCGCGCGCGCTAGATCGGAGAGTCCTTCACCAATTCGCTGAAATTCTTTTTTCGTTTGTGTTTGATAGCGTTTAGTCATATCATTGGATATTACTAATAAATTTCGTACAGATGATTCCATAGAATGAATAAATTGTGAACAAGTCTCCATTTGATTGTCTATATATGATTGTAACAGTTGTTTGTCTGGTGGTGATATAGCCCAACAATACGTTATACCCACATAGGTGTCACGTTCTGCTTTCCGTTTACCCGATTTCCAAATTTTTTCATCGGTACAAGTTAAAAAGTGATACCACACTTCACATTTTGATAAAACTGGATGACGACACATCCAATCAACAAATTCTTGTAATTGAACACGACGATGTTCAATAAATTGTTCCTCATATCGACCAGATATTTGTTTGTCGGGCAATGGTGGAATCGGAATTAGGCAGAATTTCTCAACTAATCTTTCATGCAGCCAATCAAAGTGCTTATATCTCCGAAACACCTAAGAGTATATATTAAAGAGGTTTAATTTAATACCATGATTATGTATTCATTACCGGAATGTTGTTGAAGCTAGGTGTCAATTTATAGGCGATATATGTTTTCATTCCTTTAAATTTAGACTCTTTTTTGGGACTAGCTACTACAACAGAATATTGTTGATGATTGGGCTGCCATTGATAAAAATTATCCATGGCTACAATAACGGCTAACTCATTTTCGGGCACCTTATCTTTATTACCTAAACCTAATATAAACGAATCTGAACTCTTTGCAAACATACTGGACTTTTTCACACCAGCGGAATTATTGCTTGTAGTGAATGCCGAAGTTAATGGCACACTTTCCGGCGGAATTGTTGGTAAAAACTTATTATCGTAGTGATTGGAATGTAGATTTATTTGATTCCCTGGTAAGTTATTGCAAGACACTATTTCTGAGTAAGTGTCATTATCCTCGTCCCAATCGTCTTCCCATTCGTCGCCATCATTCAATTCGTCTGTAGTTTCATCGTATCTGTTTTGTGTGGTTTGTTGTTCTTTTTGTTGCTGTTTAGCCTCAGCAGCAGACATTACTTCAACATAGGCAGCGGGAAATAAACCGATTTCTCCTCGAGTATTTCGTCCTTCCCACCAGCCTTCTCCAACATCAGTTCTGGTCACGGCCAAAATTTCGCCCACTGATATAGAAAGTTCCGTTGAACCTACTTCTCCAGCAAATTCATATAATGCACGCACATATGACGACATATCTTTTTACGCGTTCTTAATATTCCAAAATAAATATAGTTTATATAATATAACTTAGCTTTTTTTTTATAATAGTACGCCATTCATTACTCACATTTAATCAAAGGAACAAGAATACCACAATGTACAAGAATACTATTTTATGATGAGCAATATATTTTTGTAGAGATGTGCATTGTGTACATTATCTAGTTCATTGGAGATGTACATCACTTAAAGAACACAAAGATCAGATAAATGTACTGACTGATTCTGTCATCGCACTGTATATATATTGAATTAATTACACTAATGATATATGCACTTGTTTTCTGTTGACTGTTTTACCCTATAAATACATCTTCAAGAAGCAAACTTTAGTTGGATTTTTGCTTTAAAGTACGATAAATGTCTTTATTTTTTTTGTCAAAGTACATAACAATTGATTCAAAAACACTTTGGTATTGGGTCAATACTTCGCTTTGGTGTTGATTTTGTCAAAAAAATTTTGTTAATTTATTAATAATGGAAATCAATAAAACGGCATTGAGTATTGCTGCTGGAGTAGCTGGGACTCTTTTTCTAGGGTATTGCATTTATTTTGATAATAAAAGGAGAAGTGATCCAGATTACAAGAAGAAACTTCGGGCACGTGAGTCAAATTTGCGTAACATTATATAAATATGTATATCAAAGAGCTTTCTTCTAGGAAGAAAACAGAATCGTAAAGTTGGAAGTGCTAAAAATCCTATACCAAATCTTAATGACCATGAAGCAATTGAAAGGTAAAAATTATTTCAAATATAAATGGATTATTATCAGTCAATATATATTCATTTATGTGAAGTAAAAAAACATAGATCATGGAATTTAAAAAAATTATGTATGCGATGTAATGTTCTATTTTCGTATATTTCAGATATTTTCTCCAAGAAATACAAATGGGCGAAACTCTTATTGCTCGCGGAGAGTTTGAAACTGGTGTAGAACACTTGGCTAATGCTTTAGTTGTATGTGGGCAACCAGCCCGTTTACTTCAAGTATTGCAAACAACACTTCCAGCCCAAGTATTTGCCATGCTTATAATGAAAATGCAAGAATTTGGTAACAAGGCAAGTAATGACCAAAGTAATACACCCAAAGGTACTAACGGCAATAAATTGGGTTCGGATGTTACTTCGGTTGGTCTAGAAACCACCTCAGAAGCTGTCATTATTGATGATCTGGAATAATTCTTTATATTTGAAAAACATGAATATGAAATGATTTCACGTTCACAACACTGAATTGTTTAAATTCGCAATAAATACAAAAATAGTAGTGCGTTCTATTTTTTTTAAAAACTTCAATCGCATTAAAGTTTATTTCTATAATTATATATGTAAAAGTTAAAATGTTCGAAAGTCGCATAACTTTAATCAGACTCGGTTTCTGTATCAGATTGAAAATCTCCCACATCAATGGTAAATTTGTATTCCTGATCGCAGCCCAAGTAGGAATCACTCATAAAGTATAGTGTGTATTCGTGTCGTCCAGGACCAGGAGCCACAAAGTCAAGCTTAATTTTAGCTTTTTGTTGCAAAGTTAAACGTTTTATGGATAACAACGAATTACTTTTGGGATCCCCAATAACAACCCACCAGCCCTCTTCGCGTTTCTGTATAATTTGGCAAGAAGCATATAAATTAAAAATTCACAATACACATAAAGATATATTTAAGTACTTGAGGATAGAATGGTGCTATAACAGGTCCTGTGCTTTCATCTTCACGTCCCAAATGTACCAGAACGTTGACGGTAGACCCAGAATGTATACGATCTTTTTCCAAAACATCGAAATCCATTTCTATATTGGGGTAACGATTACAAAATTTCGCAACATCGCCCATCTGTTCATTGTTTAATTGTAATAAACGTATTCGGTCATCATCTTCCAGTTCCATAATATCAAACACTGTTTCAATTTTCTGTGATATGGAAAGCAAAATTTTGTAAAATATAATACAAACTATCCATAATACATCAAATCTATACCTTTTCAGTGCATCTCTTAATAATATCAGCAGTAAAATGTGGTAATTGTTTAAGAAAGGAGTCTTTACTCCACATGGCTTGTGTTACCATTTGCGCCAATTCCATGGCAGCAACAGCCGGTGACAACCAACCATTTGAACTAAGCACATCAACGCAAGCTTGTATAAGACGAATAGCTTTATTTAATATAATCTCGGTGTCTCCCTGTAATTCAGGTCCAAGTTGGAGGCGGCACAAATGCGCTTGTAGTAGTAAATTGGTTTTAATATGTGGATCGTTAAATCTACAAAATATAATTTATTTAATAATATTACAACCATAGAAAAGCATGGAAGCGCGTCTCTTTCACAAGTTCGTCTACATTAAGCATATGTATTAGTCAAATTTTTGCTTGTATTAATCATCGAGAATGTATACTTCATATAATTAAAGAGTAATGAATTTTTCTCAATTTACAATGAAAAATAAAGGAAAAAATCACATAAAGAGGCGCGCTTTTATGTTATACTATGATTATAACATTTTGAAAACAGGTTGTACATACTTGGGTGGGGTACCATCATTCCCACCCAATTTGTTGGGGAGGCGCTGTGCCAATGTGCGTAATATATTTTCTTCGTGATGGCGCACAACTATATCTTCGTATTCGGCAGCAGATGACATGATCTCCAACAAACCTCGTATTTTAGTTTTACTGTTAAGTGACAAACTAAAAAGTTCTGTAATATTATTACGGTTATTCTTTTTATTAATGTGAAATCTATTAGAGGTTCCTTGTACTACCTACCTATGGTAGTGTAATTTATATAATAATAAGCTGCAATCATGCCTAAATTTAAGGGCAATGTATCCATATCATCTTCTATACTAATACATTTCGATTGTTCCAAATCAGACAATGTATTCTCCACCAATTCCGACAAATGATCGGACAAGTGACGATGTGTGACACCCTGCAAATTGTAATAGTTCGGATTTTGAGTGAGCCGTCGATACAAAAAGGTCCAAGTTAAATAATCGACTGCGTCTTGTTTGTTTTCAATAGTTTTTGTAACAACTTCAGCATTAAAGTGATCATGCAGACGATGATCCAAATGACTTTCAATGGGTAACGGTTCGTTTAGGAATTTTTTAAAAAATTCTTTCTTGAACGCCTGACACATTAGCACACATTTGGCATCAGCATCTTCAATTGGTCGATTGGCTCGACCAATCATTTGCAACACATCCGTTATTGGATAGTCCTCGTATGAATGATTTTTACCATTATAAAATTGCGTATCCATGATAATGACAAGATGAGCGGAAATGCTCATGCCCCAGCATAAATCACGAGCAACAACCGCAACCTGCACGGCGCCTGAATCAAAAAGATGTTCCACCAAACGGTGATCGGCTGCTTTGAGACCTTCGTGCAAATACGCCACGCCCTGTGACAACGTTTCCTTTAGCGTTTTATCGGTCATGCGATCTAAAAAGGGTTTGATATCCTCCTCTTCGGCATGGAAAAATCTATTTGATTGCATATCAGAGGCACTATACGTTAATATGTCAATAGCGGTTAAGCGCGCTTGTTTTCGTGACGAAACAAATACTATTACCGGCTTATGGGGGCTATACTTTAAGATAGCATTATATACTGGTTTAGACATGGACGCGATTCGGGTCGCATTGTGTGTTATATTAAAACCCTGTATGTGCAATTCTAATGGTATGGGTCGTACGCTGGGATGAAAATTGAACGTGGCATTGGGATTGCAGCCCAACCATTGAGCTACATCTCGTGCATCGGCCAGAGATGATGATAGCGCCACAATTCTTATTTGCTTTTCGATTTGTGATGATATGTAGCGCATACGTGAACACACCACTTCCAATACAGGGCCATCCTCAACACCTACCAGTTGCAATTCATCCACTATGAAAAGTTGAATATTTTGGACATTTTTACGTTGCTTCCAACGGCGTGACAATACATCCCATTTATCTGCTGTAGTTATAATTAGCTGTCCTTTGGCTAATAGTTTTAAATCCGTACCTGTCTCTCCGGTCAACTTTACCACATTTAAGTTGCGTTTCGTAGCATCATTAATGGAATTTCCAAACTTAACTTGCCAATCGGCAAACACTAAATCGGCTAAAGGCTCTTTGGATACCAAATAGACGCAGCGACCGTCCGGCTGGTGGGTAAACAACCGCATTATGGCAAATTCAGCTATAGTCATTTTACCCGAACCGGTTGGAGCGCCAACAAAAACATTGTCATCACTATTATATATTGCATTAAAGACTTGTGTCTGTATGGGATTGTATTGTGGAAATCTATCAAAAAACCTTTCATATCTAGCATTGCGCAAAGCAGAAATAGGCAATGGTTGCAAATCTAATAATTCGGTCGGAGGCATATTCTTCTCAGGCAATATTAAATGACGGAATGTCACAGGTAATTGAGTTTCTGAACCTATCCAACGATCCGAAACGATACGTAAAAAATATTGCGGTGACAATGGCTCAAAAACGGGAACAAATAATTTTAATTGATGCTCATCTTTACAGTATTTCTCCTTCAATAAGAAAAACTCATAATGTAAAATAATTTCAGAGTCTACATCCTCTACTAGGATCCAAAAGCCTTCGGATAGACCATGGATTTTTTCATCCCATTGAAAGTCAGGCGTTATGGTCAATTCCACACGCAAAGTAGCCCGTGTTATGGGTTGTATATGAGTGGATAACTCCAGCTTAGGAAATTGATGTACAAATTTGTGGATGGTCTTTCCCAACTTGGGAACACGTATCAATTCACCGATCTCATGGGGTTCCAAATCATATAATCGCTCCCACGGAAAATTCTTCTTTTCTAATTTCTTTGCAATCTCATCGGGCATTTTTTTGAATTGTCTTAACGGTGTCATCGATTGCCACATGCGACGATCAATCATTTTACATAAAGTCAAAGTCTTATCGGCCAATTGGGCCCAACCGCGATGAAGGACTACTTCAAATATGGCACGCATTAAACGGGAGGCTGATTGTGTGATAAATATCATATCGGACATCAAAGCGAAACCCTCCAACTTCAGCTGTGATATATACGCCTGAAGCAAAACATTCACTTTAGCACTGTGTTCTTCCATGGACTCTTTTATGGGAATTGGTACACGCTCCATTAGTTTTTGCAACTCCAACTTTTCCTCCTCTCGCACAGTAATGTGTTTAAATTCGGATGATAGTGAAAAGACGCGAAACAGTTCGATTTCGGATAGTGTTTGCTTTAGCAATTGATTATAAGTCATCATGGTCTCATGAGTACAGTAATAATGTGATGCAATGCGGCCCAAGGCAGTTACTTGAAATTGTCCACTTTTGCGATCGTACTTGATTAAACCGCTGCGGTCCAAATGTAAGGCTGCCGTATGTATTAAATCTGCTCGCCTCTGCTCAAGTCGAGGATCATTTTCAATGGCATCATGGCCTATACCGTACAGCAGGGGATTTCTTAACATTCGTACATAAAGATATGTATAACCCAACCATGTAACGGCATCTTTTAAATTTTGAACCGTACCCAAAACGATTTCTGCATTGAGCATATCTGGTAATTTGGATATAAATTGTGACTCGATCGGTAATTGTTGATTTAGCAGAGACAAGTAGAATTGCAATTCACTGTGGTTGGTGAGTAAAATGCCTTCACCCTTGGTATCGTATTGGGGGCGACCAGCTCTGCCCAACATTTGCAACACATCTAAAGCACCCAACTCTACCCAGCGTCCTTTTTCTGGATTATACACTTGGGTACCTTTAATTATAACAGTGTGTGCAGGCAAATTGACACCCCAAGCTAAGGTAGCTGTTGAGACGAGCACCTGTATGTGTCGGTCAGCAAAAAGATCTTCTACTAATGTACGATCCACACGTGACATGCCGGCATGATGAATTGCAAAACCATATGGCAACAACTCCTTGAGTTCGACGTTTTTCACTTGTTCTGCTTCTGTTCGTAAAACTTCCATGCTAGCGGAGCCTTCTTTTAAGAAACTACCCAATGTATCCTTTTCGAGGCACATATCACGCACTGCACGCGCTGTTTTTCCAGTTTCTTTACGTGAATGTACAAATACTAAAACTTGGTTGCGACCCGCATGTTCCATGGTTTTCTCGTAAACGATTTCATTCATTACCTGGAAACGTTTTAAAGCCTTCTTCTCCGTAACGCCAATATATTGTTGTTCCAATGCTACCGGACGAAAGCTGTTGTCGAAATAAAACAAACCTTTATCTAATTTGACGCGCAGGAATCGAGCTACATCCTGATGGTTGGGCAAAGTGGCAGATAAACCAACCAAGCGTACATCTTCCTGTGTAACTTCGATATTGCGAAGTGTGCGGGCCACCAATGCCTCTAAGACAGGGCCTCTTTCATCGTGCAACAAATGAATTTCATCGATAATGATCAAACGTACTAAGGATGTAAATGTCTTTTCACCACCTTTACGTGTGATAATGTCCCACTTCTCGGGTGTGCAAACAATAACTTGGGTCGCGGCTATTTGCTCTCGGGTTAATTGATGATCCCCTGTTAATTCAGATACGGTAAGATTGTAACAGCCTAAACGTCTTCCAAAATTACCCACCATTTCTTGCACCAACGATTTCATAGGTGCCACATAAATGATTTTAAAATCATCGACACTAATGGTGCCGTCTTCATTAATATGCTTGCCAATCTCACGCATCATGCACAACAATGCCACATTGGTTTTACCCGCGCCGGTAGGTGCGCAGAGTAGCATATTTTCGTCAGACTCTAAAGCAGCTCGCCACAAGCGTGATTGTATGCGGTTTAAGGATTTAAAACCATCAAATACGGGTTGGACATATTTGGGCAATTTATCGATGTGTTGCAATTCATCTTTTTCCTCAAATGGTGCTGGTTTTAAGGCCGGAACGTGAACCTCTTCATAACCCTTTCTTTGTTTACGAAATGAACCATCAGGTAATTGACATCTTTTGTTTGCCATAAAATGAGAACCTTGTGTAAACGATAACTCATCTAATTCGAGGACTTGTCGGGCACCAGGCACTTGACCAGCTACACCCTGGCAACCTTCTTCAATTGTTGTTTTTCCTGTTTTGTGAGAGCGTGATGTGTGAGTATATTCTTCATCTTCTGCTTTACCAGTATCTAATTGGCGTAGAATTTTCGACAAATGAGAGTCATTACGCATTTTTTCTCTTATCCGTTGACGTTCACTATCTGTTTGAGCTGAGGCAAGCATAGTACAATACAAAATCATTGGTCGGTTCTGTTTTAATTGCTTAATAAATTCGAAACAATCATAGCCTAATAATAGGACCAACTGATTTTCACAATCTCTTTCGTCGACAGCATCTTTTAGAATTCGCAAAACATCGGCTGCTTTGCTTTGAGATACCATAGCATCCTTATAATATTTACTCAAGCAACGTTGCAACCAGTATGCATCTATATCCAATGGATGTAAAATGCGATCCTTCTTTACATTAACTGAATCTTCGGTAAGTAACTAAATAATTTACAATGCGTTAATAAAAAAACAGAACTACACAAATGTCTTACATTTTCTGCATGTAAAGTATGGTCAATATGCGCTTCTTCACCTTCCTCTTGACCATCTTCATCACGTATCTCACCATACATATCATTATCACTCTCCTCTTCCGACTCTTCAAATTGCACATTAATGCCATATGTTTCATCGATTTGTTCCTCATTATTTGTCACAGTTAAAGCATTGACTGCATCCGAACCAAAGTCAGTGATTTTTTTACCCAAATTAACTAATAAAGCAAACCTACAAATACAGAAAATATTAAATCGCCTTAAATCGTCTATAAAATAAATAAAACAAACCGTTCTTCAGTTACTGAACCCAAAAGACTATCAATTTCTCGTTTACGTTCTCTATCCTTAAGTTTATCATTCTTTAGTACTGCTAATATTTCATCGGCTGCCCCACACAGTATATCACGCGGTTGATCGCCCAAAGCCTCCTGAATAAAACTGAGTAATACTTCATATGTTTGGCGTGACTCTTGAGTTTTTGGTCGATAAACAATGCCAACCATTTCGTCAATACCTTCAGATAGTAAAGTGGCGCCTTTCATGCGCTCAAAATCATATTGAGCTTCATCACGTTTCTGGCGTTTTGCTTTACGCTCTTCAGTTTTTTCAGGCTTTGTACGCTGGTAGCGATCACCCATGCGCGTGCCTTCTAATTTACCCACTAGAGACATAACCTCGCCGGTGGCTTCATCTCTGCGAGGGCGTTCAATAAGGCGTACATCAGCTTGTAGCACTAAATTCGAGTTCTAAAATAATATTTACAGATACTCATTTGCTGAATGGAATAACTTAGTGCAAAGCAATAAACCGATAAGACTATTACACTACTTGAACAGGCATGACATAGAACCATTTCGCTTCATTCATACCAATTTCGAATAACAAAGTATAATGAGGCTAGAACAAAACTCACCGCCTTATATTCATATTGCAATTGACGTGCTGCAGCATCAGCCATATTTAATTTTATATTCTATTTAATAAAATTCACAAATTCTGTATATTAGAAAACACTGCTGTCTATTTGCTTTGCTATTGTTTATCTTTCATTCTTCCTATATAGCAATGTCAATAATCAGGAATTATTCACAATACAGTGCTGCCACTTATCTTAAATTTAAAACAGATTTGAAGATAATATATAACGAACGCCATCTTGCGAGGGAAAGAAACTTCGATTCGAATAAGTAAAGCACATTTTTCATTAAATTTTCCAATAGAAAAATATATCTACTTTATTTGTGATTAATAATTTATTAAGTTCAATTAGATGAAAGGAATAATTTATTGAATGAATCACTCCAGTATTAATTTAACAAGGAACGTACTAAAAAATATGTTATAAAGGAAGATGTTAATATACAAGATAGAAAATTTCGGTTAAGACCAAAGTTTAAATACCCTCCACCTTTTATAACCCTCTAAAAAATAAGTTCCTATTGCATTAAATTGTTGGGTATATATTATTATTCAGGTCATTTTTAAACAACAAATAGTGTTCTTTTTAATTATAGGCGTTTGCGTTATTCAATCACGACCATTTTTAGCACAGTGTTGGACAACGGTACCACTTATGTATATACCAAATTTCAACTTGATATATAATTTTTTAGAGATATATAATTTTTTAAAGATACAATTTTTTCGAGGTATGTTGAGATTTCGTTTATTGTGGGCGTATCGGACGGACATGTCTCAAACGATTTCTCTTTTCATGCTGATTAAGAATATATATGGTTTGTGGGGTCTCCGAGGCTTTACTTTTCGAAATAAAATCGATTCTATATGAATAGAACTGATCAATTGAAGGAAAAACTAAAACATTAACATTAAAAATTAAACTATTGTAATAAAATAATTAATTAATTAACGACATTTTACGAAAATATCATTAAAACACAATAGATATATCGACATTATTAATAAAAACTTTTATGATAGCAATGATGATAATAAATAAACAACTTGTTCAAAAAAATTCAATGCTTACAACTAATTAGTAGTGGTTAAAAATATATTCACATACAATGTCTTATATATATATAAGTATAAAATGCAACAACAACAAGTGAAATTATATATAAATATTAATAATTTGGTTAACACTAAATTGTATAGCATCTACATGTTGAATAACTTAACTGAGTAATTTCATTGCAATTGTTTATGATAATGCAATTTCTAGGCCATGTTATATACATATATATATGTATATATATATAAAATATTACTATATATTTTTTTAATTTATGGTGAACTCTTCTGCATCCATTTAGGCGAAGTTTAAATTGATTTTGGAATTATTTGTTAAAGTTGCTTTCTAAATCAATTAGTCGAATTCAAATGTGTTTGGGTTTTCCGCTGTCTAGCACCGCGACCTGTCAGTAGATAACTTAAATTTAATGGTGATCCGCTGACTGCATTTTTGCCAGCAACATGCTTTTCTTTGATTCCCTTCAACACATTTTCCAAATGTAAACGTTTCTGCTTAAGAGTCTGCATAAAGAAATAAAAATATATATGATTTTAATGCTCTGGCGACTTCTTTAACAAACAAACATTTGGCACTGTTATTAAAACACTGGCAAAATTAATATTTGAAACGCCCGTGGGATAAAAATGTTAATCTCGAGCTGAATTAAGTTGTAGGTTTTGTTGTTGTTGTTCATTGGTACAAAATCAGTTAACTACCACACTTACAATTGACCAAAAATATCTCTCTCATTTAGTAGACATATTATAAAAACTCGCTTTGGCACAGAATTGTATTTTTGTGTTCAATGACACATACGTACCATTATTGGTTTTGGGTTTGCGTCCATCATTTGCCGTTTACGCCCTACACTTGTTTTAGATATACGGTTTAAATTTTTTCTCAAAGAATTTGTTGGCGACAAAGTTATCTTTTCGGCATCTATTAAAGCTGCTCTTGTATTGTTGTCATTTATGTTTCTATCAAGTTCAACCTTGGATTTTTTCGTTTTGAATAAAGTTGGGTCTATTTCATGGGGCTAAATATAAAAAAAGAGAATAAAATTGAGTTCTGTTCTATTACTCCAAGAAATTATAATTATTATATGACTTACCGCATATGTTTTCGATATACGTAGTTTTTCATCAAATTTACGAAATGCATAGCTTTTAGTGCATGTAGGATAATTAATTTTAGCCTTGGAAAAGAATCTTGCCTGTTTATCAACTCGTAATTCACAAATGAAACAGTGTGTTTCGTCTGTACACTCGATCGGCCGCCCCTTACAAAAGGTGGTACGATCAAGTACCCAACAACGACCAATCACCAATTCGATGGGCACCACTTCATACAGGGGTACACGTATCACCTCATTTGGGTAAAATTTACGCGATGGTTCATGAAAAGTTTCATGTGGTCTGAGAAAATGATGACCAAATATTAAACGTTTGCCTTCCTCATCTTTCCACAGCCTCTCCACACGGAAAATATCACATTCATTGTAATCAATTTCGCCAATAGTTTCATATGTGTGCTTTTTTGTAGGTATAATATTGCCCGATTCATCTTTAATGGGTATATCACGTAGCACATAAACAGCATCCCCTTGGCGCACTTGCAAATCGTAACCACGCATTAAAGTCAAATAGTAACGGTGCCCTTCTTCGGTGAATTCCTCTAGTGGTATCTCATAATCCACTTGTCGTGATTCACATTTCTCGCAGAGATAATTTTCAGCGTTTACATCGGCCTTGGTGCATTCGGTGTGCTGCCATACCATACAACGCGAGCACTGTATCATTAGACCTTCGTCTTTAAAAAGGCCACAAATGCATCTGATAATATCCTCAGTTAAAGTGGCTGCACGCAAAGGGACGTGCACCACTGATGATATCGAGCTTTCATTACTATTCATATCTAAATTGTCTATGGCGATACTATCGCTGTTAACAGTAACATTATTCGGATGGGGTGTTTCTCGCTTTTCCTCATCCTCTTGTTTCTTTTTGTAGTCATCCACTAATTTCTCATCCTTTAAAATACCTAGTAGAGCTTCATATTGTTCGTGCTTTTTTTGTTCAAAAGTTTTCTCCATATATTCCAACATTTTTAATTTATTTCCTTCATTTTCTCCTGTCAGAAGCTGGCGTTTCGTGTCTTTGAATAATTTTAATACATCATTATTAAATTCACTTGGAAGTTTATAGTAGCCTTGTTCGATATTTGCTTGAATTACTTTTAAATTTGTTGTTCGATGTTTTTGTGCAATTTTAAAAGAAGGCTTCTTTCGCTTATTGGCCCCAATATATGATGAACAGCGCTGCAATATTGCAGTTGATATATTTTCTTGATGGTCCCCATGATATTTCAACTGTTCTAATGAAGTGCAAATGTTTCGGAATATTTTTGCCATTTTAGCCATTTTCTCTACTTCGGGATCTTGAACAGCTAATGTTAGGCCGCGTGTTTTAATATGGCGTGCTGTACACAAAGCGGAGATTTGTGCTGCCAAAGAGGTCGGTGTAGAAGGACGACGATGCGTTATGAGTCCTGCCGTACACGAACCTATTGCATTAACAATCGTTACATTAGTCGTGGTATTGTTAATTACATTGTGTGCTTTTAATTCTGGACAATTTTTTATCCAGAGTCTCTGACATTTTTTTAAATTACGTAACAAGAAGATTGCATAATGTTTTGTTAATCTTCTTTCCTTTTCGGTAAGTGGTTGTATACGAGTTGGAGCACTAATATCCTTATTTGTTTGTTCTTGGATTGTTTTGCGGGCGGTACGTTTCCTTTGCCTATTCTTGCGATCCTCTTTAGCAGTTGCAACAACTTCTATAATAGCCTGCAGAATTGCACAACATTAAAATAACAAATCTTTAAAGTAGAAATATGATATAATTCGGTTAAAATTGAATATACATTGCACTTCACTTTAAAGGTTGAATACTACAAAAATTTCGGGTTTTTAACATAAGTATTTGAACCGAATTTCAACTTTGTAGCCCTATTTTTGCGGTGGTGAGCGACTTTTGTCAATCGTGAGCGTGGTTAATTTTTATTCTATTGTAATATTTGTTGCAAATTTCAGTTCAACTATAAATTTTTGCGACCGTGAGTATTTCAGAAACTAATATGCACAAACAAAGGCGGAAACGGAATGACAAACTCAGTAAACACCCATTGTTAAAGTGTATGGTACAATAAATAGTAATCGTATATGGACTTGCCTTAGATTCGATGGGTAATGGCTTAATACGTTGCGATTTTCCTCCAATAACACCGCGACATTGTGGTGTATTACAACGACACGGTTGACCTTCTGATGGATTAAATAGGGAGAAATTGTAGTCATATGTTAACTCTTCACCTTCACCAATGTTACGTTTGGCAAACAATGCCATACGTGATAAACCATTTACGGACCACTTTTGCATCTCACAATTCGGTTGACAAGAATGATTTACAAAGCGACAATCACTACCCATGCGATGGCCATCTATAACTAAGCCTCCATCTAGGTGGAGACAGTAGTGATGGTTGTCGTTCAAATATATAGTGGCCATACGTTCTTTGAATTCACGTTCTGTTACAACTTCGCCGACATACTCTAATATATAAGTACCCTTAAAAATAGGTTGTTTCGTGCGAACACCCCACCCTTTGTCTGCAGTCATAAAACGTTCTACTCCGGGTGCTATTTCATGACGTTGGATCTTTTGATTTTGGCATTTCTCTTTGGTAGGACAATTAGCCGGTGAACATTCTGTATATACCATTCGATTGAGACAATTGTCACCGCAACCGACATCGGGTTTGCAATTGCACATGGGACGATCGTTTGGTGCCATATTAGGTGGTCTAACAGAATCGGCATAAATATTTGTGCGAATCTTTCGGAAATTCCATGAGGGCACCATAATTCGTGATGGCAACTTGCAATTTTTGTAGGCCCACCAGATATCGTACGGTAATTCGAAATCCAAATGAGTACGGCGCAAGTATTTTTCACAATAGGGAGGTGGAGGTAAAAGGGATTTCAATGATTCATTTAGATCGTTAGGCATTTCCAACAGAACATCGTCAGTATCTTTTTTAACCACATCCCTTCTGTTGCCAACTACTTTCTTAGTTTCGGTGTTGTGGTGTATTTTATAATAATCGGACAATAAACCTGCTACAAGGTAGGTCTTCTTACCACCACGAAACTTTTTCATACCTGCTACAGCGGTAGTGCACGGAGTGAGCGATTTTTCTTCAGTGACGTCCACCTCAGAATCTAATAGCAATGCGGTAGATATTTGATGTTCTCTCAATGGTAATACGTCATGTTCAATATAGTTAACATTAACGTCCTTTCGGGCTAATTCAAATGCTACATCGTCAAAAGCAGCTTTTGTTTCCGGCGTTTCTATAATAGGTAGGGGGTGAGATGTTAAGTTGGAATGTATAGATAATCGACGTTTAAGTCGTATTTTACAACTAAAGTTAGTGTTTGGATCGATGCCGGCTGGTAATTTTACATTACTATCTATTAATGATTTTCTATTTTTGTTTGTCAATCCAAATTTGCGCCCCACTGTTTTAATCGGTAAAAATACTTCGGTGGTTTTATTGTTTTCTTCTAGAGCGGCTCTGGTCCGCTTAATTCTAGCTTTCAAAGGCTTATCACTCTCTTCATTTTGAGTAGTACCACCTTGGCATTTGGTCTGTATAGGTTGTAATTGATTAGGGTCAGTATTTAACTCAGCTCGTACGTTTTGTTCCTTCGATTGACATGCTTTGGTCTGGCTTATTTCTGTAATAGGGATCGTGGAATCGCAAACTTTAATTGCAATCCCTGGAGTTTCCTGTAACCGTTCCAGTGCAACTACTGAAAGTCTTGGTGTGTAATTAATGCGTTCCAAAAATGTGTCAGTAGCTTCTCCAGCTTGGGGTACACGATCGCACGGTGGTATTGCTGAAAGTGTTGTTGTTGAAGTATTTGTGGTGTATTCTTGCAGCTTCAATTGTTGGCTATCATTGTTTGTGATCTGATCTACAAATTGCTCATTTTTTTTACGTTTACGACGACGCACAGTTGGAAACCCGGTGCGATTGATTTTTTTTCGTTTACGCTTCAATAATGAGTTGCCTCTAGTTTTTTTGAGTAAACTCTCCACTACGGCTGATATTCCTTCATTTTTGTTAGCCCCTGATACAATCGAATTTTTACATGAATCAATCAAAAGTGGTGACGCCACTTCGGCTTTTGTTATAATACTTGCACCAGGTGAAATATGTGGCAGCTTACTACTGATAGAAGGTATTTGTATTGCGAGTTGTATAGATGGTTCAAAAACGCCCGGTGGTGGTGGACATGAAGATGTCTCCGAGTCCAATTGTATTGAGGCTGTGGATGATATTTGTTTAGATAGTGCTTGGTTGGTTTCTTGATTGCTTAATGTGTTTTCTTCAATGCTCTGATATGTGGCCATTTTGGAGACAAATCCTTCTAAACGTGAACGTTTCCTATTCACCTCTGAATTCTGCTTTAAACTGTTCAACGAATGTGGACTAATATCCAAGAGTTTACAACCACTGGGGTTGGGATCTCCACGAACTACTGTTATTCGCAATGATGAATTAGTACAACTAACGCCATCAATAATTTTTATGTTTTGCCCACTTCCATAATCACTTGCGTTAGCCGTGGTACATGTTGTTGTTTGTTGTAGTAGATGCCGTTTTTTGGGGGTTAGATTTGCCTTCACTGTTTTGGCATTGAATTGTTGTTGAGATTTCGTAGAAGCTGTGCACTTAGCTGCTGCCGCTGCTGCAGCCCATGCTTCAGTATTGTTGGCAAACAATTTGGCCACTTCACTGGGTTTATCTCCAGGAGTAAGTAAATAATGACGTTTTTTCAAAGGTAACTTGTGATCATCCGGACTGGAGGAACTGGTTGTTTTTTTGTGACGACGTTTCGAATTGGATCCACCAGTCGGTGTTATACTACTTGCTGCCGCTACACTAGCTGACAACATTGCAAAATCTAGATTTTCGTTAATTTTTTTTTTTTTAACATTCCGTTTATCACGCACCTCACGCCTATTAGAACCACTACTTAAATTGGAAGACACAACTGCAACTAAGCTTTGTTGCAATTTATTTGCTTCGGCCATAAGCTTTTCTTTTTGTGAATTCGTAGCGATAACATTAATTTTATCAGGAGTCAATAATGTTCCAGCACCCGGTTGTATGCGGCAACGAGTAGCAAATGTATTGGTAAGAATTTCAATCTCAGTTAATAATTTAGAGTCAATCGCGGAAATTTTCGTATTCATCATTGAACTTGGAAACCGAAAATTTTTCTGTCGCCGTCGTCTTTTAATTTTAGTTGTGCCGGAATAATACGAACTACAATAACTAGCTACAGATGAGCGGCGTGATTTAATTTTGCGTCCTGATGTAATAATATTTGACGGTAAACGTATTAGTTCGGGTGCAAATTCAGAAGTAGTGGAATTTTTACGTTGTATAGTGGACAACTTAATGTTGGAAAGATTTTTTTTGTTTATTACCTCAAGTATTCGTGAGGTTCTTGCGGGTAAAATAGATATGAAAGAAGAAGCAGTGGCAGTACAAGTGTTACCACCGCTGCCTCTACCGAAATATTCCCCCGTTGCTACGTAGCGGTTTATTTCACCATACTTCTTGGAAGCGCTGGTCGTAGGCAATTTTTCTAACGAAGGCTTGCACACATATTCATTGCTTTCTTCACTGCTTTGTCCTAAAGATAAGCCGGCTAACTGTAATATGTCTTGCTCATCCTTAAGTGAACCCTTTGATCGCTGCACTACAGATGCACGACGTTTCCGACGATATTTTGACGACTTTGTGGTGCCGCTATCTCTGCAATCGCTACGATAACCGCACGACTTGGCCCGGCTACGATGTGAGGTACATGTCTTGATACTGTAACGTGATTTACCACTGGCATCACTCTTATAGCCAGAGTTGTGAGCGACACTTCGACAACCATGGCGTATTAAGCGATTATAAGTACCACTATAATCCGAAACATAACCACTCTTGGCTGCCAATATTTTACTACAAACAGTACTTTTTGAAGGCCGACTCACACGATCCTCAGCACCACCATCACTTTTATAACCCACACTGGTCACACTTGGCCTTCTGAATTTCCGATTAACGTCAATTTTAAGCCAAACTGGATCTAATTGTAAATCATCTTTATTGCTATTATTATTTTTGGGCATTTCTTTTGCATTATTAGTAAGTTTCTCCAGGATCAGAGAAGCACTTGTTGACTGTCGTCTTTTATTTCTGGGAGGTGGATATAGAACACGTTCCGTTGCATACATTCGCCTATCGAGTAAACCTATATCAATTTTACGTTTAGATGTAGAAGTTTCATTGTTGTTGTTGATCACATGGGTTTTGGAAGGTGATGTTAATCTGATTACATCATTCGCCATTAGAGCGGCTGGCACGTTGACAGTAGCAGTCGATTGGGGTGAAGTACTTTGCAGAGAAGTACTGGTCGTTGATATTACGCCCGAATCGACCGATTCATTTATATTTACAGTACCCACAACTGAAACTTTACTATGGCAACTGCTGCTATTACTGTTGCTGATCATGAAGTTTCCAGTAGCATTTACATATGTGTTCTTAACAATTTTCTTTGGTCGACCCCGCCGTCTTTTATTATTACTGATAGTGGATGCAACACTATCTGATTGTGAATTGGTATTAAGTTGAACTAATATTTCAGAATGTTTAGACATTAGTTTTTGTTTAGTTTCTGAATCCATGATTTCAGATTTTGTTTGGGTCTGACCTAACAATTGCGTTTTCTCCATGAAATCTTGCAACAAAGTCGATTGGTATTGTTGTTGTTGTCTGCATTTATTTTTGGACATTAGTGTTGTGGTGTCGTCGTCATCACTTTCTCCCACCACCCGTTTAATGACCGCACTCACTAAATCTGGAATTTCATTATCGCTGGAGGACAGACCTATATTATGATCATTACTGGTTTGACTTACGTCAATGGTAGATTTGTCTAGTGCAGCAGCGCAACCCTTCGTATTTACGGCAGTTAATAATAAACGAGGAGTTCTTTGTTGTTGCAGTGCTGGCTGTACTTTTGCTACTATTTTATTACTTAATGGCTCATCTTCAGAGTCTGTAGATAAGGTTTGTGGTTTTACCGAATCTATCCAACCCTTACTTGGAAAAGTCGCCTTTACCGTTTGTGATTTTTTCCTTTTAATTCTAATGCGCTGAAACGATTTTTCCCCTTCAACTGTAGGGACCGCTGTGGTATGGGTGGTAGCCTCTGAACAACCGGAATCAGTGGCATCGCTGGGTCTAATGCCAATATCAGGTGTTCCTAAATTATTTATTGGATCATTAACACTACATTGAACAATCATCGACATTTTTTTAAGTTTTTCATTAGGTTTTTGTCGAACTTCACTTAAGGCTTTTGAATTGATTTTTAATTTTAAAGTATCCACGTTAGTATTATTTTTTATTTTGTAAGGTTCATTGTTGACCTTTATTTCATTTTCTTTTATTATGGATGCACTTTCAGATTGTTTGTTAATTATCATTTTATTAGGTTTTGATGTACAGTTAGACAAATTGCTGGGAATGACACTAGTGGCGGTCGGCCGAATGGCCGATATTTTCATACGCAAACAACCGTCCGAGTCTGAACGCTCTACACTAAATTGTGTTGCTATTGGTATATGTACTATTGGAACTTTTATTATATTATTTGTTGATAACGTTTTGGATATCGTTCCACTAGATATTGCTGCTGTCGATGCATTGATGCTTGTTCTCGTCGCAGCATAAATAGTTTTTTTCTTTTCATTACGCATTCTAAGTTTATTTTTTTGTAAGTCCTCGTTGCGTACAATTGGAACATGCTAAAAATATATATCAAAAGTTCAACTAAATATGGCTCTTACTAAGATATTATTTTAATACCTTATTTTCAAATTTATTTTCCTCCTGCCGTTGACGTTGCGTTTCCAAAACATTCTTTTTAGCGGCATCGTTCAGTGTGTTCATTATTTGATTCTAAAAACACTATGGGAGAAAACTTTATTGACAGCCCCTATATTTTTCATATATATATTAATATAATATTACATATTATTAAAATTAATATGGATTTTTTAAGATATTTTTTTTTTAATGAACCACTCACTATTTCCTCAGCCAGTATTTTTTTTTTAATCATGTATCAAAGTCAATAAAGTACACAAAATACTAATAAAACTTATGAAAAAACGCCTTATAGTAAAACAAATACCAGCAAGAAAAACACTTCATCGTAACTATTTCTATTTCGACGAATCTAATGTCTAATTTCAATCAATTATAAAAGTAAAAAAAGCGCGGAATCAAGTACGCACTTAAGTACTGGTATCAATTCTTGCATATAAATAGTAAGGACGAAGAATGACACATACGTTCACACATAAACATACACAACATACTTACATATATGTAAAGTTAAAGAGAAATTATGAGAAATAAGGGAAAGCAAAAAATAAGTTAGGCGTGAAAATAAGGAGCAGATGTTATTCGTTTGATAGCATTGCTTTTTTAAAGCTGAATTGAAAATTTTCATTTTAAAGTATATTTAAACATATTCTTTTTAAATAATATTATAATATTCATACTATTACGAAATCAACATAGTATCCTCCTTATTTGTTGAAAATTCCCAATAATAAATTCTCTTCTATTTTTCATGTCTGAAAAGTATAAAACATATATATGTATGTACATACTTACATATTTTTGCTAAAAGATCAATATTCATGAACTATTTACATTAAACACGTATTTGTACCCAATTTATATTAAATTTCATTTGTTTTTTTTTTTTTTTTTGGTTACACGCATTATTTAATAAGATTTTATCTTCATCAGGCAAATTTACAATCTCCTTAAAAATATCAACACTATCATTTCACAAATTCTTCTTTGCTTTTCACATGAATTTGTGTATAAATGAATATACTTATATGAAATTCTCATCCCATTTACATTCTTAAAATGGCGCCGTTTTTTATTTTTTTTTCACGTACAATGCGATTTTCACTCAATTTCCACCAACTCTGCGTTGAATATATATATATATATAATTTTCGTTTTCTCTTATGATTTTTAAATGTTTTGTTACAACTATGTAGATAATGCACGTAAAACTTGAATCTATTTTATCTTTTTTTATTGGAAAATCTAAGTTATTGAAAATGAAAAATTATATTTCATACAATATAGAGGAACAACTCTTTAATATTATACCATATTAAGTTAGCAAATCGAAACACAAACCATTAAAATAAAATATAATAAAAACAAAATATATTTGTACTCCTCTCAAGATGGCGCAAAAACTTGTAATGAAAACATAGTTTAATTCCCCTCACAACGTGGCGTAGTTACTTTTCTTTAGGGCATTTTTTGCGTTGTTTCTCACAACGAATATTAGTCTAAAATAAAACTAGACACAAAAAACCAAATTTTCTTTACAATTGCTTTTAATGCTATTTAAAAATATTTAAAGTATTTTGATAAATAAAATAAAAAAATGAGCAGCTTGTGTGGTAACACAGCGGGCGATATGTTATATGGGACCATTTTGTCGGCGGAATCTATGAAAGTTATAGCAGAAAGTATCGGTGTTGGTTCATTACCTGATGATGCCGCCAAAGAGCTGGCTGAAGATGTTTCATTTAAAATTAAACGGATTGTTCAAGATGCTGCAAAATTTATGCATCATTCCAAACGTGGTAGAATGATTATAAGCGATATTAATCATTCGTTAAAAGTTCGAAATATTGAACCTCAATACGGCTTTACTGCAAACGATTTTGTACCATTTCGTTTTGCATCTGGTGGAGGCAGAGAGTTACATTTCATTGAAGAAAAAGAGATAGATTTAACAGAAATTGTACAAAGTAATGTACCAAAGGTACCATTGGATATTACATTGCGCACCCATTGGTTGGCAGTTGATGGTATACAACCAACCATTCCGGAAAATCCTCCACCTATATCTAAGGATTTACAAGCACTTGATTCTGTAAATCCAGTAGTGAAGTTAGAACAGGGTGTGACCAAGGACACTGCTGGAAAACCGGCAACTGGCAAAATGCATAAACTGCGCAATGTAGAAACAGTGCATGTTAAGCAATTGGCTACCCATGAATTATCGGTAGAGCAGCAATTATACTATAAAGAAATTACTGAAGCATGTGTAGGTTCGGATGAACCTCGACGGGGAGAAGCGCTGCAGTCCTTAGCCTCGGATCCTGGTCTTCATGAAATGCTGCCTCGCATGTGCACTTTTATAGCGGAAGGCGTCAAAGTTAATGTGGTGCAAAACAATCTAGCCTTGCTAATCTATCTGATGCGTATGGTGAAAGCTTTACTAGATAATCCTTCACTCTATCTGGAAAAATACGTGAGAAATATATTAAAGATTTTGCACATGGTGCTCACATTTCTAATTTATATTTTCAGCTACATGAGCTTATACCTTCAGTTACAACATGTATTGTTTCCAAACAGTTGTGTATGCGTCCCGAACAGGATAATCATTGGGCATTACGTGACTTTGCATCCCGTTTAATGGCACAAATATGTAAAACTTTTAACACTTCAACCAATAACCTACAAACACGTGTTACACGCATTTTCAGTAAAGCTTTGCAAAATGACAAGACACACTTGTCCTCCCTATATGGTTCTATAGCAGGGCTCTCCGAATTGGGTGGTGAAGTTATTAAAGTATTTATTGTGCCACGTTTAAAATTCGTATCCGAACGTATTGAAGGACATTTGTTGGGCACTCTACAAAGTAATACGGACAAAACGGCCGCTGGTCATATACGGGCAATGTTGCAGAAAGTCTGTCCACCTATACTTAAGCAAATACGTGCTCCTCCTGATTATGTCGAGGAATATAAGTAAGTTTTTAATTAATAATTAAATGCATTTTCCTTAATTGTCTCAATTTTAATACTAAAATGTTTATATTAGAAATGATTTCGGATTCTTGGGTCCATCGTTATGTCAGGCGGTTGTAAAAGCTCGTAATAATCCCACGGCAGCAATCGTTACATTAGCTTCTACAAATATTTCTAGCGGCTCCATAACATCGGCGGCTCAAACTGCAACGACAATTGGTAGACCCCAAGTTACACAAAACTTACCACAAAGACAATCGTAATTTTTTTGTTTCCTTTCTATTATAGAGTAATTCACTTTATTCACTTATTTTTATGCTCTCCACCTTAGTGATTAGGGTATACTATATTCCGAACGAAGTCTTGCAGATCTTACAAAGTATATATATTCTTCATTAGCACCAGAATCTGAATCGATCTCGACATGTCCGTCTGTGTGACTTGTTAAAACGCTCACATACGTAAATTTTGAGATATCGATAGTTTTAGACAAATATTGCTTTTATCTATAAGTACATTGCTATTTAAATTGGCTAAATTTCACGCCTACAATAGTCAAAGAACTCTTATAGCCACAAAAATGGAACGATGGAGTTGAAATTGGGTATACATATATATAAATAGGTCGGTCATCCATACACACAGAATACAAAAACTATAGAGGACGTACTGAGGCACCGATGCACGCCCACGGTTTGTATGTGGAGGTGGATGGTATTTATGATTGGCTTAAGCCAAATTAATTTTTTTACTTGTTATTACTTTTTCATCTCGGGTTCTGTTTAACAGAAGTCCCGTAATTACCACTCTGCCACAATTGCGAACAATACAACAAACGCAAGCATCACAAAAATTCGTAATCGTACAACAACCATCACAACCTATACAAATACAAAGCAGTCAACAGCAAACAACTATTTATCAACGTCCTTCTACGCCGCAAACGATACTATTAACTGGCGGAAACACCTCAAAAATTAATAGTGGCAATAATGGTAGTTCGAATGCGGTAAACAGCTTAATGAACAATGTGAGCAGTACTGTAGTAATTGGTGATAACGACAACAATGGCAACACTTTATTAAGTTGCAGTGAACGGGTAAGTTGTCCTTTTACCATCCATTTCACATTTTAGGATTTACTTTTGCTTACTTTGCGTGTTAGACATCTGTTGATTCAAGTGCGATTATTATTGAAACGGAAGAAGTGCGTCCACCCCCCGAATTGGATGATTTATCGCATTTGGCATAATTTCAAACAATTAAAATAAATGCAATTTGTTTGAATGCAAAATAAATAAGATAAACCAAACTTATAGCCTTGGTTTAATCACCATTATCATTACTTTTTATGTATGTATACACACCACGTTGGGTATTAAAACAATAAGTGTATTGATTTTCTTCTATATGACCTTCTAATACCCAATTTGCTATCTATGCTAATACATACATATCTATTATAATAGATGATTATCCTACAGCATAATAAAATACAGCCTTTTAATAATAAAATAATTATTGTTTTCTGTAGTTTTATGCTATATATATATAAATTTATATACTATATAAATATCATATATGTAAATATATATCACCTTTCCAAGGTTATGATATTTATGACTTGTAAAAGTTTGTATGGTATATGTAGCTTATGAGGTATATAATATAACTATATGTATATGTTAAGACCTTACAATTTAGTTATAAGGACCTAAATATATGAATACATATTTGTATACGTAGTTGTGTAGGTAAAAAATAATAGATATGAAAAAAAATGTACACTAAGAAATATATAAACACGGAACGTATTCTCTCTATTTTCATGATGTGAATATAAATGAAACTGTGTAGAGATACGGATGTTTAATTACGTAACGGGAAAAAATTATAAAAAGCAGCACAAAAAGTGGAAAAATTAAACAAAATCAAATAAAATTTCATAACTTAAAATAAAAAAATATTATAGCAACATTTTGATATTCGATATATAATATTTATAACATACATACAATGCATGCTCATTTCGCAAGCGATGTTCCTGTCTCACCCGATTCTGATAACGAAATAAAATCTCCACCACCACCATCGTCTTACCACCAGAATGGCACAATAGGTGAAGGTGGTTGGCAGTCACGCATTGGGGAATTTAAAATGAATTCTATTCAAATGGCTGTGGTCTGTGAGTTTATAGATGATATCCTGCAACGGGCTAGAGAAGAAGCATTACGTCAACGCAGCGCTCAGTATAATGAAAACATACGACAGGTTTGTTTTCGTTTCTTTACAATATCGAAAGCACATCATAATGTTGAAGCATATTTTTATTACATTATATAAGAGAGAGTTAATAGAAAGGAAACTAAACAAGTCGGCTTAGGCTAAATCTTAAATACATACCACCTTGGGGCATCAAAACAAGAGTTATGCTTATAAATTGTGTTCTTTGTCAACCAGAGTACAGAGTTCTGCCAAGTTTGGAATCTAGAAATACAGATAAACGCACAGAGAGACGTGCCTAGATTAACATAATATTATACGCTGATTCAGAGTATACATAATTTATTAGGTCTCTTATGTCGCCTTTGGACATTTTGGAAAAGTTACATGTATATAATATACTTCCAACCTTGGGATATTGGGTATAAAAGATGTATAAAATAACTTTTGAAACGGACACGATACCAATACCATATACTGCCAGAATAAACTAAATTTATTGAATAATAACAAGTAAGAAAACTAAATTTGGCTTAGGCAAAATCTTAAATACTCTTCCTCCACAACGGTGGGCGTGGCAAATATATATATATTGCGCCTTCTAATAGTGTATGTATTACGTATCAGCATGCAAATCTACTTTTACGTTGAATATGGTTTTTTTTTAATTGTGGGCGTGTCTGTTATCCGACCATGCCCATTTTTGGTACATCGATGGATGGGATAACTTTTAATAAGTGCACTAAATTTCAAGTTCACAGGTCAACTTTTGTGGCAGATATATAGATTTTTGTTGGTTGTGGGCGTGTCTGTTATTCTACTACGCCCATTTTTAACACATCAGTGCATGGGTTAGCTATGTATACGCGTACCAAATTTCAAGTTCCTAGGTCAACTTTTGTGGCAGATATACAAATTTTTAATAAATTGTGGGCGTGTATGTAAACCGAATACGCCCATTTTTGGCATACGATGAACCTAATATATATAGATATACTTACCAAATTTCAAGTTAAAAGATCAATTTTTGTGGTAGACAAATAGATTTTTGTCGATTGTGGGCGTGACTGTTGCTGTTTGCCCATTTAAAATAGCGATCTGTGTGCAAAAAAAGTGTCTGTACAAAATTTTAGGTCAATATCTCAAAATTTACGCCCGTGAGAATGCCAACAATAGACAGATACTCGGACATACATATTTAAAACGACTCAGTTTTTGACGCTGATCAAGAATATATATACTTTATAGGGTCTCTGACGCCTCCTTCTAAGTGTTGAAAGCGAAATAACAAACCTAGTATAGTGAGTCAAATGAATATATCAATATTATTTAAAACAACTTTTTATACCCTGCACCATACTGCGAAAATTATTAACTTTGTGCGGATGTTTGTAACTTCTAAACGGCAAATGCCACACGCACCTAATTGAAGGTGGGTGTGGCACCGATCGATTCAGAATCAAAACCTGAATCGATTTAACCATGTCCGTCTGTCCTCCTGTCTGTCCATCTAAATTTGTGCGCAAGCTACAGGTCGCATTTTTTGAGATATTTTGATGAAATTTGTACGAGGACATGTATTGGCCCAAGGGGGAACCCTATTGCAAATGGACCGGATTGGACTATTTTTAGAACCCCTTTTCATATGAGGTCCTTTTGTTTTTTGGAATATTTCGATGAAATTTGATACAAGGAAATGTCTTGGCCCAAAAATAAACCCTTTTGAAAATAGATAGGATCGAACCATATTTAGAACCACTTCTCATATGAGGTCCTATTTTTTTTTTTGGGATATTTTGATGAAATTTGATACAAGGAAATGTATTGGCCCAAAAACCCCTTTTGAAAATGGCTAGGATCGGACGTACCAGTATGACAAATGGTATGTCATACTTAATATTTCAATTAATTTAGTGTGGGAAGTATAAAAAAAAGGTTAAAAATTGAGACATCATATTATCACAGAGTTTTAGCGCATCGGTGATAGGAATTAATTATTTGACTCGTCAGATGCTTTTCTCTTACTTTTATTTTTTCATTCCAGGGTAAAATTAAATCACAAAAACAGAGTAAGTATATGTTTTAACTTTTTATCCTACACGGGCATGTTTTGGCCCAAAAACCCGACTTTATAAGACTTTTTTTAGAACCCCTCTTCATTTAACGACACACCATGTAAGAAGTCCTTACATAATGTCATATTATTTAAGAGGAATTGGTAAATAAGGGAAATCACTAAAACTTTTTCGATAGCCACAACCATAACTGGCAAATATGGCTCGCGGTCTTTTTTTATTTATTTATGCTTTATATAATTTTCTAGCCCAATATTAATTATTGTGATTCAAAATACAAATGCTATCTAAAATAGGCAAAATCGGTCAAGAGTCTCATCCACAATCAATAAAAATCTACCGGTCAACAGACACACACATAATTCGACAAAAATCGATTTACCTGACACAAAAATGTACCTAAAAATTTAATTTTCTTACTTGTTTGGATATAATTATGCTTTTTGCACAGTACTTTTTTATTTATTTTTCTTCTCATGTCTTCGTTGTTGTCCTTTTTCCGAAAAAAAAAAAAAACGACGAAAAAGGTTTCACAGATTTTAATGGTGGCAAAGTGGGTAATATGGCGCGTATATTTGTGGTTCGTGTTTTTGACGCAATTTGCAACTGCGCCAATAATGCTGCTTCGGCACCAATGCCGCGACTTAAATTTCGTGGTGGCAAGCGTATATCAACAACTGGTTCTCCCCCTTTTGGATCCGTTGCTAATGAAAAGGCTGATAACAATGGTAATAAAACCACTAAAACGTCGAAAAGGAGTGCTAGTGCTAAGGAAAAGAAAGTGGATTCGATCAAATATAAAGTTGATGAAGGTGTCAGTGCACAAGGAGTTACAAAGTAGTCTTAAAATATAGCAAGTATCGTGGAAGATAAGTAAAGTTACTGCGACATATTTTATCCAAATTAAATATTGAATTGAATAATATATCAAATGGTGTAGGGTGTTTGTGGTCGGGCTTAACCGACTGTAAGAAAATTTTATTTTTTATACTTACTGTTAACTATTCTTCACCAAATTTTGACAAAAAAAAAAAATATAAAGAATTGCGCATTTTTGTTATAGACCGATTCCTCTTGCAATAAAACGTTATATGAGGAGAGGTTCTAAAAATGTTCTGATCGGGTCTCACTTGGACACCGCCAATTATTAAGCTAATTAACTATTCTTCACCAAATATTGTGAAAAATATTAAGAATTGTGACTTTTTGCCATATTAAGAGGTCCATTATAACAAGATCTAATATGGAAATGGTCCGATTCTGTCCATTTTCAATAGGGTTCCTCTTTGTATTGGCCATACATATCCACAGACGTACAGACGGACATGGTTAAATCGATTCAGATTTCGATTCTGAATCGATCGGTATAACTGAAGTTGGGAGTGGAATTGCCGTTTAGGAGTTACAAACATCCGCACAAACTTAATATACTCTTTGCCACAAGTAGTGCAAAGTATAAAAATATTAAACAATAACAACAACTTTACAAGTTTATAGTATGTACATATATAATAAGGTATGTTCATGATATATTAAAGAAACTAAATAAAAAGCAAAAACTCTCTCAGTGAATTATACGATAATAGGCTCTCAAAACGTATATAGATGTATAAAACTCCTCAACGGGACTACTTAAAAACAGTGAAAATGTTATAGTCGGTTATACCCTTACTATTTAATACTCTTCCACATAAAATAATTGTATACTATCATACTACAATTAGTTCACTTGCATCCATAAATGCGAATCCTTGTCATATAAAAGTCACATTCTGAAATGTTATATGGAGAGGATTTCTAAAAATTAATCAAGGCATAGCCTCGTTCTAAATTTCATCCATATATTTTAAAAACTGTGCAAAAATCTTGCACACAAATTTACATGGACAAACAAAAGATGGTCATGGAGAAATCGGTATAATAAAAGGTGAATCCCTCTTTAGCCGTTTATGAGTTATAAATACCCATAAAACTTTAATGCATCTTCTACTATGGGTACTGTAGTGTAAAACGAGTAAGTTTCATTAAGCGCGCGTGAGAGGTTTTTTAAATCATAGATAAAACATGTCAAAATATTATAGTCGGTCAAGCCCGACCACAAATACCCTACACCACTTGATATATTATTCAATTTTATTTTTTTCTTTGAAAAAGCAGGATATAATGAAAAATTTTATCTCTCTTTACCTACTTGTATTTTCAAAAATTTCAGTGATACATATGTCAGAAATTTTTTTAATTTTTTATCTTTTCGAAATCAAGAAATTTTTTTTTTTATATGAGGAGGGTTTCTAAAAATGGTCCGATCCTATCCATTTTCAAAAGAGTTTCTTTTTGGGCCAATACATCAAATTTCATCAAAATATCTCAAAAAGCACGACCTGTAGCTTGTGCACAAATTTAGATGGACAGACGGACAGACGGTCATGGTTAAATCGATTCAGATTTTGATTCTGAATCGATCGGTATAATTGAAGGTGGGTGTGGCATTTTCCGTTCAGGAGTTACAACCATCCGCACAAGCTTAATATACCCTTTTCCACAGGGTGGTGCAGGGTATAAATACAATAACAATTAAGTAATGTTAAAAATAAACACATCTATTTAATGCTTCTATTTGGTGAATTTTATATACGGAGGAGTCAATAAAATAAAGAAAAATACATCTAAAATCAAAATGATGCAATTCATTAAATGTTTATGGGCTCTTATATTAATTCAATTGCATCCATATGAAAAATGTACGATTGCCAGTGGCACAAAGGATTATATTGGTAAGTAGATAAAAATGAAGTTCGTTAAGATCTGATGTAATAAAGTATGCTGTGCACCTCACCCATATGTGTTCATAGGTTTTAACATATAAGACAAAACATCATATACGATATAACGATATTAATATATTATAGATCTGGTGGATTTACGATATAACGATGAATTCCGTTGGATAAATAAACATATGCCAGCAGAAAATATAAACTCAAATAATTACACAGAATTTTTAATACAGCACAATTATAGACAAAGGCGAACTACAGAAAACGGCGACAGTGGTAAATTACCGGTAATTAATGAATATTTGTACTTAATGAAAAGTTTTTAAGCGTCATTTACAAAGTAATAGTGAAAATGTCTCTTAAATAATATTTAAATACGATTCAGTGGACAAAGTGTGAAACTTTAGATACGTTATATATGTGGTGTTACTCTTCCAAACTTACACCCAAACATGCATGTTTCGTAATAATTTTCATATTCATATATCTTCAAGTTAATAAAAATTGCATAAAAAATAAGTTCCATTCCTTTCAACAATCATCAATATCATCGGGACGTGGCAATTCAGTTAAATATATGTACGTACAAAACTTTGCACTAAAACTTAATACATAATACCTTTTTAGCCAATTGTTTGTGCAAGAAATTTCAATTAAAACAAGTCAAAATATTATAGTCCGTCAAGCCCGACAACAAATACCCTACACCACTTGATATATTATTCAATTTAATTTTTTTCTTTGAAAAGTTTTATTTTTATACACTGCACCACCCTTGGAAACAAATATTAAGTTTGTGCGGATGTTTGTAACTCCTAAACGGCAAATGCCACACCCACCTTCAATTATACCGATCGATTCAGAATCAAAATCTGAATCGATTTAACCATGTCCGTCTGTCCTCCTGTCTGTCCATCTAAATTTGTGCGCAAGCTACAGGTCGCATTTTTTGAGATATTTTGATGAAATTTGGTACGAGGACATGTATTGGCCCAAAGGGGAACCCTATTGAAAATGGTCCAAAGGGGAACCCTACCAATTGGACCAATTTTAGGAGTTAGAACCATCCGCGCAAACTTAATATACCCTTTTCCACGGGGTGGTGCAGGGTAAAATGAAGAAACATAAGAAGTAGAATATTTGGCGTAGGTTACCCCTTGTAAATATAAAATTTACAAATGCCCTTCTCGTTTATGTCCGGAACAAAGTTGTGAAAATGGGCGTGTATGGTTAAATTGCATGCGCACAATATTACATTTTTCTTGCATTCAAAGAAATTTGAGATATAATTTCCTAACTATTTGTAAGAGGTTAATGATGATGGGTACCCTAGATTTGGCACACATCTAATGTAGCCCTGTTTTACTTGTTATATTCTGGGGTATAATTTGACTGATTTTGCCGCAGAGACCTTTCCGAAGTTTGGAATCGATTCATCCATTTTTGTGATCAATGGAATGTTTTACACCCATAAAATATGGTATATACTCTCTTTTGTGTTTTCGGTGCCAAAGCTGGAGTGATGCGTATAATACTAACAAATGCACTATAGTAATGTACATATTTTCAAATAAGTTTTTTTATTTGTTTTAGGATGTGTTATTGTTGTGTTGATGAATAATTTACAAAATTTTAATGTATTTAGGAAAACAAAGACTATGGCACGTGCCGTACACCAACTGGAGACAAGGGCATTTGTCGCCACATAATATATTGCCGCATACCAGAACTCACAAATGATGTTTGGCGTTTGGTGTCACATCTGTGTGTTATAGAGAAAACGTAGGCATAATAACTGAGAGAATATATAACAATTTAACTTGAAATTAACTAAGTATCGCTTATATTAATCCTATAATAACCATCAACATCCAAACAATGAATATAGCGTTTTTACTAGTGTATTATAAATTTTTTTTATCTAGTTCTATTGGAATTTGTTGTCCTAATCGTATAGTGACCCGTTTTGGCCCTCAAATTATAGTGGACGCTAATACAAATGATTTATCTCAACCAGTTATGGTTAGTCATCCGGAACAACGTGGCTGTGGTGTGGTTACAAAGCAATTTCCTCGTATTATTAGTGGTCGGCCTGCTGAACCCGATGAATGGCCTTGGATGGCAGCTGTTCTTAAACCGGGTTTACCTTATGTATGGTGTGGAGGGGTTTTGCTAACTGATCGTCATGTCTTAACAGCCGCCCATTGTATACATAACACACAAAAAGATGATTTGTTTGTAAGATTGGGTGAATATAATACATTACTATTAAATGAGACCCGAGCTCGAGACTTCCGCGTGGGTGCTATGTTGACACATATCGATTATGATCCTCTAACTTATGAAAATGATATTGCTTTAATTAGAGTTCTACGACCGACTATATTTAATTCTTATATATGGCCCATTTGTATGCCACCATTTGGTCAAGATTGGGAAGATAAAGATGGCATAATAACTGGTTGGGGTAGTAAAAATTTTGGTGGACCACATGCAGATGTATTAATGGAGGTAACAGAAATTTACTCGCAAGTAAATTAAATAATTTCATATCCGATTGTTTCGCATAATTTTTTTGTTAATAGGTATCTCTTCCAATATGGAAACTGGATGATTGCCGTGAGGCTATGCTGGAACGTATAACAGATACAATGTTATGTGCCGGTTTCCCGGATGGTGGTCAAGATTCGTGTCAAGGTGATAGTGGAGGTCCTTTAATGATTCAATTAGCCAATAGACGTTGGGTAATAGTGGGCATTGTATCGTGGGGAGTACGTTGCGGAGAACCTAATCGACCTGGCATGTATACTCGGGTGGACCGTTATTTTCATTGGATTCTACAAAATTCTGATATTTAGAAATAAAGGGAAAGCTAAATAAAGTGTATTTTATACCCTCCACTTAAGATGGAGTTTGTCATTCCGCATCCTAATAGGAGGAAATCCGCATCGATCTAGACAAATCCGTCTAATTGTGCGTTAGCAATTAATATAGGATATCAGATACGTGCATAATTTAGATATATATGCAGAATTCGATCCTTAAAACTAAACTGTAGCATAAAAATACGACGCAATTGCATACACATTTACGATCACAGGTGGTATGAAAATGTGAGGAGTTATCAAAGCTTTGGGGTAGGTCAAAATACAATTTTTATTTGTTTACAAATAAAAAGGGAAGACACATTATGAATCTTAAAAAATCGTCTATATATTTAGTTGTAGAGTATATATTTTATAGAACTTGTTGTTTTTTCTGTTGTTCTTGCTCTAAGTCATACTGTTTATCAGAAAATGCTATTTTATAGACATCATCGTATACTGTAGCGAAGTGTACTTCTAAACCACCCGTAATATAGGAGGGTAGTTCGGCATAATCTTTACGATTTTCCTCTGGCAAAATTATGCACGCAATGCCACTGCGTTTGGCCTTGAAAAATATCAATTGTGGTATTTAGAGCACTTGGAAGTATTTAGAAAAAAATGGAAGTAAACTTACTGCTATAGTTTTCTCCTTAATACCACCCACTGGTAAAATTTTACCGGTTAATGAAATCTCACCAGTCATGGCTACATTTTGTCGTATGGGACGTTCTAAGGCCAGTGACAACAACGCGGTTACAATAGTTACTCCAGCACTGGGGCCATCTTTAGGTGTTGCACCCTCTGGTACATGCAAGTGTATATGACTTTAAAAAGGTGTACTTTGTTAATAACTAAATTAAAACTTTCCGTTCATTGCTCATACCTATGTTCTAGGAAAGTATTTTTTGAATCTAAATTACGTATAAAATTTCTAGCAACAGTTAAAGAAATTTGAGCCGATTCCTTCATAACATCTCCCAAGTTACCGGTCAAATGAATAGATCCTCCTACTTCGTCTTTGGGTGGTGTCACCGTTTTACGTTTGGCCGTTTCAATATATAAAGCTGAGCCACCTAGCGCTGTCCAGGCCAAACCCATGACTACACCCGGTGGCGTTTCTTTATACAAACGATCTGAAGAAAATATATGTTTGCCTAAGAAAGATGTCAAGTTATCCTTAGAGATGGCATAATGTTCAGCCTCTTGTTTCACAATTTTATAAGCTATTTTGCGAACCACTTTCTCGATTTGTTTTTGTAAATTCCTTACACCCGATTCTCGACAATAATTACGTATTAGAGTATTCAAAGCATCCTCCGCAATAGTAATGTGGAGATTTGTTAGACCACATTCACGCATTGCTTGAGGTATAAGATACTGCCGAGCAATTGCAACTTTCTCCTCAGCAACATAACCAGACATTTCGATGAGTTCCATGCGGTCACGCAATGGTTCCGGTATGGTATCAATTACATTGGCAGTGCATATGAATAGAACGTGTGACAAGTCGACCGGAACATCCAAATAGTGATCTAAGAAATTGGCATTCTGTTCGGGATCGAGTAACTCCAGCAATGCTGAACTGGGATCCCCTTGATAGCCACTTAAAATTAAAGAAATAATATAATTCAGCTTATTTATTGCTTATTTATTGAATACTCACCGGCCTATTTTATCCACTTCGTCAATCAACACTAGAGGATTTTCAGTTTTGGTTTTCTTCAGACACTGTATTAATTTACCAGGCATAGCACCGACATAGGTACGACGGTGGCCTTTTATTTCGGCCACATCAGTCATACCTCCCACACTGAATCGGAAATACTCTCTATTTAAAGCTCGTGCTATAGAACGTGCTAAAGAGATACAAAAGAGATGAAATGTAACTATACACATACAACTTCATTGCACTTACCTATACTAGTTTTGCCCACACCCGGGGGCCCGTGAAAACATAATATTTTTCCCTGAGTGCTGCCCTTCAAATGGCTGACTGCTATAAATTCTAAAATACGTTTTTTTATGTCATCCATGCCATAATGATCATGATCTAGAATTTTTGTAGCCTCCTCTAGACTAAGATTCTCAAGGCTTGTAACACCCCATGGCAACGAGGTTAACCAATCCAAATAATTACGCGTCACGTTAAACTCAGAACTGTGACTTTCTAAAAAGTTCAATTTATTCAATTCCTCATCAATTACAGTCATGACGTTATCTGGGACTTTCTTGTCCTTAAGCTTCTCGCGGTACTTTTCCCCAATAGCATCTTTATCGTCTTTTTCAATACCTAATTCTTTTTTGATCACTTTCAATTGTTCATGTAGAATGTATTTGCGATGTTGTTGCTTGACTTTCTCCTCCACTTCACGTCCGATTTTTTGTTGCAATTTCGAAAGTTCAAGTTCTTTTTTTAGCAAACCCAAAGCTAACAAGAGTCGTTTTGGTATCTGTACGAAAACAAAAAGAATTATGTGCTTAGCATAATATAATTTTAAAAACAACTTACATCCATTTCTTCCATAATCTTTTGCAATTCTTCGGGTTCAGCGGCGGACAATGAAGCTCCCAAATCGCACAAATATACAGGATTATCGACAACACGCTGATTTTGATGCAACATTTGTTGTAAACTTTCTCTGCAATAAAATATGTTTGAACATAATGTATAAACCTGATTCATACTTGTTTTTTATCATGTTCCTAACCTATAGAGAGGATTCATGGTGATGATATCACGTATGGTCTTAAGGACTTCTTGAGTTAACGCTTTAACTTCTTGGGTTGGTTGGAAATTTTCATGTTTGACATTGATTACTTCAACTATAAGAATGGGCACCGTTAAGTTTCGCTGCCCTGTACTTCCTCTGAAATCTGAAGATTTCGTCTGAGTTTCTGAAGGCGCCGGAATAGTATCAACATTAATCGTGTCGTTTGTTTTGGCTATTGACGCTTCCGTTTTTATCTCCGTCTTATTATTTAGTGATAATCTAGCTTTACGCGTCAGACGGCGGCGATCTGCATCAGCTGTGTTACTTGTTTTGGCCGTTTCATCAGCTGGGATTTGTAATTTGAGATTAAGTAGTGGAAAATGTATTGTAGTCGTTTTCTCTGAGTGAGAATTAAGTGGAAAATATTTGATGGAAAAAAACGGCCTATTTTGTTTAACAACAACATAAGCACCAATGCGTTACATTTATAACACACACTAGACTAACTCAGCCAATGGCAGATATTTTTAGCCAACGATAAATATCAATACAAATTTTCAAAATAAACGTTATTGCTCACCTTTCGGTGGTAGTAGTTCCTCTAGTATTTGCCCTGTAATCTTAATGCGTCTATGTGCCACAACGACCATGCGCAATTTATCACCAAGATCCTGCAATTCTTGAATCTGAGCAAAGGTACCAATTTTATAAACTTCATCCAATTTTTCCACAACTTCTGATTCACTTTCACTATCTCTCGTCATGAAAATTCCAACGTACGGTTGATTTAATCTCACCTTCCGTCTCAACAAATCTATCAACATAGGATTAGTAACCTATTCAATTCAACAAAGAATGAAGCAATATAAATAATTTTATATAAAAGTAGTTGTTTCGTTCCCGTCTTTTTACGGGATCAACGTACATTTAATAAGTGTGCGCTTTCAAAATAAATTTTATGTAACATATTTTTCCTAGGTCAAATAAAAGGTATATTTACGTTGCCCTAATTTCACCTAGTGATATTTTCTTTTCTGTCCAATAAATTTTTATATAACCTTGGTTTGGTCAAATGATGTGGGAGGAGTTTTATCCCCTGTTTTTCTTCTTGTATTTGGGTAATACTGCCACGTAAAGGGTATATAATATAAGTTTGTAACTTCTAATCCTAATAGTTGAGGGTGAATATAGCATTTAGCGTTTAGTAGTTACAAACTTCCACATTTTAATCATGTACCTCTGTCTCTCCATGTAAATTTGTGCACAAGCTACCGGTCGCATTTTTTGAGATATTTTAAAACAATTGCATACAAGAATTGGGCCAAAGAAAATCGACTGAATTGCGTAATTTTTTGAACCTCTCCTTTATATAAGGTTCTATTATGAGTATTTTTTTTTGGCGAATATTGATATTCTTTAATCAAATTTCGTGAAAAATAAGTAATTAGCTTATTAATTAATTGCGTCAAATTTGGACCCGATTGGACAATTTTAAGAACGATATTTTACAATGACGTACATCAGTATGCTTCGCGATTACTAATACAAGTAAACTAATTATAGCTTCATTTGTGGAACTAAGTAGCGTAGGGAATGAAATAGCTGGACTTTACTGACTATAATATTTTCACTTGCCAATTTTCAATTATATATATGGTAATATTTCATAAAATTATATATTTGTTTAAAAAAGAGCATAATTTTTTTAAACATTAATTGTATACCTCTAGGATTTTCATAAATCTTGGAAAAACTGGATTACGTCTAACAGCTAATAATGGTACATGAGGCCATACTTCTGGCACGGCAACCGTAGCCGGCAATTGTGAATTTTTGTTTATCACATATTCAGGTGAATCTCTTTCAACGATTTCGTCATCATCATCTCTCTTGTTGCCATTACTACAATATGTTCTTGAACATATAATTAATCCTTTTCTTTGCTGTTGTTTTTGTAACAATTTGTTACAATGTTGTGGGCTTAGTACTGCATTGATTCGTACGCGTTCAATGGCTGCCAATTGGCGTTTCCAAAAGTTATGTTGTCTAAGCAAACGTGTTAACATTTTTTCAATTTACACTGATTTTAAGCTATCCCATGAAATTTTTTTAACTTTTTATTGAACCTATGAAAATTGATAAAATTTTCTTAAAACTTTTTCGGCTTTTCAGGTTTGACAATCACACGGTAGATGAATTTAGGAATTAATGAATTCGTGTTTTTAAGTTCCAATACAAAAATAATTGACTCTATTTCTAAGAATGCATGTAATATCTACATACACAGGATTTGGGGCCCAAACATATACTCTGCAGCAACATCGTTGCAGGTCTGCACTTAAGCAATATGTATTTAATTTATATAAAATAATTAAATATAGAATTATTGTCACAACATAAAAGTTAAAGCTTAATTGTTGTTGGGCGAATTTAGTGAAATAAATAAAATTGTTTGGGAGATTATGTGCGCCAAGGTAGCGTTATTTATCTAAAATTCGTCGCCATCTTGAATAATATGAAAAGCGGCACTTATAAATGTGACGTCGCTTATCTAAACGTATATTTGATATGTTAGCTACAGAAAAAAATATTGAAATTTGAAAAAACAAACAATAGACTTCTTAAGGTATACATTTTAAATATAGTCAGTAAAATCCCATTCGATTTGGTTCAAGAATTTTCCTTTCAGATATGATTTTTTTTATATGTATTTAAGGCTGGCGATTAGAAAGGTTTCAAAATATGGCAACTTTTTTGGTGACAGAAAAAAATCGTCGGTAAATTTCTTTGACATCGAGTCATTGTAGCGATATCTTCTTCTTCTTCTTAAATGAGGCTCAGCTAACTAACGACAGATAAATTCGCCGCGTTAAAGTGGTAAAGGCTCAGGTAGAACACAGGGTCCTTTATTGTAGCGATATGTTGAGTTCATGTTTTTTGTTTATTACGTGTTAGTTAGCATCAAAAATTGTTTTAGAGATGCCTGACATATTTAAAAGTTTCATACTGGCATCTGAAGTCCGTTTTCCCGTTAGTTTAGATTTATGATATGTAATTTGTTCGTTTTTGCATAATATTTTTATATTACCACTGTGGAAAAGGGTACTCCTAAACGGCAAATGCCACACCCACCTTCAATCATACCGATCGATTCAGAATCAAAATCTGAATCGTTTTAACCATGTCCGCCTGTACATCTAAATTTGTGTGCAAGCTAGTCGAATTTCTTGAGATATTTTGGTGAAATTTGGTACAAGGACATATATTGGCCCAAGGGGGAACCCTTTTAAAAATGGATAGGATCGGACCAATTTTAGAATCCCACCCAAATTTTTTTTTTGATGAAGTAGGTATAGAAAAATAAAATTTTCATTTTTCAGAGAAAAACATTAAATTGAATAATATATCAAGTGGTGTAGGGTATTTGTTAGTCGGGCTTGACCGACTATAATATTTAAAAAAACAAATATAATATTTTCACTTGTTTTATTTTTTGTTTGTTTATGAAATAAAAAAAAAATTATATGGGGATTCAGATTTTGATTCTGAATTGATCGGTATAAGTGAAATTGGGCATTTGCCGTTTTGGAGTTACAAACATCCGCACAAACTTAATATTCCCCTTCCCAAAAATTGGTGCAGGGTAAAAAGAAAATAATAAAACTTTAATCTAATTTAATTTTTTCGTTCAATAAAATGAAATCGTTTTAATATATTTTATAAAAAGCAAACTGCAAGAGGTTATGAGCCCAGCACGCTTCCACTGCTCTCCATGTAAATTTTTGGAAACAAATAAGGAAATAAGTGAATAAAATCTCAATTAAAGCAAAAATGAGCTTGTCAGGAATCAGAATTGATCCGTTAAATAAAGAAAACTTCGATACATGGAAAATTCAAATAGAAGCGCTTTTGGTTAAAAGTGATACCCGGAAATACGTCAACGGATCTTGTGAAAAACCTAACGAATCAGCGGAAGAAATTGCAAAATGGGAATTGGCAGACGCGAAAGCGGATTTAATCCTTATCTTATCACCAGCAGAATTAAAACAAATTAAACATTGTAATACATCAAATGATGTATAGAGTAAGTTACATGAAATTTACCAGTCAAAAGGACATGCTCGCCAAGCGATGCTCCTAAAATCTTTAATATTATTTAAAATGAAACCAAGAGGTGATATTAGAGAACACATTAAACAATTTTTCGATATCGTGGGTCAACTAAATGAAATGCAAATAGAAATAATAGATCAATTATTAACAATCATCCTCCTTTACAACAGTGTTCCTGAAGAATATGAGTCATTTCGAATTGCTATAGAAAAATATGAATCAAGAAAAAGATACCTTAAAGAATCCAATGATCAATCAGCTTTATTCATTAACAAGAACAAGAATAAGTACAAGAATTTTAACAAGAAAAATTAAGAAAAATTCAAGTTTAAGTGCTGAATGTAGGTCTAACAACAATAAAAAAACAATCAAAATATAGAGAAAGTGTAGGTAAAGCAGCCTTGCAATTGAATAATCAACAAGGTGAGTGGTGCCTTGATTCGGGAGCAACCTCCCACATGTGTTCCGAAAAAGAAAAATTTCGAGAACTTAAATCCGCTGATGTAAGTACGTTGAACTTCGCAAATAATTTCACAACAAGAATCGTAGGCACCGGTACAGTAAGCCTCAAACCCAATCGAAACCTTAAACTCACGTTGCTAAATACTTTGTATATTCCAGATTTGAGATCAAATCTTATTTCAGTACCAAAGTTGACACAACATGGTAAAACAGCAATATTCAGAAAAATATATATATATTGCGCCTTCTAATAGTGCATGTATTACGTATCAGCATGCAATTCTACTTTTACGTTGTATACGGTTTTTTGTAAATTGTGGGCGTGTCTGTTATCCGACCATGCCCATTTTTGGTGAATCGGTGAATGGGCTAACTTTTAATAAGTGCTCTAAATTTCAAGTTCACAGGTCAACTTTTGTGGCAGGTATATAGATTTTTGTCGATTGTAGGCGTGGCTGCTGACCGATATTGCCCATTTTAAATAACGATCTACGTGCAAAAACTAAAAGGACCTGTACAAAATTTCAGCTCAATATCTCAAAATGTACGACCGTGAGAATGCGAACTATTGAAAGACGTAAAGCAAAGCTGGTAGCAAAGGGATTTACCCAGATAGAAGGGGTGGATTATTCCGAAATTTATGCACCAGTAGTACGAATGTCATCAATACGCCTGTTATTGTTACCTTTTCGGTATCAAATTCGTTCAAAATCTAGAAAATGGCATGTTTAAAATGTCACAAACTAAGTACATATATAAATGATGTTTTAAATACTTGTAGCATGGAAGAGTGTAAAGGAGTTACAACACCAATGAATATAAACGAGAAGCTATCGAATAAAATGTGCCCAACTGATGAAGAAAGAAAGGAAATTACGAAATATATTGCCGTATCAAAATTTAATCGGATCGCTGATGTATTTAGCAGTGTCGACTCGCCCAGATATTGCCTATTGTCTACGCTGTAAGTGCATTGGGTCAATATAATTCGATTTATGGAAAAGTACACTGGATCGCAGCAAAGAGGGTATTACGTTATTTAAAATACACAAAGGATTTTGCCTTAACATTTCAGAAAACTGTAAATGGTTTAGTAGGATACGCTGATGCTGATTGGGCTGCGTGTGTCGATGACAGGCGATCTTATACAGGATATGTCTTCACTTTGGGAAACGCTGCTATAAGCTGGGAATCAAAGAAACAACGGACAGTAGCAATATCGGGTACCAAGTCAGAATACATGGCGCTGTTAGAGTCTTCCAAGGAAGCAGTCTACTTAAGAAAATTTCTTGAACAGATTTTAGGTGAACAACCAGAATATCACAATATACAACGATAACCAAAGCGCTTTTTATGCAAAAATTCTGTTTTTCATAAACGGACAAAACATGTCGACGTTAGACATCACTTTGTACCACAACTTTTGGAAACAGGCGAAATTAACGTGCAATATATGCCAACTACTGAAATGCCAACTGACGCCCTTACCAAAGGGCAACCATCATCAAAGCATGATAAGTGTATTGCTAAATTTGGTCCAATCCCCAACCAACTTTTGTAAATTAGAAACAAATTGCTATTTGAGGGGTGGTGTTGGAAATATATAAATAAACACTTTGTGAATATGTACTTTGCACAAATAAATGAATTAGTTCCTAGATGTCTTTATCAATATTATTATTATATGTTAATCAAAAATGAAAATAATAAAACTTTCACTTTAATTTTTTCGAAATTGTGAATGAAATAAATTCGTTTTAATAAAATTTATAAAAAGCAAACTACAAGATCAGCTTAAGAATATGAGTCATGTTCATGTGTAAGAGTGTATGTTACTGAAACCCTCACAGTCTATAAAATTGATATATTAAGCTGATATTTGTAGTTTAAGCAGTTACAGGTAATTTACTTCTCGAAAATTTCAATTACAAATTTTTAATTTGGTTCTCAACTTATACACACTCTGCCCAAATAAGATCGGTATCAAAGGACAGGCACGTTTACAATTTAGAAAAAAATCGAACATGGAGATTCGATGCAAAATGTAATTCATACAATATCTTTAAACGACATTAATGAAAAAACTTCACCGTCAACATTTTCTAACGCATATAAAATATTATAAACCCATATAAATACTATGTAAATATGAAGGTGTATGTATCTATGCTATGCAATAAATGGTAATGAAAAGCAATCGTGTATATATTGAAAGAAAATAAAACCCCATAAGTGAGAAGGAGGGAGAGATAGATAACGTTAAGTTGTTTGGAAAATAACTAAGAGAGTGCCAACAAAAATTAATTGAGATTTTTTAATTTTTACAATTCAATGAACTCAAAGTATTGCACACTTATAAATTACATACACATGCATAGATTTTTGCGCTATATGTGTGAGTATGCGTTGGTTTATATTTCTTAAGTGCAGAATGTATTGCACATACTCAAATTCTACAACATTTATTATGGTACGTACAAACATACGTTTTGCTCAGTGTTTTATTATATTGTAAATATTTCTGAAATGTAGCATTAGTGAGTAAGATGTCGAGAGTAAATAAATTGAATATTATTAATAATAGTGTTAATACTATTTTTGATATTTTAAACACATACAGAGACGTATATGTACGTAATATAGAAACAAGACGTATGAGACCCTTTTTGGTGACTGGATTTATATAATAAGGTGCAGAATAATAACGGCAGTCTACGAAAACGGTATCAAGACGCATTCTCTTAAAATAATAAAAATAAAAGAAGTAATTACGAATATTAAAAGAGTGTTTAAAATATGAGCAAAGAATACAACGTACCTGAACAGAGCAATACTACTAAATCTTTTAAACCGAAGGCCATTGAACGGATATCAAAGAATTTAGCTGATGATTGGAAAATTTTAAGTTCCATTTATGAGTTGTTGGTGGAGGGAAAGGCATTTTGTGCGGATATTGAAGAATGGAATGAAAAAATTGTACATTTTGTACAGCCGGCACAATTAAAAGTTAGTATTGATACAGTTATGAGTCAATCGGTAAGCTTTCTTTTTTGAGGACGTGATTGCGTAATATGGCTGAGTCGTAATACCACAAATAGTTCTGCGTAATAGTAAGAAGTAGAAAGTTGTGAAATGAACAGAATGTGTGTCAAGTTTATAGAATTGTGGAGCTTAATTGACATCCAGGACCTTTTCTGTTATTGTTATTTTTTTCTAGCGTCGCGATTTTCACTCTATAGCTGTTGGTATTGTTCTCGTTCTTGGTTTTTCTTGTTTTAGTTGTTGCTCATTTCGTTTCTTTTTCGGCTTAGCAACGAGACAGGGCCTCTATATTTATATACCTATTGTATGTTTTGTATTGTTGATGTTATCAAAATATTTCGATGTTTATACCAATGTCCGTTTCTTATTTTCCTAAATGTTCCTACTAGTTGTTTCATATGAGCACGCTACATCGTCGGCTTACTGCCAAGATAAGATAATTCCACATTTTGTCAATTTGGAGATAAACCATTAGTACCGAAATATTCGAAAAATATATTGACTGACCAAACGGTAAAGCAAGTGCCCGAAATAATTTCATTTTTGCAAAATTAATTTAAAATTTGTAGGCCCAAAAAATTTAAAAGCATGACACTTGGGCTCTGTTTTAGAGGTTTGTACCATGTACTTTTATTTAAATTTTGAAACCGAATCCGAACCTGGAATCTTTACTTTGATTAACTAGAATTCAATTTTTTTCAGTCCCTTGCTTTCAAGCTCTGGCAATTTATCAAATTGATTTAATTTTTCACACCTATTTAACAAAACTGTAAAAAGTACAGTTATCTTGTGCCGTGTGAGTGTACTTTTTAAAATTTAAAGTGTTGACCAAATAATATTTTATTGGTTTGACTTGCTGTAGTTGAGATCTATATTGTTGTATTGCTATAAATATCATTACTATTGTTCTAAATCATTTACTTTATACGAAAGGTTATCTTTATGTTATTATATATGGGTGGAGCAAAATTTAAATGATACATATTTGTTTACGTATATGCATATACTAACTCAAACAATTCGATTGTTCGATTATCGATGAGTATAATAAACAATGTATGTATAAATTCCAGTATAAACCGGATAATTTTGCAATAACATGTGCTAACAAAACAGCACTAATTGAATGAATATAAAATTACACTTACACATTTAAAATCTTCATTTCCCAGTTGGAGTTTTATTCTTCCATTTTATATTATTTTCATTTAAATATAAAAAAAAGGTATTTCGCCACAACAGCAACAGTACATACTTTCCATTAATAATATACAATATTAGTTGATTCGTTCCCGGCTTTCTGCGGGGTCAAGATTTTTTTGCTCGCATTGTCTGCATGCAACGCCTACTAGTTGTGTATATACGAAGGGTATTTAAGGCCTAAGCCACGTCTTTTAATATTTTTTAGTCACTATATCTACCGTCATCATAGTATTTGGAAGTATATATCACATATTGAATTGTATACTCCTTACAGAACTTTAGTAGTCAAGATGTGGCCTAAACAATATTTTTTGTCCCGTCTTTATAGCAAATAATTGATTTGAAAATTGAAGAAAGTAAATCGTTGACTTTAGCTGAAGTACAACAACTATGTCGTGAGGTTATCAAGTACTCGGTAAAAACAAGTCATGGTCGCTTTCATAATCAATTATTTGGACAAATGGACCCTTATGGCTTGGCGGGGACATGGATAAGTGAGGCCCTCAATACAAGTGCGTAAGTTCTGCTTAGTAATTATTAAACTCGCAGAGTACCTAAAGGAAACGGCATTATTTTGTTTTGATTCCTGGGGATACAGTTATACATTCGAAGTGGCGCCAGTATTTTCCCTAATGGAGACGGAAATAATACGTAAAACTTGTGAATTGTGTGGTTATGGAAAGGGTGATGGTATTTTTACTCCCGGCGGCTCGATGTCAAATATGCAAGTCTTGTTACATTTACCTTAGGAAGGTTATAACTTCGCTTATTTTTTAAAGGTATGGTTTAGTTTTGGCACGTTACAAATACTACCCCGATATTAAGACAACGGGAATGTTTGGTATTACCCCAATGGTTGTGTTTACATCTGAAGAGTCCCATTATAGTCTTCAAAAAGCTTCACATTGGTTGGGTTTTGGTATGAACAATTGTGTAGTGGTTAAGACTAATGCAAGGGGACAAATGGATGTAAAAGATTTGGAAAATAAAATAGTACAAGTAAAAAACGAAGGCCGTGAACCCATATTTGTTAATGCTACGGCAGGTACAACTGTATTGGGTGCATTCGATGATTTTGGAAAAGTTGCGGATGTTTGTAAAAAGTATAATCTCTGGCTGCATATAGATGTAAGTAATAAAATAACATGTTTGTCTTCATTATACCTTGCACCATCCTGTGGAAAGGGGTATATTAAGTTTGTGTGGATGTTTGTAACTTCTAAACGGCAAATGCCACACCCACATTCAATTATATCGATCGATTTAGAATCAAAATTTGAATCGATTTAACCATGTCCGTCTGTCCGCCTGTTCATCTAAATTTGTACGCAAGCTACAGGTCGTATTTTTTGAGATATTTTGATGAAATTTGGTACATGGACATGTATTTGACCCAAGGCAAACCCTATAGAAAATGGACTGGATTGAACCATTTTTAGAACCCCTCCTCACATAAAAAAAAAATTGCTTTTGATTTCATAAAGAAACAAAAAATTAAAATTTTTTTATCACTTATGTATCATTTTGAAATTTTTGAAAATATAAGTAGGTATAGAAAAATAAAATTGTTCATTTTTCAAAGAAAAACATTAAATTGAATAATATATCAAGTGGTGTAGGGTATTTGATAGTCGGGCTTGACCGACTATAATATTTTGACTTGTTTTATTTTAATAAATATCTTTAAAATATAATATAAAGGCCTGTTTGGGCGGTTCCGTTATACTTTGCTACAAATACCGTCATCTGCTTAAAGGCTTGGAGAGAAGTAACTCATTTTCATGGAATCCTCATAAATCTTTAGGTGCTCCTCTTCAGTGTTCACTGTTTATAACGAGCGAAACCGATCTACTGCCTCAATGTAACAGTTTGACCGTACACTATCTCTTTCAACAAGATAAATATTATGATGTTAGCTACGATACAGGTAATAAAAGTGTACAGTGTGGTCGAAAGGTGGACGCTTTCAAGTTCTGGCTAATGCTTAAGGCACGAGGATATGGTGGCTTAGGTTGTTTACTAGATCACACTTTAGATTTGTCAAAGATTTTTGTAGACAAATTAAAACAGCGTGAAGATCGTGGTTTTCGTTTACTCATGAGAGAATTCCAATACAGTAATGTGTGCTTTTGGTATATACCGAAGTATTTACGCAACATGCCGGAAACGGAAGATTGGAAGAAGCAACTGTTTGAAGTAAGTGCGGAATGAATAAACATAGATATCATGCTTAGGTAAATTCTTCTCCAGGTGGCACCCAAAGTAAAAGAACTGATGATACGTAAGGGCACCTTAATGGTGGGGTATTCCCCTTTACAATATCGTGGTATTGGCAACTTTTTTCGGATGGTCTTCACATGTTTTCCTATTCTTTCTGAAAGTGAATTAGATTTCATTTTAGATGAAATTGAACATCTGGGTGAATTTTGCGAAGAAAGTGGCAACAATAAAAAAGTTTGAAGGATTATGGTAGTACTAATCAATGAAAACATTATAGTCGGTAATGTCCAACTATTAAATACCTTGCACCACTTGGTGTAAATTTCAAATTTTTTTAAAAAGAAAACAATTTTTATACCCTCCACCTCAGTGATGAAGGTATACTAAGTTTGTTCTTCCGTTTGCAACACTTAGAAGGAAGCGTCAGAGACCCCACAAAGTATATATATTCTTTATCAGCGTCAAAAACTGAGTCGATTTAGACATGTATGTCCGTGTGTCCGTGTGTTGTGTCTGTCTGTTGTTCGCATTCTCACGGGCGTACATTTTGAGATATTAAGCTGAAATTTTGTACAGGTCCTTTTAGTTTTTGCACGCAGATCTCTATTTAAAATGGGCAAAATCGGTCAAGAGCCACGCCCACAATTGACAAAAATCTATTTATCTGCAATAAAAATTGAGCTATAAACTTGAAATTTTGTACGTACATCTATAAATATTAGATTTATCGATGTGCTAAACATTGGCGTGTTCGGATTACAGACGCGCTCACAATCAATAAAAATCTTTATATCTGCCACAAAAGTTTACCTGTGAAGTTGTAATTTAGTGCACTCATTAAAGGTTATCCCATCCGTCGATGTATCAAAAATGGGCATGGTCGGATAAAAGATGCACCCACAATTTACAAAAAACCATATTCAACGTAAAAGTAGACTTTCATGCTGATACGTAATATGTACACTATTAAAAAGCGCAATATATCTATATTTGCCACGCCCACCATTGCGTATATTAAAAGTTATTCCAGACAAAATAAAGTATAAATTTTCCAGATAACGATTTGTTACTGGCTAGTATAGTGAGTTTCATAACCAAAAATTTCATTCTGAATTTAAACCTGTTGAAAAGTGTGCTCTCTGCAGCCCTTTTTCAATTAGTGAAAAGAAGAAAATATATTAACACATAAAGTCCTTAAGAACAGACCAGTAGGGTTATCTTAAATGAATAAACTAAAGAACTATTTAAATGTAATTTCTTATAAAGCCAGTAAACCGGTTTTGTAACGTTCGTGTATAAAAATATTAAATGCATTTTAAAGTTGTGTAATTGACTACTAGTTTCTGATATGTTTATGTTTCTTAGCTTGGTATTCAATGTAACCTACTCCTGTTGTTAACGATGAGGTTGTAGACATGAAATGTTGGTAATGGTACGCATTAGTGCATATTCCATATACATAAATTAATCGTATGATCGTATTTACCTAAATATATAACAAACGCTTGAAATGACACACAAGAAACTGTCGCCCAGATAAACTAGCAAAGTGTCATAGAACATATCATTATAAACGGATATATTGTGCACTGACATCAATTTACGAAATATACACATTTCTTGTGTATATTTCGTATTTTGTTTTAACCATATTATCATCGATACGACCTATTCTCTATTTTGTAGCTTTTTCAGTTGTAGGATGACTGAGATTCATGTCTTTTGAGATTAACAACAAAAAAGCAAGAAGACTAAATTTGACTTATGCCAAATCATAAATCTATATATAAACAGTAGACAAGTCATATACCTGATTGAGTCCTCTAAAGTTTATGGCGTACATAAATTCTACGTCTAAAAAGGTATTTGTAAATTGTGGGTATGTATGATACCCGGCGGCCATTTTTGGCTAAACTGAACCATCCAATTTAAATAAGGATCTACGTATGGACTATTTTTACTGAAAATCAGGTCAATACCTCGATTTTTGCTACCATGAGCGCTCCAACGCAGGTGGACACACGGATGAATATATCTAGATCGTTCCAGACTTTGATGCTGATTAAGAAAAATATATAATAGGATCTGCTTCTCGTCCCCTTGTGGGTGTTGTAAACGGATTACCAAACCTAGTATACTCTCATTTCTAAGATGGAGGGATTCGCAGAAAATACAAAAGTAATTGTAAATCTAAAGTAGATCAAGACACGTATGTATAAGTGGCAACATGCCCGACCATCAAATATCCTACACCACTTGATAAACAATGATGATATTCGTTCTGTTGTTTAAAATAATTAATTCATAAACACATAAAATTTTTCTTTGAACACTAATTCCCATTTTTTGTTTGTTTTTGTTTTTATCAAAGTATAACATATGTATGTACAACTTTATGACAGTACAGCATGTATACGTCTGAAATGTTACCTGGTTTATAATTAAGTAGAAATAAATTCGCGTGGAGTCAAAATTAGTTATTTTCCACCTAACTTTTTTTTAAATTTTGATTTTAAAAACTAGACTACGAACCCAGTGCATTCACAGCAAAAGTGGTCCACGAGAGCTTGTGTTAGGAAGAAAATTAGGATACTATTATCAAGAACATGATCCAAATGTTGAACGAGCTCTCAAATTTCAACGAAATGTTAATAAACTTTTAAGTTAGTATGAAGAAGCTTATAAAGATATGACTAAAAATAAAACACAAATGTTTATTTCACACTTTTTTCCTAAAAAGTCTCGGGAAATTACGACTAAAATCAATACAACAATCAATCAATAACTGTAGAAACATAATCTAATGAGTTTATGGTTTGAAAAGACTCATCGTTGAAAGTGATAGCAATTAAGATTGATTAAAATTAGGAAGATAAGTCTTATATATATATAGTTATTATTTTTCCAAATTTTTTTTATTTAAATTGAAGTACAATATTTTTTTTCTATGAAATAGATTTCTATGTTTTTTTCCTTTTTTTAAATAAATGTGACTACTTTTATGTTTTCTATGATTTAAATGATATTTTTATATTTTATTAAGAGCACTAGTTACATTTTGTGTTCCATAAATGTCTAAAAAAAGCTTATTTATAGTCATTTTCGTTTTACACGGTTTTGTCAAGAATGTATCTCCCGTGTAAAACGAGGGATGGATGTATATGTCTTTCATATAGAAAATGTTTTCACCGGGTGCATAGACAGACATACAGACATCGTTGTAGTAAATAAAGAATACAAAGAAGGCATTCGCAACAAAAGATAATTTTCTATGTCGTATTTTTCGATTATATTAGGTTGGTTTGGCAAGAAAGAAATTTCGTTATTATGGTGTGAAATAAAATTCATTTTTCTTATAGACTTGCGTACGGAATGACCAACTTAGTTTACCCCCATTTCGAGCTAGGGAAAAATGATCGTATACACTCTTCCCATTTATGAGCAATGTCTTTAATTCTCAATTTCATTTATGCAATTAAATAACCGGTTATTTTGCACAGTTAAAATGGAAGTTTTGTAATTGTATATTTACTCACATCTTTTCATTTCTGTTTTGAATTGTTGGCGTAAAAGAACATAATATACTATTTGTAAACAGGCGCATAAATTGTTCATTAAGCGTTCTTAATAACAACGTTGTACTTTCCTTTAATGTACCGGTTTAAATATTCTGTGGTGTTTCTCTAAATTACAAATAAATTTTTACTCATAAAATATGCCTGCTTAAATGGATATTTTTTTAGTTTAAATGAGTGTTTCTTTGGCAGCGTGGTGATTCTATGTATTTTATAACATTTAGTTGATGCTCTATGAACATTACGTTGTTGTTATACTCTTCACATAAAATGTGGGTAATTAAGTGCAGTATGTATGTATGCATGTTTGCAACACCAAAATAGGCATCAGAGACCCTAGAAAGTATTACCTATTTCATCATATTCACAATCAACAAAAATCTCTCACAGCCACAAATATATACCAGGGAGTTGAAATTTAGTGTATATAAATATAATTAGTTCATCAATCGATGTGCTAAAAATGGTCGGGATCGGTTAAGAGATACGCGACAAATTTACAAAAATCCATTTTTTGTGTAGTCGTTTTAGTTGATAAAAAACGTAAAGTTGCGTGCTGCGTATACAATGAAAGAGCCAATTACCTGATACACCCACTATTTGCATTTTCACGTGGAGGGTATTTAAGACTTGGCTTAAGCCAAATGTAGTTTTTTAGTTGTCCAAATAACTATGAAATAATTTTTGATAAGTGAACAAATAACGTTAGTTTCACGAGAAATGGTCTCAAAGCCGCGTCTGTCTTTAGATCATATATTAACCCACAATTACAGATAAAACAAGTAAGAAAACTAAATTTGGCTTAGGCCAAATCTTAAATACCCTTTACCTCCACAACGGTGGGCGTGGCAAATATAGATATATTGCGCTCTCTAATAGTGTACATATTACGTATCAGCATGCAAGTCTACTTTTACGTTGAATATGGTTTTTTGTAAATTGTGGGTGCATCTTTTATCCGACCATGCCCATTTTTGGTACATCGACGGATGGGATAACCTTTAATGAGTGCACTAAATTACAAATTCACAGGTAAACTTTTGTGGCAGATATAAAGATTTTTATTGATTGTGAGCGTGTCTGTAATCCGAACACGCCAATGTTTAGCACATCGATAAATCTAATATTTATAGATGTACATACAAAATATTAATAAATAGCTCAATTTTTATTGCAGATATATAGATTTTTGTCAATTGTGGGCGTGGCTCTTGACCGATTTTGCCCATTTTAAATAGAGATCTGCGTGCAAAAACTAAAAATGTCTGTACAAAATTTCAGCTCAATATCTCAAAATGTGCGCCCGTGAGAATGCGAACAACAGACAGACACAACACACGGACACACGGACATACATGTCTAAATCGACTCAGTTTTTGACGCTGATCAAGAATATATATACTTTGTAGGGTCTCTGACGTCTCTTTCTGGGTGTTGCAAATGGAAGAACAAACTTAGTATAGCGTCACCACTGAGGTAAAGGGTATAAAAAGCTTAAAAACTCCAAAAAAAAGCTAACCCTCTTTTGATTTGTTTAATAGTGGGCGAGTTTGCCTACTTTCAATACCAAACTGCGCGCAAAAACTGCCAATATTTTAAGTTTGGAGTCAATATCTCAACTTTTGCGACCGGGAGAATGTTTACCACGGACAGACCCACAGGCAAATACACAGACGGACATTATATTATGCTGATTCAGAATATATTCATTTTGAAGGAGCTCCGATACTTTATTTTGGTTGTTATAAACGTTTTGACAAAATAAGTATAATTGCGGTAGTGGGAATATTTCATGCCTAATTTTGATTTAGCAACAAGATAAATAAATGACTGAAACATTACGATAAAAACAGTTTGTAAAATAGTTCAGTTAGATTTGATTCCAAATGTCTGTATATTGTATTTATAGATTTTTATTTTAAAGAGTAATGTTTCAAACTTTTATAAAAAATGGATAAATACATATACAAATTTATTCGATATTCATATTGCATATTTATGTTTAGTTTTTCCTCTGTTTAATTTTATATGTATTTAATTGGTATTTTCAATGTGGGAAAACAAGTTAACGCAAATCAACTACACAGTTAAACAAATAATAGCACTTTGCATAAATATAGTTTGTATGTATATAGTATGTATATAGTACTATGTCTACATGTAATTCTTATAAAAACAAAAACATGAAGATTGGACTTTCTTAATAACCGCACATATTGAAAGCAGTCTGGTTAATATTCATTTTAAGACAAGTTGATAATATTTTGTTCATAACTTGGTTAACTGCAACAAGACACTTTAATACTAGTGGTCGTTAAATTTTTATTAGCGTGACCAAAAAGCAAAGCTAATCAAAAACAAGTAAGAAAACTAAATTTGGCTTAGACCCATAGTGGAAAAAAAACAAAAAGGAAGATAAAGGAGCTTGGGTGCAAGTTTCATCTAAAGACAGAAAGAAACAGCAAAAACCTACCAAACCTAGCCATTCGATCTTCCGGAAAATAAAAATGGATCCGAAGTTCACAAAACTATGTCAAAGTGTCACAAGGATTAGGAGGACACAAAAAGGAGACCTATTGCTCCAGCTAAACAACACGGGAGAAAAACCTAAGGAATTTACGGATATAATCAGCAACTCGCTTGGAGAGCAAGCGACTGTAAACAAACTTACGGAAAGGCTAACTATAGAAATTATGATGAAATTATTACGGTTAAAGATGATGACGCGAATCACTAATATCGCACTGTGCATGTATCGAAAAATACATGCGAGGTAGTAAACCTCCGCAGAGCAACACACAAACCGCCATCGTCAGAGGTTCAACAAATATGGCTAAAGTACTGCTGGACTTGGGTAAAGTAAGGATTGGGTGGGTAATATGCCGTATAAGGGAGCAGAAAACACTAAGAAAGTGTTTCAAATGCTTAGAGTACGGACATACAGCACGATATTGTAAAAACAATATCGACCACTTTAAGCTTTGCTGCAGATGCGGTAAGGAAGGCCATATTGCAAAACAGTGCGATAACCATGTATGTTATGCATAGACAAACCAAACGTGGATGCAAAACATATAGCGGGTAGCGGGCGCTGTCCCGTCTTTAAAAAAGCAAAAGCGACCATGAAATGAAAGTTTTACAGATTTACTGTGAATCAGCACAAAGCCTGCTGGAACGAACAGTGAGGGATGAAAATGTAGACATTGCTGTAATAAGTGAACCCTACAAACACTTATACCATAGCACATGGGTCCAAGATCTAACTGGGAGTACGGAAATGTGGCCTTCACGCCTTCACGCCTTTGAAGATATTGTGTACTCCTCGTGCGGTTTTACTAGAATAAAAACAAAGTAAGAAAACTAAATTTGGTTTAGACCAAATCTTAAATACCCTCCACCTCTACATGAAAGGGCGTGGCAAATATATATATACATTGCGCCCTCTAATAGTGTATGTCTTAGCATGTAAGTCTACTTTTACGTTAAATTAGGTTTTTTAAAAATTGTGGGCGTTTCTGTTATCCGACCGCGCCCATTTTTGGCATATCGGTAGATGGGATAACTATGTATTCGCGTACAAAATTTCAAGTTCTTAGGTCAACATTTGTGGCTTATATAAAGATTTTTATTAATTGTGGGCGTGTCTATAATCCGAATACGCCCATTTTTGGCATATCGATGAAGATAATATTTATAAATGTACATACCAAATTCCAAGTTTTTAACTCAATTTTTGTGGCAGATAAATATATTTTTGTCTATTGTGGGCGTGGCTCTTGACCGATTTTGCCCATTTTAAATAGAGATCTGCGTGCAAAAGCTAACAGTGCCTGTACAAAATTTCAGTTCAATATCTCAAAATTTACGCCCGTGAGAGTGCCAACAACAGACAGACACAACATACGGACACACGGACATACATGTCTAAATCGACTCAGTTTTTGACGCTGATCAAGAATATATATACTTTATATATATACTATATATTTTTAATAGGGTTTCTGACGCCTCCTTCTGGGTGTTGCAAACGGAAGAACAAACTTAGTATACCCTCATCACTGAGGTGGAGGGTATAATAATAATAAACGTAGAAATATTCTAAAAATGTCTGGATGAAGGCGTCTTTCCAAAAATTTTAGAAGCGAAAGAGGTTGGTCTTAATACCCAAAGGCAAGCCTGAACAGGGATCTACTCCATCATACGGCCCAATATATCTGCTGGACACCACGGGTGAGATACTGAAGAAAGTACTATACAATCGACTCCTTCCCATAGTCGAAAATAATAAAGCCTTATCGGATACCCAATTAGGTTTTAGAAAATGCAAATCAACAATAGATGCGATTGATCTAGTAGTTCAAACGGCAACGAAAGCAATGGAAGGCCTAGGATGGAAAGGTCACCAAGGAATACTGTGCAATAGTAACTCAACCTCAATAGAGCGGATGTACCCAAATATCTTCTGAAGTTAATTTTGAGCTATCTCGAGGACAGAATACTAATTTACAAGTAAGAAAACTAAATTTGGCTTAGGCCAAATCTTAAATACCCTCCACCTTCACAACGGTGGGAGTGGCAAATATATATATATTGCGCACTCTAATAGTCTATGTGTTACGTATCAGTTTAGCAAGTCTACTTTTACGTTGAATACGTTTTTTTAAATTGTGGACTTGTCTGTTATATGACCACACCCATTTTGTGAACATAAATTAATAGAATAACTATGTATACACATACCACATTGCAAGTTCACAGGTCAACTTTTGTGGCAGTTATAAAGATTTATATTGATTGTGGGCGTGTCTGTAAACGGAATATGCCCATTTTTAGCATATCGATGAAGCTAATACTTATAGATTTACATACTAAATTTCAAGTTTATAGCTCAATTTTTGTATTTATATATCCTTGATCAGCGTCAAAAACTGTGTTGATTTAGACATGTATGTTCATGTGTCCGTGTGTCTGTCTGTTGTTGTCATTGTCACGCGCGTAAGTTTTGAGATATTGATCTGAAATTTTGTACAGACACTTTTAGTTTTTGCACGCAGATCTCTATTTAAAATGGACAAAATCAGTCAAGAGCCAAGCCCACAATCGACAAAAATCTATTTTTCTGCCACAAAAATCTATTTTTCTGCCACAAAAATTGAGCTATAAACTTGAAATTTCGTATGTACATCTATGAATATTAGATTCATCGATTTGCAAAAACTAAGTGTCTGTACAAAATTTCAAATCCATATTTCAAAATTTACGCCCGTGAGAATGCCAACAGACAGACACACGAACACACGGACGTACATACATATCTAAGTCGACTCAGTTTTCGACGCTGATCAAGAATATGTATACTTTGGAGGGTCTCTCACGCCTCCTTCTGGGTGTTGCAAACGGAAGAACAAACTTAGTATACCCTCATCATTGTGGTGGAGGGTATAAAAACGTGTCAATTTCTTGCAATATCCAAATAAATAAAGTCCTCTCAAATACCGCCATCATCATCCGACTCTCTTTTTCGTCCTCTTACTCCTTCTTTTTCTTTCTTTTTTCTTTTTTTATGCTATCTCATTTCTAATTTCTTTGCAGCGTTGCCTACAGTTTCCCCGCAACAATATCGCAATATAAATATTTTCTCATTATATGACGAATTATCATAATTATATAACAATTAGCATATTTTGAAAATATATTTACACTACATAGAATCCCTTATTACTAAAGTGGAAGATATAAAAATTATATATGGCGTGGGCAAATATTGGGTACCCTTCATGTTTATATGTGGACGCAATTGTCGCCCAATCACCTGATTAAAATGTTTATATCGAATTAATATTCCAATTATTCCAATCCACATGGCCCTTGCGGCTAGATTAATTCAGATGTTGCAGCTTATCAAAAATATATATACTTAAGATCTTGAGATCTTCGTATAATATATGCAAACGCCCGTAATCAAAGTGAATAAATAGCTAAATACTATACTATTCAAATCGTTCGATAGATTTTCTAATTGATTGACTAACTGGTATACCAACCGAAACTTTATGTAACAAAAAAAGCACGAATGACGACACAGCTTCGCATCAGCTCAAGTTTATATTGAGAGTGTATATACAATAAAAACACTTATACATATTTACATTTTATCTTACATTTTACTCTCTTTTAAATCAATCAAACAGATCAATGAGCGACCTTAAAAAACAACAAATCCATTGCAAACATACATGCACGGAAATAAAAACATAAATATTACTGTTATTAGCATCAGTGTGCATTACTTCTGTCATTGAATTATGGTGTGTTTTTGTTACTCGCAAAAAATATATATAATTTTTAGTTGATGTTTAACATTATAAACCAAACACAATAATGCGTAGCAAAGTACAAATAGTGATCATACAATAAAATAAAGATAGAAGTGAAACTGGTTATATTTGTAATTATTCTCTTCGCATGTATGAGTATGTAATGATAGAAGTAAGAGAGTAAATGTTGCTCCAAAAGCAAGGAACAGTATGATAAACTATTAACACATCAGAGACCTCTAATACAGAGGACCGAGTATTGTGGCCTTAAGTGGGCCAAGAAGTTTTGGATTCCAATCTCTCAATTAAAAAAAAAATCATATATTCTCTCTGTTTTTTTTTTCTACACAACCATTATTTTTCTCTTTATGTTATTGTTCACAATTTTTGTACCCTCCGCATTATAGTGGCAGATATATTAAGTTTGTCATTCAGTACGCAACTACCAGAAGAATACCTCTGTAATCTCATAAAGTATATAATTCTTGTACAGCGCTAAAATCTGGTTCGATCCAGTTTTACCCTTCAGTGTGCCTTTTTGTCGATATTGAAAAACTCACGGTCGCAAAAATTGAGATGTTTAGTTACAGACATTTTATGCAGGTTATTCTTATTCTAAATTGGGATCGGTAAAGTAGCACATTCACGATCAAGAAAAATCTCTCACAATCATAAATAGAACATATTTAGCCATTTTATCAATGGGCAGAAATGTTTGTTTTCTCTTGAACCCTCTCTCTTAGGAGCGATATTTTCCACATTGTCCATTTTGTTTACTATACTTTCCGTACGTTTCTTATGTTTCGTTAATTTTTAGCTTCAGTTCGTGTTTATACTTCGTTAGGTTCGCTTGTATTAATATAACACTAAATGAATGCTTCAAGTGCGCTTTGAATACGTGTAATTATGGTAAAATATAAAAGCCGCTCATCAGAAATAAATAAATAAAATGAAGTTTCAACTCTGAAAATTTACTACAATATATAAACATTTTTAACACACATATAAACCAGATTTCTTTTTACTGTCTCTAAAATGAGGACTCTCTCGGCTTTAATATGTTAAAAATAATTTCTCAAATGTATTGAAAAAACTGTTAAAGACTAAAAATTAATGTTATTTTTATTAAAGTGATTTTAACAATTTTAAAGCGATGATCGCTTTAAAGAATTGCATTATATCATGTACAAAACATGATATATAAAATAAATAAAAAACTAAATGATTTTCGTTCATTTAAGCTTTTAACTTAAAATTAGGGTAATAATAAAAACAGATTTTTTTTTTGTACATAAAATTTTGCTAATAGGGTCTAGCTTCTGCACAAAATAAATTGGACAAAACCGATCATTGCGATACTAACAATCGAGAAAAATCTCTCACAACTAAGTTCGGATTGGGCACCTTTGTACTTACACATGTTCATCAAACAAATTTTTTAAAAACAATTTTTGTATTACTTAAAGCAGAATTTTTGTTTTTTACTGGATCGTATACATAATTTTATATATGCTCTTTAATGTAAAAATGAAACGCTCATTTTGTTTGTGCGGGTGGGAATGGAATGGCTATATAGTTGTTCTAATGCTTTAATATAAAGAACTTTTTCAGATATTATAACATTACTCCTCGTTTTTTTTTACTTTTTGCCAAGGCAAGATTAAGGATCTCACTTAATTTTGATAAAATATTTACCTTAATAGAGTTTTATATAAAACATATATTCATAATGTGACGTAAAAGATGCTACACAACGCACTAAGAAATTACGCGTACCTGTATTCAGGAGAGTTAAGAGAGTTTATAAGGTCCTAAAGATTTTTTGGAATCCCTTTGAAACTACGCACAATTCTACTAGTTATATTTCAAGCTTAAACGCACTGTTCCTAAAACCCTATATCGTATTGCAAAATGCACATTGCATTAAAACTTAATTAAGGCTTCACTACACAGTACACAGATTTGGCATACAAGCGACACAAATTATTTATGAAAACGATATCTTTCTTATTACATTTTCAGCTAATAAATAATGGCGTTAAATTTTTCGCAGCCAAATAAAAATATGTTACCACATTTTTTCATTGTTTACTTTATTGTGGTAGGGACGGTGATAAGTACGTTTATTACATACACAGAAGCGGCATTACGCAGTAATGGAGCAACAAGATATGAATTGATTGAAAATGATTTTCGTCTCATCTCTTATCAGGGTAAGAATGAATATTTTCTTTAACGTGTTGTTTGAATTGTTGTTTTTATTGTTGCAATATTGTAGAGACGAATACAAGATAAAAGTTGTAAAATTATAATAATAAATATATGCTTATAATATCTAAAAAGCATTTGTATATGTGCCGCACATATATATTTTTATATATTAGGTGTAGTAAAAAGAGATCCATTATTTTTCCAATATATGGCTTAAGTTATCTGTATTTCGCGTTGTATAAGTCCGATCGGGTTCCATTAGATGGCGTTCAAAAGATGAGATTTCGCGCCAAAAACACTGTTCTGACAGTTTTGTTATTAGTTGACTCAATTTTGTTTTGGCACGCGTCAAAGATGGACACTAGCAAAGAGAAAATACGCCATATTTTACAGTTTTTCTTCGATAAAGACGAAAACTTAAGGCAGGCGGCTGAAAATGTGATTCCGTTCCGGTAATTTCGATGTGAAAGATGCACCACGCACTGGAAGGCCAATTGTCGAAAATGTCGATAAAATCATGGACATTGTCAAGTCCGACCGTCATGTAAGCATTGTTTAGATTGCTCAAGAGCTAAAGGTTGCATAAATATTCGTTTGGAAACATTTGAATAAGGCTGGATACAAAAAGAAGCTCGATGTATGGGTGCCACACAAGTTAACGCAAAAAAACTCATAGGCCGAATTTCCATCTGCGATTCGCTGCTAAATCGCAACATAATCGACCCATTTCTGAAGCGGTTGGTAAGTGGCGATGAAAAGTGGATCACTTACGACAACGTCAAGCGAAAACGGTCGTGGTCGAATCGCGGTCAGCCAGCGGAAACGGTGGCCAAGCCAGGATTGATGGGGGAATTATCTACTATGAGCTGCTACCCTCTGGCAAAACTCTCAAGTCGGTACTGTACTGTCAACAATTGGACCATCTGAAGGAAGAAATCGCCCAGAAGCGGCCAGCCAGGACAGGAATTGTGTTCCGTCAGGACAACGCCAGGCCACACACATCGATAGTGACTCGCCAGAATCTCCGGGAGCTTGGTCGGGAAGTTTTTATGCATCCACCTTATAGTCCGGACTTGGCACCAAGTTATTACCATCTGCTCCTGTCCATGGCGCACAATTTTGCTCAATTTTTTTCCAATAGGGACAAGGGCTTCTATGAGAGAGACCTTCTAAATGGGAACAAATTATCCAACAAGACGGTGCATATTTGACCTAAATCGGATAATTCTAACTATCGCAATTAAAGCCTTCAATTTCATGCAAAAATAATTTTTAGTACACCTTATATATATGTATGTTCTTATTTTATAACATAGACACATAGGTATATAACACTAAACTACACCATTTTTAATTGAAATTGGTAGAAAGGCAATTGAAATTGAGAAATCGCATTTATAACATTTTTAACATTATAATATTACAACATTTTTATTATGACATTTGTAAAAAAAAAAATAAGGCGGTACAGCTATATCCCAACAGGCATATCCTTCATATTGATCGCCTTTTCATAGAAGGTGGTGGTGTGCTGCACAAATCTGGCACAATCTCCCAATTTTAATTTATTTTAAGTGGCGTGGACGTGGGTCCGTCCGTGGTACTAGGGCGGTTCAGGTATGTTCCATAGTTGTAAGAAATTTTGTCGATTTTGGGTGTAGGTCTCCACCGATTTCGATCAACTCGAATAGGAACTTTTGTTTGCGACCGTGAGAGTACGAACAAAGGCAGACACACAGAAACATGGGTGGAGATGCCTAAGTCGATTTAAACTTTGGTGCTGATGTAAAGAATGTACCACTATATACTTTATAGGGCCTCTGCGGTGAACGTGACAAATAGAATGATTATGCAGTTACAAGTTGAGTTCTACTAGTATTGTACTAGTGATTTTTAAACATACATGACATATTTTCTTCAGCTATAATGTATGAACATATAAGTAAGTACGCGTACTTTAATTTCTTTTTACCATCTCCAAAATTTGTTATTTCGTTAGAAGAAGGCCCCACAAAATATGTATATATATAAGACAGAGGTACGGTTCCGTCCATAAGTTAGAAAAAAATTTTTTTAGTGCCGAATTAGACCATTGAGGTGGAATGCAATACAATAATAGACGGCGCTTCTGTATACAGGCCACGTTCCCACGATGATATGCTAAAAGTTTATGATTTTAAAAAATACTCGCTTCTCATATCTACATAATGCCGACTGCATTGAAGACTGGAATCTCTGTTGACACAAAGTAAATAAACGTTCGTTAAAACGTTTTTGGCCTATATATATTTTTTTAAATTAACGAATTAGCGTGATGATAGTCTTGATAAAAATACGCCCTTGTTACAATAATTTAAATTATTGTTACAATATATTAGTCTTTTCAACACAGTATTCTATATTATTTTAAAGTTCTGCTCTTTGTGAATAATACATTTTACCTATGTTTCGCCACTAATTTTTTCAGATTTAATGATTACAGCAACACAATTTATTGAACCTGAAGTAGCATCATACTCGGAAATGTTATTTGATGTATCTAGAAATCAATTGATTGTGGGAGCCAGGTAAGTGAAACAAAGAAATTTTAAACTTACTTAAGGACAATACCATCCTCTCCGCATCTTCCTGTTTTCTATTAATTTCAGTAATATATGATTAATTATATTATGTAAATGATTGTCGACTTATCCATAATTTTTTATCTGTGGATATTATATTATCCATAACCAATTCTGTGATCGATTCAGAATTTCTTTTAGAGTCACTTTCTAAATAGATTTAACCATGTCCCTCTATTATTTTTACTTTATATATTTGAGAGATAACATTTTTATTGTATTTCTTTGAATTTTTTACAACATGTTAGCCTAGAGACAGTTCCTAAAGAAAATTGACCGCATCGAACCATTTTTAGAATCTTTCTATCTATAATACTAAGTTGTGTAGGGTATTAAATTTTCGGGCGTGACCGACCAAACATTTTCACTTATTTTATATTCTGAAGGAGTACGTATGTATACATACGAATGTATGTATGTGACTTCATTATCTATTTGTCTACAGTTTTACAAAATCTTGATAATATTTATAAGTATTGAAGTATGGAATAAATTATCATTATCGCGATAAGCGTTCACTTCTTAGTCGGAGAGAATTTTACTTTTGAAGAATTCATTGTTACCAGTGCTTTTATATATAAATGTTATATGACAAGATTTTATTAAATTTTATAAAGAGAATTCTTTAGTGCTATAAGTTTGCGAAAAGATAGAAGGATGTGTTCGGAGAGGTGTATTGTCAAAAGATATGATAAGAGATATATAAAATATATATTGAATTTATTGTGCAAGTACCACATCTGCATTGATTTAACCATGTCCATTTATCGGTCTATGTATTCTTTGTAAACAACCCACGGGTCGAGTTTGACGCTGATCAAAAATATATATACTTTATATATATACTATATATTTTTAGTAGGGTCTATGACGCGTTCTTCTGGTTGTTGCAAATTGAAGAAGAAACCTAGTATACCCTCATCACTAATGTGGAGGGTATAAAAATTCACGTGTGTCTACACACTACATATAGAACAAGATGTCAAAATATACCCACCGAAGGGTACATTTTATACGATATCTTTAAAATACAAGTTATTATTATACCCACCATCGAAGTGATATGGGAGTTTATTGATTGTAGTCAATCTTATGTAGATACCAGGAGGAGGTGAGCCACAGCCCTAAAGTATCAGCATCTATAGCTGAGTCGAATTAGCCCTTCCACCTATCGATGCGACTGCGAAATTTTTATTTGGTACACTCACAAAAATTGAGATAAGTTTCTGAAGTTTGGTATCCATAATCTTCATCAGCGTTTAAAGTTTATCATTGCAAATGGGCAAAATCGATCCACGACTCACCCATAATGACGGGAACTATCCTAAAAAAATCTCTTATGTCCCAAAAATTCAGATATTCATTTGAAATTTGGTGTACATAATGTTCACCAGTGTCTATAGTTTGGCGCGCGCACAGCAAGACATACATATATACATATATAATTCGATTCCATTTAAACAAAATAAATTAAATAAATTTAGATTTAAAAGAAATTCGAAATTAGTCTTTCACTTGAAAAATCTAATGGTGTAGGATTGGAATAAATTGAGCTAGCCCTTTGTCAAATATGTTAAAAAAAAATGTGGGTCTTTTCTATAGAATAATTTCACAATGTGAAATTAATATTAGCAATGCAAACATTATATCAAGTGTTTATTGTTTTTGTACATATTTGCATATTTATTTATCTCTCTGTACATATTTGCATGTTTATTTTTGTCTCTGATGCCTCCTTCTGGGTGTGGCAAACGGAAGAACAAACTTAGTATACCCTCATCACTGAGGTGGAGGACATAAAAATCTGGGTGAAAACGTGTATAAGATACGTAAAACAAAAAACGGAGAGATTTTATTTCAACTCAGAAAATCCCAATTCTCGATTATATAAGCAGCAAATAGAACTAATCCTGGGCGAACAAGAGAAAGTAAAGCTTTTTGGTAGTAATATAACAGTGGTAATTAAAGCATAGACGAAATCACTTTAAAGGCAGATATAATAAAAGCAATCAATTATCAGTTGGAAAATGCCGATGTCGAAGAATCTGCAATAAAAGCGTTAAAGAATTCTTATGCAGGCACGCAGTTAGCTATACCTAACTTGCCCGCTGGAATTGGGACCTCTCTTTTACAAAATGCTATAATTAAAATAGGATGGGTAATATGCAGAATACGCCCTTACGATATCGCTACCAGATGCTTCAAATGCCTAGAGTTAGGCCACTTAGCGGAAGCATATATCAATAAAATAGATAGAAGTAAATGTTGCCTCAATTGCGGGCAAAGCGACCACTTGGCCAAGGCATGCAGCAAAAAAGCAAATGCATAATTTGCGATGCCAAAGGATTGGATTCAAGGCATAGCACTACTACTAGATTATGTTCAGCTTACATAGCGACATTAATATTTAAATTGGCAGCCCAAGAACTACTTAAATCAAGTCAAACCATTATAGTCGGTCAAATACCCTACACCACTTGATATATTATATTATTCAATTAATTTTTTTCCTTTGATGTATGAAAAGTTTAATTTTTTGTACTGCTTTTAATTTTTTTCTTTGAAAAATGAAAAATTTTATTTTTCTATACCTATTTGTATTTTCAAAAATTTCAAAATGATACATAAGTCAAAATTTTTTTTTTATTTTAATAAAATAATAGGACCTCGTATGGAGAAGGGTTCTAAAAATGGTCCAATCTGGTCCATTTCTAATAGAGTTTCCCTTTGGGCCAATACATGTCCTTGTACCAAATTTCATCGAAATATCTCGAAAAATAATAGGATCTCATATGACCTCAATTTCAATAGGCTTCTCCTTTGGATACATGTTCTTGTACTAAATTTCATCCAAATATCTCAAAAATACCCTTTTCCACAGGGTGGTGCAGGGTATAAAAACGGTTTACGAAGAAAACTTCGATGTAACTCTTCTGTCCGAGCCGTATGAAAGTATTGACTACCAGGGAAGCTGGATTGATGATAACAACCAAAAGACAGCAATATGGGCTCTGCGTCCTATCCAAGATTATATACCAACAACGAATCTGTACTATGTTGCAGCCAAAATAAACGGCATACACTTTTTTAGCTGTTACTTCCCTTCCAGTCTAAATTTAACACAGTTCGAGGCTGGGATCGATGCTTTATGTAATGACGCATCAACATACAACCCATTACTTATTACAAGTGATTTCAATGCATAGTCAACCGAATGGGGAAGTAGATTCACAAACAGAAGAGGAGAAATTGTAGTAAGTGCTTTTTCTATCCTGAATGTAATATTATTAAACGATGGTGCCAAAAATACCTTTGAAAAAACGGCTATGGCTCTATTATTGATATTACCTACGTCAGTGCCTCATTAGCACATGCCAATGGCACGTCAGTGACATTTGCTAACAAACCTGAAGGAGAATCTAGCTCTGTGTATGTTAGATACTTTAGGTAAAGTGCTAGAAAAAATTTTGTACAATAGAATTGATCACCACATTACACAAATGAACGCCCTGTTAGATAGACAATATAGCTTCCAAAAAGGTCGATCAACCACAGACGCATAATGCATGTTAAAGCTATCGCTGAAAAAGCTAATGATGGTAGACGCTGGAAAAACGGATTTAAAAAGTATTGCGCACTGATAACACTGCATATTAAAAATGCCTTTAATTCAGGTGTCAAATGCCTTTAATTCGGTCAGTTGGCCTCACATAATCGACGCCATAAATAAAAGAGATCTAATACGAATTATATGAAGCCACCTGTCATGTCGCACGCTTATATAAAAAACCGATGAAAGCTCACGAGCTTATAATATCACGTCAGGCTTCATACTGGGTCCGTTACTGTGGAATATAGTTTATGATGATATTCTCAGGCTACCTGTACCTACAGGTGTCAATATAATAGGGTACGCAGATGATATTATATATACTATTGCTGCCAAAGAGCTTAAAGAGATCCAGATTTCGTGCGTTAGAAATGTGGCCAAAATTATGGAATGGCTTATTGAACATAAATTGCAGCTAGCTCCACAAAAAACTGAAGCTGTTCTTATTACGAGCAGAAAAAAGAGAGAAGTCGTAGAACTAAATATAGCCGGACGTAACCTAACAACAAGTGACAAAATCAAATATTTAGGAGTGGTAATAGGCGCGCGACTAAACTTTTTACAGCACATAATATCAGTATGTAACAAAGCAAGTAAAGTATACACCGCTCTAGCCCGTATGATGGCTAATACTGATGGACCTCGGGAACCAAGATGTTGGAGAAATAAGCATTTCAATAAATTGTTTCGCGCAACTGCACTCAGAGTATGCTGTGGGTTTAAAAACTATATCCCTTAACGCAGAACTGATCCTATCAGGCATTGTCCCACTTGATATACTAGCTCGACAGTCCGCTGCACTGTATTTCCTCAAAAGACAGTCAAATAGAAAGCTCACACACGAAGAAAAGTACGCCGTGGTGACTGGCAGCTACCAAAGAAAATGGACGTATCTAGCCAAGGTCGATGGACACACGTAATTATACCCAACATCGAGCATTGGCTAAAGAGGCAGCACGAACATAGTGATTACTATATAACGCAGATTATCAGCGGACACGGTTGTTTCCGTAGTTACTTATACCGCTTTGGCCATGACAGCGAGCCTTGGTGCCCTGAATTTCAAATTAACGAAGAAACGGCAGAGCACATTTTCATAGAACGTCCCAGATTTGAGGCTGAACGGTCGAAAATCACTGACGTAATTGACGAGCCACTTACCGGTAATGTTATCGCAAAATACATAATCAGAGATGACAATGTATGGACGAGCGTAAAGGGCATAAGTGCCAACATCATAACAAGTCTCAGAGCGCTAGAACGTCATAGATTCAGACAGAGAATGACCGACACTGTACGAACGATTTGAGCATAGTCTCAGACGGTTTCTCCTGACGTAATACGTAACGGTAGTCCCAGTTTCTAGGCTTTCAATCGCTTTCCCCTTCAAAAAAAAAAACCAAACACACACACACACACAACATTCTTACATACATTTACGTGTAGGTCGTTTTGTTTATTATATATATTGTACGCAAACAATGCACACTATCGCTAATTCTGGTTGATACCGACCCAGTTTTATAAACTACACCCCAGTCTTAAATTGCGTTTATGACTTGTGCGTAATATTTCTTGGCTAGTCCGTTGTCAACAGCTTACGCACTACCACGCAGTTCTCCGTGAAATCTTTAAAAACTTTTTACTTTTGTGTCATAATGAATTTCATCAAATAAATGAATTATTTTGTTTTAATTTATAACGACGACTCTCTTTTTAACTCAGAAGTGGGATGAGCTCACTAAATAACAACGTGTTAATTTCTAAATACAAACGTATAGAAAAATAAAACGCTAATAAACGATAAAAACGCTTAACGACGAAAAGATTGTATGGTTAAAATATTAAACTGAATTTCATCACATTACGTAACCGAAGCCATCGAATACTTTCATTCGTGGAATACAACGTTTATATAGATAGATGGTACTATATGTATAATGCGTAATATAAATACTTGTTGAAGAAAGGGAAAAACGTATAATAACAATTGAAAACGTTTAAGTAAAATAAGAAACGCTTTACAAAATGGTTCGATTAATTGATTTAAGAATCGACGAATTAAAAAAGAAATTACGGGAATTAAATATGTCTACAAGTGGTTCAAAGGCAGCGTTAGTCGAAAGACTAACCGAAGCACTTGGTAGCGACGAAGTGGAAATGCCTCCAGAAACTTCTGAGATGTCGGATTTACAAAAGCACGTGGAGAGGTTAGTGTTAGAAAATATAATACCTCTTTTACAACAATCTATTAATCATAACTCTATAAATGCACCGAGTGATGATGTTGCTTCACCATGTTCTGCGGAATCTACACCACAACAACGTAATTACTCAATTAATGAAATAGCCGATACGCTACCGGAATTTGATCCAACAAAGGATTCTATGTTTTCTGTTGAACAATTCATAGATCGTGTAAACAAAACGATAGATGTTTATAATTGGGATGAAAAATGTGTACTTCTGGCTTTATGTAAAAAGTTAAAAGGGCCGGCTAAGTTATGGTTAGACGGTAGTCAGAGCTTATTTGATAAATGGAGCGATTTAGCAGATGCTTTAAAATCAGAATTCGGCAAAACGGATGATGAAGCAGATATACATTTTAAAATGAGTAAATCTGTACGAGAAACGAATGAACGTGTTACTGATTATTGTTTTCGTATGAGCGCATTAGGTAAGCGTTATCGACTTAGCGAGACAGCTGTAATAAAATATACGCGTGAAGGTTTAAAACATCCAGAATTACAAACGGCTATTGCAGTAATAAATTTTCGTTCCATGAAAGAAATGCGTGAAACGCTAGACAACTATTTAACAAATATACCACATTATAAAAGTAAACCAGCCAGTACTAAGAATATAAACAAGAGCGATAACGGTAATGAACCATGTATTACACATAAAGATATTAAAAAAATCGTGTGTTATAATTGTAATGAAAGTGGACATATTTCATCTAAATGTCCTAAACCACCCCGTCGGATGCGCTGTAAAGATTGTAACAAAGTACATCCACGCAATCAGCCAGAGAACTGTGGAAATTCAGTACGCAAAACCACTATTCATGAATTAGAACAGCAATTCGAAAAGACTGTACAAATAAATGGCAACACTTTTAAGGCATTCATTGATACTGGTAGCCAGTGCCATATGATTCGTAATAGCTGTGCAGAATTGTTGAAATGCAAAATAATGCCATGTTCCATGAAAATAAGAGGAATTTTTGGAGGAATCCAATATTCTACCGGAAAAATTAATGTTAATATGATGATCGATAATATGTTATGCAGTAATTCTATGTATATTGTGAAAGATGAAATATTAAGTACAGATTGTCTTCTCGGTCAAGGAATATTTCAAAATGCTAATGTAACTTGGGCAAACAATAAACTAGTCTTTGACAATAAAAATTCTAAGGCAGATATAAATTGTAAAGAAGCGACAGAAAGTGTAGCTAAAGACGCTGAGGTAAAACATTCCGTAGAACTGAAAGAACAAATTGATCATTTGCAACAAACCCTTCGGGATGTAGTGCACGCTAAGCAGCAAGCAAACGATAAAAACCAATCCTATAAAATTGAAATTGAAAATTTACAATCAGAACTGAAAGATGCTCACATTGAATGGACAAAAACATCCAGTCAACATGAAGAAGCCGTCACAGCGTTAAAAACTGAAAATGAATCATTGACGCATCAATTAAATATTACTCAAGAGAAACTGCGTTCACTCGAGTATCGTCTGAAAGCGACTGAACGCAACACCGAAGCTTTACGTACAGAATTTTCAGATTACAAGGTAAAGGCTCAAAATGTTTTAAAAAAGAACCAAACGCGTGATCTGACGTTAGAAAAGGACTTTGAGGAGGAAATTGTAGCCCTCAAACACTTGGAGCAACAACAAAAAAGAATTATAGAAGGACTTACCAGCAAGTTGGCTTCAGCCGAGAAGCAGAAGCAACTGCTTCAAGATGACAACGAACATTCGCAAAAACGCATTAAAGAGTTGACGCAAAACGTTGAAGATTTACACATTCTCAATGAAAGCTTAACGCAGGAAATACAACAACATATTCAACAACAACACGAAGCTTTGAAACAACATCGCATACAAATAAATACTATTGACGAAGCTCATAAGGAGCAACTTCAAAATTTGCAGCAATCTTGCGAAAAGCAACTCGAACAGCTTCGTACAGAGTTAAATGCCCAGAGACGTCTACCACCCATTATTGGGGCTTCATTACCTAATCAGTCTACCGCACCAATAAATAAAACTGATTTTATGCTTTTGGAACGTGAAGATGCCGAAGGTTCCGAGGAGGACTTGGCAAGTTCACGTAAAATTTCAAACGCTTCTACAAATAATAAACGCCTTCATTCTCATGATTATATGACACTGGACGAGTTGCTAAACACTTCGATTAATGATATTAACACCGAGACGTTAATCACGAGAAATGTTGAAGTCGCTGACAATGCTAACACCAGCACCCTGAGTAGATTGCACACCGAACTGAACAACACCAAAGAACGTTTACAGAAACAAGAGATCAGAGTGCGGCATCTGACAGCTTTGCTGGCAGAAAATGAACAAGATTTGGCCAAATTAACGCAAATGAACGATATGTTGAAAGAAGAGCTTCGCAGACAGGAACGCTCAGAGGAACGGGAACAGCACATGCATAACTCGGAGTATCTAAAAAATGTATTATGTAACAAGCTAGTGTCGTCCTTACATGAAAATGTACATGAAAATAACAAAGAGGATAGCCGATTAAATCAGTTAACACTACGACGAGAAATGGCCGCAGCTAGAATTACTATGGTTAGAGAAAAGGCTAAACAAAGGTTTGATCGACAACATGCAATACCCAAGCTGTACAATGCCGGTGATTTAGTACTCATCAAAAACGAACCACAGAATACCGGGAATTCAAAGAAATTAGAGCCGAAATATAAAGGTCCGTTTATTGTTACTAAAGTGTTAAACAATGACAGATACGTAGTTGCAGATTTACCTTGTGCTAAAAGAACACAACGTCATTATAACTCAGTACATGCTTCAGACGGGATGAAATTATGGTGTACCTTGCCGCCTCCAGATGATGACGATGAGTCAACCAGCGAGGACGCTTCTAGTCAGGATGGACGAGTTGATACCGACCCAGTTTTATAAACTACACCCCAGTCTTAAATTGCGTTTATGACTTGTGCGTAATATTTCTTGGCTAGTCCGTTGTCAACAGCTTACGCACTACCACGCAGTTCTCCGTGAAATCTTTAAAAACTTTTTACTTTTGTGTCATAATGAATTTCATCAAATAAATGAATTATTTTGTTTTAATTTATAACGACGACTCTCTTTTTATGGTTGCCTACCCAACAACCTTTTATACAACGAACAATAACAGCAGCTGCACAGCTGGTAGTTGATCTGAGTGACAATGTGCAGGTTGTTTGTTTGTTGTTTATTGCTCCTTGTTTTACAAGAGTTGCTGCTGCAGTGCTTGTTGCAGTTATCAACAGACAATAACTTACCACGCGTTTGAAACTGTGACGCCGTACGTTCGTATATAGATAGATATGCAGTACTCAGCCCCCCAGCTATTTTATCGTGCATTGCATAAATTTACAATAATATTGGATTCAATCAGATTGGATTTGTTTGATCGTTATTGTTATAAAAAGCCACGCCCACAATCGACAAAAATCTATTTATCTGCCACAAAAATTGAGCTATGAACTTGAAATTTGGTATGTATATTTCTAAATATAATCTTCATCGATGTGCCAAAAATGGGCATGGCCAGATAACTTATACGCCCACATTCAAGTAAGAAAACTAAATTTGGCTTGGGCCAAATCTTAAATACCCTCTACCTTCACAACAGTGGGCGTGGCAAATATATATATATATATTGCGCCCTCTAATAGTGTATGTCTTACGTATCAGCATGCATGTCTACTTTTACGTTGAATATTGTTTTTTGTAAATTGTGGGCGTGTATGTAATCTGATTATGCCCATTTTTTATACATCGATGGATGACCTAACCTTTAATTAGTGCACTAAATTTCAAGTTCCTAGGTCAATTTTTGTAGTAGATAAATAGATTTTTGTCGATTCTGGGCGTGGCTGCTGACCGATTTTGCCCATTTTATATAGTGATCTCCATGCAAAAACTAAAACAACAACAGACAGACACAACACACGGACATACATGTCTAAATCGACTCAGTTTTTGACGCTGATCAAGAATATATATACTTTGTAGGGTCTCTGACGCCTCCTTCTGGGTGTTGCAAACGGAAGAACAAACTTAGTATACCCTCATCACTGAGGTGGAGCGTATAAAAACAACAACGTAACATTTTAGAGTTTTTCAGCTATAATTCATTTACATATGACGCCATCAAAGCTCTTAATTTAAGCCTATACATAGACACAAACATGTGCTGTTCTCCATCAAAGATAATTTTTTATTTCATGGAGGTGAAACTTTACGACCAATGCCCACTACATTAAATGACTTTAAACCGGTTTCAAATTCAAGAAATAGGGCTTAGAGAAAATAAGACATTCATATATATTTCCGATCAAATATTTGAAAAACACTTTCAACTTTGACCGCTTAAGTAAAATGTAATATATATAATTCAATAATCGTTAAAAAAGACGCAAATTTATATATATGACGTAAACTTATTGGCTTAGTCCAAATTTAAAGTTTTTATATTTTTATACCCTCCACCTCAGTGTTATTCTACCAATAGAAGCACATAAACATTAATGTAGCATTTGCTAAATAATTTTAAAATTGGATAAAACAAGTACAGTTAAGTCCGTTTTAGTGACAGTAAAGCAGACTGATGGATATAATTACAGGCTCTTTGTTTAAAGCCAAAGTTTAACCTAAGTGTCGAGTAACATTATGTTTGCTTAAATACAAACCGTGGTTAAAAAAAAAAAAACAAGATAGAAAAGTTCGGTTAAGACCGAATCCTAAATACCCTCCACCTTTTATATCCCTCTAAAAAAGAAGTTCCTAATTATAGGCGTTTGCGTTATTCAATTACGCCCATTTTTGGCTCAGTGTTGGACAACGGTACCACTTATATGTATACCAAATTTCAACTTGATACAATTTTTTGGAGGTATGTTGAGATTTTCGTTTATTGTGGGCGTATCTCTTGACCCATTTTGCCCAATTTCAATACGAAACAGCGTAATTGAACTAAGAATACAAAGTTTCAATTTTATATCTCAAAAAGTACAACCGTGAGAGTGCTAAAAACAGACGGACATACGGACACACGACGAACATGTCTCAAACGATTTCTCTTTTAATGCTGATTAAGAATATATATGGTTTGTGGGGTCCCCGAGGCTTCCTTCGATGTGTTGTAAACGGATGATGAAAATAAATATACCTTCTTCCCTAAGGTGGAAGATATAATAATTAGTGCTGTTGAACGCTAATTGTCACATAAATTGCAGTGTAATTCCACAAAATGTCATAAAATAATTTGTGTTAAATAAACTTACACTTCAAGTAAGTATTAAACAAAAATTACATATATTCCATATGCACATATGAAAAAAAGTACCACAAAATATAACAAGTAATAAAACAAGTAAGAAAACTAAATTTGGCTTAGGCCAAATCTTAAATACCTCCACAATGGGCATGGCAAATATATATATATTTCGCCCTCTAATAGTGTACGTCTTACGTATCAGCATGCAACTCTACTTTTACGTTGAATATGGTTTTTTTTTTCTAAAAGTCTCATAAACAGTACAATTAGAAAACTTAATAATAGAAAATCGCCAGAAATCGACGAATTTTGGATTCTAACTAATACATGTGAGGTATTATGTTCTTTTCTAAAACCAAATTGTTGAAGAGGTAAAATGTTGTTACTTTCACAAAATTGAACCAATTTTCCTTTATAATTTTCTCAAAGATCTTACTTATGGAGGACAACAAACTAATTGGTCTATAGGACAACGAAGAATCTGGAATTTTGTTCGGTTTGCAAATTGTAATAACTTTATCTTCTTTCCAACAATTTGGGAAGTAGCATTCTTTTAGACAGCTGTTGAATAATTTAGTTAGAAACAAGTAAGAAAACTAAATTTGGCTTAGACCAAATCTTAAATACCCTCCACCTCCACAACGATGGGCGTGGCAAATATATATGTATATTGTACCTTCTAGTAGTGTACATATTACGTTTCAGCATGCAAGTCTACTTTTACGTTAAATACGGTTTTTTGAAAATTGTGGGCGTGTCTGTTATCCGACAGCGCCTATTTTTCGCACATCGGTAGATGAGATAACTATGTATACACGTACCAAATTTCAAGTTAATAGGTCAACTTTTGTGGCAGATGTAAAGATTTTTATTAATTGTGGGCGTGTCTGTAATCTGAATATGCTAATTTTTGGCATATCGATGAAGCTAATATTCATAGATGTACATACCAAATTTCAAGTTCATAGCTCATATTTTGTGATAGATAAATATATTTTTGTCTATTGTGGGCGTGGCTCTTGACCGATTTTTCCCATTTTAAATAGCGATCTGTGTGCAAAAACTAAAAGTGTCTGTACAAAATTTTAGCTCAATATATCAAAATTTACGCCCGTGAGAGTGCCAAAAACAAACATACATATCTAAATCGACGCAGTTTTTGACGCTGACTAAAAATACATATACTTTGTAGGGTTTCTGACGTGTCCTTCTGGGTGTCGCAAACGGAAGAACAAACTTAGTATCCCCTTTATTTATTGACTTTAAAAAACGTGTATCAATCAGCAAAAAGAAACGATCAATAGATCGTTTCGATCAATACATCGTTTCTTTTTTTTTAGTTCTATGACTTGAAAAAATAATATGGGTATCAAAAGTTTCCACACTTTACATTTTTCATTTTTAACAATTCATTGAGTACAGTACCTACGAAATAAATATGGGTACCAAATTTCAATAATATGAACAGATCACGTTTTGATGCTACTCAATAATACATAGAATTCATTAGGCTTTTTATTTATATATTGTGGAGATTTTTTTAGGTGTTTCAAATGGAATGACTTACATTTTCTTTATATATTACGGCCCTGTCCGTATCGATGCTGTCCATTTTCAATACCACGATGAATTGAATAAATATTGTTCGTAATGTAAATATTGTGGTTCTATTTTGGTCATGGGACATTTTTATAGATTATGGATGAGGATCGATTTTGTGTAATTTAATGCATGGAGAAACTAAGAATGTTGCAATATCTTAATAATAATAATTCACTTGTCTGTACCTTCATTCGATCTTAAAAGCCGCTCTATTTCATTTCTATTTTGAATATTGTAAATTAAATTTTCATTTTCTAATTTTTTCTAATAATTGAAATACTTATTGTTTACAGAGATACATTATATCGGATGTCATTTGATTTAACAGTTTTGGAGAGAATTAAATGGGAGGCGAAACCATCACAGATAGCAATGTGCCAAGCGAAAGGCCAATCGGAACATTTGTGTCGTAATTATGTGCGTGTTTTGCAAACATTTGGCGAAAATCAATTATATGCATGTGGAACGTATGCCTTCAATCCAAATTGTACTATTTTGCAGGTATTCATACAATACAAATAAATATCAAAGTTTCCTTTTTTTACCATTTTCCTAAGAAGGGGGTTCTTAATCCGAATTAAAAACGAGTCGAACGAGACATGTCGTGTGTCTGTTTGTTGTTGGCATTCTCACAGTCATAATTTTTGAAACATTTGGGGTATTTATTAACACGCATATAATGAATATTTATAATTACCCCATCCAATGATATACTAAGTGTGGGTATATTTTCAGATAACAGTCATGCCTATAGTTTACAAAATACTGTACTAAGCGTAAAACTTGATTTGCAAGTTGATTTGGCTCAAGCCAAATTTATTTTTTTTCCTTATTATTAAACTGCAAGTATAACTATTTTTATTTTTAGATGGACAATTTACAAATTACTGCTTATGATAGTGGTGTAGGGAAGTGTCCATTTAATCCATTATCGAATATCACCAGTATAATGACTCTAAGTGGTAAAATATATGTAGGAACGGCAACCGATTTTTCAGGCAGTGATGCAGCCATTATTCGTAGCGATGTTCAGCAACAGTATAAAGTAACGCTTCATTCAATGCGTGCGTTTCAAACAGTTGATATATTTCTTTTCTTAGAATTCCATCATACGCACTAAACAATACAACAACAATTGGCTAAATAATCCCCAGTTTGTGGGCAGTTTTGAGGCAGGGGACTTCGTTTATTTTGTATTCCGCGAAACTGCTGTCGAGTACATGGATTGTGGGAAGGTAACTGAGATCTTTTTATTTTGTTTTTATTAGTCACTTTAAGGTCGAGTTTTATTCATTAGGCTGTCTATTCTCGTATTGCCCGGGTGTGTAAAAATGATGCTGGCGGTATTCACATATTACGTGATAATTGGACATCATTTCTCAAGGCACGTTTAAATTGTTCCCTACCAAGTGAATATCCATTTTATTTCAATGAAATTCAAGATATTATATACTCTCAAGATGAGAATATTTTATACGGCACATTCACCACGCCATAGTAGGTTTTTTGATTGTCAATATATACTAACTTACGTTAATTATGTATAATTTTTCTTGCAGTAACAGTATACATGGCTCTGCAGTGTGCGCTTTCAATTTATCAGCTATTAATCAAGCTTTTGAGGGCCCTTTCAAGTACCAAGAGAGTGTGGATTCCCCATGGAAGGCACGAAGTAGCACGCATGATAGTCAATTTCACTGTGTATCACCTAAATCCAACCAAAACAAACTTATGTTGGAGTCATCGAAATATCAGTTAGTTGAGTTAGCGGTACAACCGTTAACTACGAAACCTATATATTACTCCAAGTTAGAGAGATTCGCTCACATAGCTGTGGACGTGGTGAATACCAAAACTGAAAAGATTAATATATTGTATTTGGCTAACGATAACAATGTTATTAAAAAATTATCTGTAAAAAATGACCGTAGTGGTCGTGTGGGTGACGTACAGACCTGTTTAGTGGAAGCATGGACAGTGGAAAATTATCATATTTTGAATATGGAATATTTAAAAGTCACCGATTCTTTGTATATAGGAACTGAGCATTCTTTGACTCGTTTACCAGCCCAACATTGCAATAGACATGTATCCCGGGCATCCTGCTTAAACGCTATGGATCCATATTGCGGTTGGAACGATTTATTAGAACGCTGCACAGCACAAGAATTAGCTGTACATTTAACCAAATTCTGGATACAACCGGATATTCTGAAGTGTCCCGTTCTCACCGCTCCCATTGATGGTGCTTGGTCTGCTTGGTCAATATGGTTTAAATGTAAAAAGTATGGTGATGGAGATGGTGATTGCATGTGTCGTCAAAGGGAGTGCAATAATCCCCGTCCGCAAAATGATGGTAAAGAATGTAAAGGCATCACTACTGAAGTGACAAACTGTACAGTTCATGGCGGTTGGACAGAATGGTCAGCATGGTCGGCTTGTTCGCAAACTTGTGGCATAGCCGTGAAAACGAAGCGACGTTCTTGTGGTAATCCAAAACCAACATTCGGCGGTCGTACTTGCGTAGGTCCAGAGCGTGCCGAAATGTATTGTAGCCATTTGCCGCCATGTCCCGCCCCCAAACCGGCTGCTATCGATGGAGGTTGGGGTCCATGGGGTGAATGGAGTGAATGCACTTCACCTTGCAGTATAGGCTTTCGTATACGACGTCGGGAGTGTAATGATCCCCAACCTCAGAATGGAGGCCAAGAATGTCCTGGTTGTAACATCGATTACGAAAAGTGTAATATGCATTCTTGCCCTGAAGTGAAAAAATTTAGCAGTTGGACACCCTGGTTAGTGCAGTATAATAAAAGCCATGAATCGAATGAAATGGGTAGCATACATACTGAAAAGCGCTTTCGTTTTATTTGTCGCGCTGTTACATCGAATACTAATTCAGTACATGTTGGTCATATCAAAACTGAAAGTCGTATTTGTCGCGATGGTGTCTGCCAACGCCACATGAATGAATTCAATGGTTTAGATGAGCTGGAGCATGCAGATTGGGGATCATGTAATGTTAGCTGCGGTGGAGGAGTACAATTTCGTCAATTGGGCGAAAATAAACACCGTGGACGTCATTTGCAAAGTCGGGCTTGTAATATGCACGCCTGTCCTGAACCCAGTAGTTACAACGAAGTGATTTCTATGCACAAATGGAGTTGTTGGTCGGAATGGTCTCCATGTTCCGTCACATGTGGAATTGGTACGCGTCGGCGCACTCGCAAATGTTTAGGAGGCTATGAAAAATTTTGTAACGGTCGTTTCTTGGAAGAAGAGAAATGTGAACAAAAGCCTTGTGAAGGTAAAACTATTATTAGAAACAAATGGAAAACATTTTTTGAGTTTTTATGATTGCAGATTTTATAGGATGGAGTACTTGGTCTGAATGGTCGGACTGTACCAGTGATGGTATACGATTTCGACATCGTAAATGTTTAATGGATGAGCCGAAAATAAATGAGTGTCGCGGTGAAGAATTTGAAAAAACTGCTTGTGTGCCAGGAATATGTGGAGGTAATAAAATTTTTTGATGTTTCTGCTCATAAAGAGTAATTAAGTAATCGAAGTTAAAATTTTCCAGGCACACAAGTTACTTCTACCGCTGCCTTGAGTTTTATAATAGCTGTAGTAATTCTACTGTATCTATTAACTATATTCATGACCTTTTGGTTGACACGGCGCCATTTCATGCCAGCGGTTTCTCTTTTAAAGAATAACGCACCTAGCAATGTTACCAATTATGATAGTTATTCGAATCAGTATTCCAGCTTGCCTACCAAAGATGTAAGTTCAAGATGTCCAATATGCTTCATTTTCTAATCCAAAGTGTCATTTTATAAGATCTATGATGTGAGACCTAAAGTGAAACGCCAATCCAGTTTTAATATGTGTTCTACACCGACTGCCAAAAATTTCAATACCAGCACTTTAAATCGCAATAATATCAATCACAACCATACACCTAAAGTGTTAGCCAAAACATATAGTGATTGCGAAACTAGTACGCTAAAGCGAAATTCACACACTTTAAATAATTATCGCAGTAATATAGATGATGAAAAATTCTAGTGCCTCAAATATATATTTTTAAGAAGTAATACAGTTATTTTTCGATTGGAAATTCGGTATATACAAGTAATACGAAATAAGAGAGAAACGTATCGAATATTTTACTGTGCCATGAACTAATTAAGCTGGAACTACTACTTCTGAGGGCAGTATCAAAATTAAAAATATATCACTATAAGAATATTTATAATGTGGGCAACACTTTAGTACAATCAATTGCTATTTAATTGACTTATCATTTAAAATACTTTGCGTAATCGGTTGAATACAAATACTGACTCATATTGAGTTTTCTGACTAGGATTAGTTACACTAAAACACAAATAATACTTAAGAGTAAGAATCCAAAGTAGTTGAATACATATGAAAAACTAATTTGTATTTTCAAGCAAAAAAAGACTGAGAGCTTGTAAATAAAATATGGAGCACATTAACGACGTTTAAAAAAGCAATCATTTATAAAAAGAAAATATTTATTTTTTATATGTATTGTATTAAAAAATAAATTATTGAATTATTTCAACATCTGCCTAAAAGCAATAGATAAGATAAATGTAAATAAATTAACAATTTTTTTTTTTATATGGATTCTAGATATTATAGGTACTGTTTGAATAAAACCAATAAACCCTACATTACATTATTATTAACTATTTATTAACGTTGACAGAATTTTTAGCTTTAAGCGTCGCTTTTATCTGTGAACTATTTATATTTTTGCTTGCGTGTATAAAAATATTGTGGTTTGGCCAAGCATATATGTATATTTATAATTTGAGAACTTATTAAAGTGTGAATCAATTTATTTATATTTCCAACAGGGTTGTAAGAAGAAAATAACAAAATTAGTAACCAACAATTTTTAACCACTCTAGAAGTGTATTTTATATTGTCGGTAATTTCACTCTCTGGTTCTCATTTGGAGCATAGATCCCAACACTTATCACGAGTATCAATGGAACTCAATTTGCCTAAGTGAATCGCCTTATGGGCAAACACCAGCTTTACCTACTTATGCTACCTGAAAAAAAGAAAGTAGTATAAAAATTGATGTATCATATAAAAGCTTATTTTATCAAAATTTAACTGAATATATAATCTTACATGTGTTCTTTATATTGAATCTAAATGAGCCATTTTTCGTTATTGCTGTTTCAAAATTCGGTTTTATATGGTATGTTAAAATCATCATAGATGCTCTCAGATTGATCTGATCAAGCTCAAACTTGTTATGTGAATTCAGAATTTCATTTGTACATTTGTGTATTGAGTGGAAATTAGCCACTATTCTCTAATGTACGCTTTTCATCGTAATTTAAAATCATCACTGAAGCGACCCCCACATTTTTTTAGCAAATGTTCTAACAAAAAATAAAACCTTATTGACCTATTTTATTGCTAACTAATTTCATTGTGACCTTCTCTGGTAAAAGGGTTTCCCACCTATGTTCTATGGAGTTATTTCAGTTTTAGTTCAAGAGTTTAAGATATCATTTATATAACAATATAACAGTACAGTGCCATTTAGTTGTCATTTACGCCCCTTTTTTAATTCTTCAATTGAAAATAAAAATCATTTGAAGTCGTACGTATAACTTATATCCATCTATATCTGACATATGACACTTTAAATGCACAAATGATAGGATAGTATGGCTGAGGGTAGTTGCAAATGTTAATGGATACGATTTAAATCACAAAAATTATTATTATTAAAGGTTTTACCGTACAAAACTTTCCCCCACATTTTTCATTACTACCCCATTAACCAAATTTGTATGTATATAGCAAATGTATAATACCTTGTGCTTCTTTATACATAAGGCGGAAGGTTTTAATAAATATAATGAGTTACAGTGCAGAGTAAAAATATGATCCTGGTCTATTTAACGATGTCGGCGTGTCTGTTTGTACGGACATGTCTAGATATACTTTTTTTGATTATCTGCAGCCTCCTTCTATGTGATGCAAACGGAACAACAAATTTATTATAATGGGTCAACCACCTTGTTTAAAAACTGTTTGAGCAATTTTTAACTTTGATACACAATAAAAATTTACTGAACTTGGATTGTATATTATTTGCCAAGAAATCAAAATACTGTGTCAGTATGGGTATATACAGCCCAACTGTGTGTTTTATACGTGAACATATTTTCTAACAGTGAGAAAATTATTTAAAAGGGAAAATCTATTTTTATCATGTATACATTATATGTATATACATTAACACCACACAAGAGTGTGCTTATAGTGGAACAACACAACATAACCCAGCTAAGATCGCAATGATAAGCGCTGCGACTGATGCTAACAATACTCAGTTGCTGATACATTTAATGCTCTCCGGTACCCATAGTAATACTGAATAGGGGAAGTAAGGAATTTTCGTCCATGCATTTCTGATTTTCGTTTACTTTTCGGTTTTCATTAATTGTAAGCATTTAAGGGGAGTTGAAGATGGGTTGTTTTGCTGCTGCTACCGTTGCTTATATACTATACAAAAAATTCATCCGTCTATTTATTTACACAATGTTTCTTCAGCATCACAAGAATACATTTTTAAGTTTTGTTAAATGATTTCGAATTTTCAGAGATTGCTAAAGTTTACTTTAAGAACGATCCTAAGAAATTTTCAATTGCATTCCAGTTCACGCCGCTCGCACTTTAAGATGTTTCTCTATAAACATTACATATATTTCGTTTAAACAGAGAATGAACAATAAAGAATAAATAAAAGTGTTTATTAAAATATACATACTTAATAATACAAAAAAATTAAAGATATAAATAAAAAATTAATTACCTTTGAAAATTATTATAAAATATATCAACGAAAAAGTTCGCAAAGAAATTTGTAAAAAGATTCTCAAAATTGTGATAAAAGTCAAAATGTAAATTTATCGGCGCTTTTATTTCGAATTATATTATTGATGTAGCAAATCGCATTTGACGAACTTTATGTGGAATATGTATGAAAAGGTGCTCGCTTTCATAATATAACGAGAAAATTTGCACTTGTATACATTTTTTGGTTTTTAATACAATAATTTACAGACAATACATAAATTACATGCAACATAGATCACAAAAAGTGCAATTTTTTTTAGAAAATAATGGTGAAATGAATACCGCTTTAGTTGTAAATCTAGTTGTATCTAAAGTAAATTTCTGTTCAATTTCTGTTCAATTTCAGTTCAATTGCATCAATTCTTTCATTTGCGACAGTTTCCGATTAGATTTGGACCTTGTTAGGGCAATTATAAATTAATTTGTAAATTAATTCGAATTTACATTAAACAAACGAATATATACGTTCATGAAAAAGGATAGAATAAATTTTGAAAAAATTTGGTGAGGAATAGTTAATTAGCTTCATATTTGGCTGTGCCAAAAAGTGCCTCCCAGTAAAACTAAACTAATTGTAGTATAATTTAAGGAGCTAAGTAGGGTTAAATGGTAAGGCAACTATTGTATTTTTAAAAGTGGAACTAAATAATATTCGTAATGCCAAATTTCTCGTTTCATAAATAGTTCAATATATGCTTAATTATACAATAAAGGTTGAAATTCTTGGTTGAAGGTTGAAAGGATGAAAGGTTGAAATATTGATCAAAAAATGAGTAAATTCGTACCCAATATAAATGAAACAAAGTAATGCAAAAAATTTATTTAGGCTAAAAAATTTCAGTTTTTATTTCATTCAATGTTGCAATGATAGGAACCACTCGATGACAAAATTTATTTTTTGACAACTACGAAACAGAAAAACGGACGCATTTTAAGATGAGCAAAAAACTAAAAATCAAATATTTGTATTTTAACGCAAAAATACACAAAAAAGTTCAAAAATCCAAGATTATCTCTGCTACATATGTAAGAATGACATTATACAATAAAGCACAAAAACGTACAAATGACATAAAACATTTAAATTGTCAATAAAAATGGTACCAGGATACACAGTCGTTCAATGTCAACTACCCTATCAAAATTCAAATAATTAATTAATTTGTCGATGACGTAGAACCATTTTTACCTTATATGGCAATACCCCGTGTTTACTGATACAATTAAACTATTTATGGTATAACTTGTTGCACATGAGACTTAAGATCATACTACTTTATTTAACCACGTCGGTCAAACGACACATCCACAGTACAATAAAAACTGAAATGGGATTACTTTTCAAAAAATTTTGGCGAATTATCCATCTAGATTAGATGATACATTGGTGGATTAATTTCCATAGGCGTCATTGGTACTTTAAAAATCTTAATAATCTTCACCAGTCTGTTTCTGAAGTACATATTGACATTCGCATTAACTTTATATGGACATGGATCCATATATGTATTATTGCTACATATTGTATACTGTAAAACATGGAAAGAATATTTGTATAAAATACTTACAAGTAATATAATATATATGCATATGTAAACGACTACAAATATGTGTATCTGTCTGTCCGGTTGTATACTATGCAATGAATATTAGCATGCGAGTCCAAAAATAAAACATACACGATGCACGACACCCAACAAAAGTAGTTCAATGCAGTTTGCTGGGGATCCTTTTGCCGCCACTGTGAGGTTTTTTATGTGTTAATGTTTGCTGCTACTGCTATGCTTGCATATGTTCTGTTATTGTATGTATTGTATTAGCGTTAGTTAATGTATTATAGTATTTAATTTTTTTTTGTTGCCTTTTACAAAAAAAGAGGGAAATTCTATTTTTACACAATTTCTTAAACGCGCAATTTTTCTTTTTTGCACTTCGTTCGTAATGTTAGATGTTAAGTTTCGATAGAACGCTACGAAGAAGCCGTTTTGTAAAATACTTGTAGCATGGATGATGGCCTATAACAGATTATATTTTTAAACGTGTGATGTTTGGATAGAATTATTCAAAATTAGCTATCGATTATTATACTCTCCACATAAGATGCAGAGTATACTAAGTGAGTCGTTTCGTAAGCAACCACCGAAAAGAAATATCAGGGGCTCACAAAGAGTATATATTTTTTGATTTGCATCAAAATCTGAGTTAATGTAACGTTGCTTGTGTCGAATGCATTGAACTTTTAACGGTTGCAAAAATTTTTAGTCAATGTCACTAGAGATTGCTATTTAAAATGGGCAACAGCCGTGTCTAAAAACGATAAAAATCTATCTATATGCAAAAATAAATGAGTCATGAAGTTGAAGTTAAATAAACATATTTTTAATTAACCCATCCATCCATGTACCAAAAATAGACTGAGTCCTACAATAAAAAGCACGTCCCATATATATTTTTATATATAATTAGTATCAATATCCGAATCGATTTAGTCTTTCTGTTCGTCCGTGTCTATTTAACCAAGGTGAAGTACACCAGCGTTTACAGTTTGACATTGCAAATGGAAAAAATCGGTTTACGCATATCAGATATTTTTTCATTACTTTTTCACGTATTAAGTCATTTTGTAAATATATATAAAATCAATTCATGTAGGCATGTCGCAATCACGAATTACTGAAACTTTTTCAAAGTTCTAGGTAAGAATATATAAATATTGCCATGCCCAAAGTAACATATTGTTCAAATGAATTTGAGATGTTATTTCCTTATTATTAGGAGCAGTAATGTAGTGATGTTCTGTTTGGAAGAGGTTAAGAATGGAGGGTATCCTAGATTTGCCAAATGCAAATTGTTGCAAATTGAAAGTATGTACATGTTAAAACGTACAAACATACACATTACTTAAAAAGGCTATTTATGTAATTACACATTTAATTACGAAATATTTCCCTTTAGGACTAACATAAATACTGGGTAAGTTCTCTCTCATTGAGTTTAAGTTCCTTCAAATACCTGTAATATTAAATATCATTTTGCAATAATAATTTGAAGTGTAACTGTCATCATAATGTATTATTTGTAGTAGAAGTAGTATGACTTAATTATTATTATATTGTATAGCTAAGTTAAACATTTTATTGTAAATGTTATAAACATTTTTTCTTAATTTTTAGTATGCCCACCACCGGGGGTGAGTAACTTTGCAAAACTCCTAAACATACCGCACCAAACAATTCAGAAAGTGATTCTGATTTAACATAGCTTCGACTATTTTTAGAAACTCTCCCTATATAAGGTTCCATTGTAAAGACAGTCTTTATGTGGCGAATACCACTTTCCATACAATGATACTTCATAAAGTGACATGATAATGCCTAACATACACTAACGTAACTAAACTAATTAAAGCATAATTTGTGGAAATAAGTGATGTGGGATATAAAATAGTCGGGTAACAGCGTCTATAGCATTTTTATAACATATCTTAATATTTGCAATGGGGAAAATAGAAACACATATTAATTATATGGCTAACTCGATTCAGAATTTCATACTTGTTGCAAATACTGTGACAAAGTGAATATACCCTAGACATCAAGGTGGTGGGTAAAATCAAAGTGTTAACACATTTTTCTTGTGTAAATTGCATTAATCATGAAAACCACCTTTTCTCTTTAACTAAACACACACGCACTATTCACTTATATTCTATATGTTGAACCCCAATAATAGCTGAAAGCGGTTCATATGATGGTGCACATTGAAAACACATACACATAGATTAAATCTTCTTATACGCAATGCGTGTTACAAATACTTCTACATAAATATAAATAACTTAGAATCTATTTAATTTTTGAGGCTGTCAGGAAGTTCCCCCATAAAAATTTATACAACTTCCTTGAATACATTTCCCCCCATAAAATGTTCCGCACAAGTACGCACATACGAATTTCAGACATAACAGAATTATTCCTCTTGGTATTTCAAATGCATTTTTAACCCCCAGCAACGGTGTCTTGTTTAACACAATAATAACATTATTGAAAGAAACACTACGCAAAAAAAATTATGCGCAGCATACATTTATACTGATGTTCATTATATGTGTACATAACTTAAAATTAAACAACAGTACAGGAGTTATATAAGAATATACAATAATTTGTTTATTGAAGAAACAGCCAAATGCACCATATCGTAGGACAGCCTATATAAGGGAATTTTAATAATTACTGTCTTAATGGCCCGATCAGGTCCTTTTTCAATATTGACCTTCCTCGACCAAAAGACCACTTTGTACCAAAATTCATCAATAATTGCTGATTACAAACGGAAAGGCGATCGTGATTAAATCAATTCAGACTCTGATTTTGAGCCAGTCGGTGGAGGATTTAAAAGATACTTTTTGAACCACGTAAACTGTAAAAAAGGTGTAATTTTATTTGAAAAAAACCTGTACACCCAGGGTTAAGTATACCAAAATGGTGTATATAGATATTTACATATATGTGATATATATGTATTACATAGAGTAGTTTGAGAATGATTGATAACATCATGGTTTGCTGAGTTCTTTTTGTATAATGTTTGTTTAGATATTATAACGATGGTGTCAGTGGCTTATCCTACGCTTAGTTTGTTTTTGGCGTATTCCATCATTATCAACAACACAACAACAACAACAATAATGCCACACATTTACATAATACATATTAAGAAGTAAATGCACTCTGGCTGCCTTCCTTATAGATTGTTACCATCGTTAGGTTATGTTTGTTTGCTGTATAATGCGTACGCATATGTGTATATTTACACCTATACGTCTTGTAAATAAAATATGTACTCTATGATTGTACAGTATTTATAAGAACATGTACAGTACATGTACGCATTCAATGTCATCGCACTTTTGATGTCTTGTGTAAATTTGTTTTGGATCTAATCATTGCTTTATTATTGTTATTATTATTTTTTGTTTACAATTGTTATAGCATATTGTTGTAATGTTTCATTCCTCACACAACGCAACAATCCTCTTTAAGTATATTTTTATGAAGAAATGCCCTTTGCGATTTTATCTCCTCCTTATAAAGCACATTACATTTGAATGTGAAAAAGTGTTGCTCACAACGTGACACAACTGAGGAAAATTTACTTCTCTAATTCTTTTCCGTTTCATACTGATGCTTGGCCTTTCACAAGATCGTTTAATTTAAATGTACATGTAGTTTTATATATATATATAAAATGTAAATAAATATTACATGTAGGCATACATATGTGTATATATGTACATGCACATGTAATATTTATTTACATTACCGAGGAGTACAATAACCCGAGGTGACATTTTTTATGTAAAAGTTTCTAAATGAAGGGGACATTTGTTATAAAAATAACAACTACTACTACTGCTACTGGTAAACAAGTACAGTGCATAGACGATGGGTTCACTCTTACAATAAGATTTAACTCACAGTATAGTTACATTTTATAATGTTGTTAACTTTTCCATTGTATTTTCAGACCGAGCAACATGCTTGCGCAAAGCACTCAATTTTCATATAACGACCTCAATGGTTCTTATCCTATGGAAGAAGTGAATTTTTCTGCTAAACTAAACTCTTCTCATCATATATATTATGAAGTAGAGAATACAGAGCAAACTCAACAACAACTACAAAAAAGACAGCAGCAACACCAACTATTGACAAGTACACCTAATGTACAAAATCAACAGCATTATAATACAACTATGGGTATAATTTATGGATTTCGTACACGCCATCTATCGTGCATTGAAGAAAATGATTCAGATTCATTGCATTCATCATCCACGGCCATACCCCCTTTACAAATAATGAAAGATGTTGATGAAACATTTACAAAATTGGTGAACAACGAACGGAACGTGGAAGGACATCAACAAATTAAATACGACATCGAAGTTGATTGCATAAGAATGATTGATGAAATGCGCATATATGACAGCAATTATATTGAAAAGATATGTGAAGAAGAAAATATTAAAAAGCAAGAAACTGATGAAAACCAATATTTAATAACAGATGAAATGGTGTACGCATTATGTAATTCGGACTATAATGACCTCAATAATGAGCAATGCCAACGTCCAATGCCAGATATAATGACAACATCCTGCTATGGCACTTTAAATGATACATCCTATAGCGACATATCAGATGCCAGTACTCCTATTAAGCAAAGTACACCGAAACAACGGGACCCAATTTACGCCACACCCGAAAAAAGGCGTGAAATTAATCGAAGTTTTGATTCATCTTTTGCATCACTATCTAGTTCTACTTGGGGTAGTGGTTTGGGCTTTAATGGTGGTTCATTGACATCTTCTCTAGACTTAAAATGTATGGGTACATCAGCACAATTGACTGTTTTACATAGATCGGTGGATAATAAATCAGATGCTGGTTTAATGGATGTAGCTAAACTTGATTTTAGTACATATGGTTGCGGTGATAATGGTAGTAGTGGTGAAGGTGAATTTTTATCACCCGCAGGGGAAGTTTGCCCAGAAATTGCGGTGAAATGTCTTAATGCAACTGAAAACGGTAAGTTAACAAACTCAAATTTAAGATTATATCAATCAGCACATTTTACAAATTATATATATCAAATACTTATGTTACGGACGGAACATTTTACAAAACAATTTTGGACTATGAAGAGATTTGTGTTATACGAGTATAACCTGTATAGAAAAATTATTATCTGTTAATGGATATTTGTGGCTCTGAATACGAATTCTAAAATAATACCATGAGGACTAAAAATTTACAATTTAACTTGAATTTCTATATTTCTAAATAGTTATATAAGATTAATAAGGCCATCCGCGAATATGAAGTACAGATATGGTTCGACCTAAAGCAAATGTATGGTAATATATTCTTTTACCCACTTCCACTTCCCACATACTATGATTCTTCTTTTCGTACATTTCGCTAATATGCCCTCACACTTGACGCATTTATTGACTTTTTATTTGCCTTCTACCGTAATTCTTTTTATTATTAATTCTATTATTATTATTATTTGTTAGATTTGTTTCCATTCGAAAACCGCTCTCAAGCTTTCCACTTTTTTGCTTTGTTCGCCCTAATGTAATAATTTTGAACCAATGAGGAATTTTTGGCAATTATTATTATTTATTTTTAAATAGAAAACTTCTTTTAGCTCAATATCTCAATTTTTTGCGACCGTGAGAGTTTTAAAAGCAGAAAAACAAAATATCTAACAGGCACAAAAATTAAGCTACAAAATTGAAACTTGTTTTACATTTTCATAAGTAGCTTTTCATCAATGAGTGATAAAACAAGATAGAAAAGTTCGGTTAAGACCGCAGCTTAAATACCCTCCACCTTTTATAACCCTCTAAAAAATAAGTTCCTATTGCATTAAATTGTTGCGTATATATTATTATTATTAATCAGGTCATTTTTAAACAACAAATAGTGTTTTTTTTTATTTATAGGCGTTTGCGTTTCAATCACGCCCATTTTTGGCACAGTGTTGGACAGCAATACCACTTATATATATACGTAACATTTGTATTAACCTTTCTATGCTAACATCACTACTATAGCTTTAATATACACATATTAAAAGATTCGTGCTTTTGTTTTCTTTAGTGTGCAATGTTGACTCATGACTCTTATTGTTTCTCCCACCAATTATTTATATATGCCTTGTACACACAGACATAACTTAATTATTATTTAGTATTATTATTCAGATACTTCTTTTAATCCATGTACTCTCTACAAAGATGGGAGGTACTCTACATTTTTTATTCTGAATGCACCTACCACATGAAAGAACCGGGAACCTTATAAAAAATATATACATGTAGATCAGAATATCAGCATGCATATGTTATCCTTTTACTTTTGCTTTTGTATTGTTGTTTGTTTTTGTACTTTGTTCATACGTAAGGTTAACATATTTTAACGTAAATGTTACGTAAACATTTCACATACGCATAAAATTATTTTACTAATAAATTTTGTAGAATATATGTACACCCATCCCTCGTTTTACACGGTACTCGTTTTGAACGTTTTCGATCTTACACGGTTTTTAAAATCAAAATTAAAAAAAAATGATGTAGAAAATAACTAATTTTGATTGCACGCGAATTTATTTCTACTTTATTATAAACCTGGTAACACTTCAAACGTATGAATGCTCTACTATCATAAACTTGTACATATGTTGTACTTTGATAAAAACAGAAAAAAATGGGAATTTAAATGAAGTACAATATTTTTTTTATTTTTATATTTTCTATGATTTAAATGATATTTTTATATTTTATTAAGTGCATTAGTTACATTTTGTGTTCCATAAATGTCTAAAAAAAGCTTATTTATAGTCGCCTTCATTTTACACGGTTTTTCCGTACAAAAATTATTTTTTCGAAATACACGGTTTTGTCAGGAACGTATCTCCCGTGTATATATCTGGATATATCAAACACCAAGGGACTCTGTTGAGTTCACAAACATTTAAAGCAACTCTCTCTGGTTACACACTTCTCGAATTTTTATTTTAAATAAACCGATTATGATATTTTACAATACGAAATCCATCTCTCTCTCCCTCTCTCTTCCATTAAATAAGTTGACCAACTTATACTTTAGCTGTCTATTTTGATTTGAAGATATTGTTCTTAAGTGAAATTTTCCTTTTCCCATAATCGTTTAGAAAAACAAACAAATTAACGCGAAAATTAAAAGCACTCATTCATTTATTAATATTCTTCTCCAATGAAATAATAATTATGTAGTAAAAACATACATGCTCGCATTCATATGCAATAAACCATAAATTGAAAATTGATCTTTTGAGCAATAAAGCATAAATGAACGAAGATTGTAAAACTATAGGCAAACATCCACCTATATATATACCAGTGAACAAACATAAATTTATTAAAAGTGTAGAAAAAATATCGTCGAATGTCAGTCAGTAAGTGAAATAATTGTGAAATTAAAACAACATATACATATATGATATATAGAGGGTATGAGCCCTTATATGTGTATTTGAACGTGATATGCTGAGAAATAGACGTATTCTTTTAATACTCTTTACATAATAAGGGGTTATTTTAATCGTTTACTCTGTTTGCTATACAAGACTTAAATTAAATAAATCTAGCGGCATAATCTCTATTAAAGGTTCAGCTGAATACCCTAATTTTTACAAACGAAATGGCAAACTTAGTATTGTATATAATGTGATAATGTGGAAGGTATGCACATATATTCCACATTTTCTCTTCTCTTAACTTTATGGTTGTTATTTTTAAAAGAGACACTTCGTAGCCGTGCCAGAGACTAACATACACATACAAAATGGCCTGTTCAAAGAGTTAAATTGACTTGAATCAGAGACCAGAGACGTACATATATATGTATATACGAGTAAGTCTCTGATGGAGGGCTGGTTAAGCATGTGTATCAAGCAACTTGTTGGATTTCATTTAAATTTAGTACGATTAGGTTAGTTGATCTTAAAAGTGCATGTTAACGGTAAAATGGCAATAAACAATATATAAACTTCAAGTGTATGTATAATTGATCATACGAAATATAAATATGCAACAAATGGAACGTAATAACAGACCGCGTGCATCACAATTTGTAACTGTTATAGCTGCTCATTCAACGATTTTGAAACGCTCAAATCTAAATTTCACAAAAACAGTGAATATTATTTATATAATTTATATAACATACTTACATGGTTTAAAAAGTGATCAAAAAATTTCTTATTTAACAATATTTAACAAATGAATGTATAAATAAATCCTTGCACAATAAATAAATATTTATTGCTTAACTGCAATAAATGTGCGTGTTGTTGGTCATATTGCTACAATTTTTTAGTCAAAAGTTGATAAAATTCTCTTAAAAGGTGGTGCTTCATACAAATTAACAGTTGGCTAAACTTTATAAATAAAAATAAAAATTTTATTGTGTTGCCTGCTCGTAATAATGTTCGTACAATACATTTTTAAATTCACAATACATTAAAATTCTTGAAAGTGATTATACAATATAACAAATGCCATAGAATTGCTCGAAACATACCAGAAGTTCATTCATTATTGAACTTAAGAAATATAATGTTTATCTTACAACACTAATAACAATTAATAATAGCAATAGCAAGTGCAGTTATAAAAACTCTTTTGGTATAGCTAAATTTTTGCGACCATACATACATTTACATACAGACGGACAGGTAGACATGCACAATACGGGTCAGTTTTTAATGAGAATTCGGGATATATACATATATATATATATATATATATATTTATAAGCCTATGTTTATACTTCGTTGAATCTTTCGGATCTTAAAAATGATATAGAAATAAAAGAAAAGAAAATAAAAAGGAAATAAGATGGATACTCTAAGTAATGTAGACTGTCCGCGTATTTTGCCGCAACGAAATTCGCAGAATTTGTTCATAATTACTTTAAAAAGTAGAAGAAAACTAAAAAGACCAAACTTATAAAACAGTACACCTTTAATAAAAAGAAAACCAGTAAGACCAGCAGGTCTCTTCTGTTTTTTTACCCAAAGCGGCAACAAAAACAAAATACCAAGACAAAACTACTCAACAGAACACAAACTACAACTAGTACATACACACACGTGCGTTTTATAGCCTGCACCGCTCTTTCGGATGTTTGTAACTCTTAAACTGCAAAAGACACACTCACCTTCGATTATACCGATCTACTTAGAGCTACTTTCTGAATCAATTTAATCATAAGCGTCCGCCTGTCTGTTGTCTGTCGATTTAAATTTATTTACAAGGTACAAGTCGGATTTTTTAAAGTATTGTAATGAGATTTGGTTCAATTCTCTGGGCCAAAAAGAAAGCCTATTGAAAATGTATCGCATTGGATCATTAAAACCCCGTTATATAGGAAGTCTTTTCATGGCAAAAATCGAAATTCTTAATATATTTTGATAAAATTTGATGAGGAATAGTCAATTGGCCTAATAATTTGGACCCGATTGAACCAATTTTAGAACGGTCTTCCAACATAATCATATTTCACAAAATTATAATATTGTTTATTGATACAATAAAACTAATTATAATGTAATAGTGCTGTAGGGTACAACGTGATCATCTATAACCGATCTTAACATTTTCACTTGTTGATATTGAATAATATCATTTATAATATCAACTCAAACTTAAGTTGAAATGAAAGAAAAAAATTAAATAAAGCAAAACAAAATTACTATCAAATAATTATCATCGCAAGCACGTTACGATATGTCTATGTGAAGCTTTAATATTAAGATAACCAGCAAGGAATACAGGCATATGTATGTAGAAAATGAAATTTTTACTATCAGAAAGAATGGTTTAAAGGACTTTCCTTTCTAAGTAAAAAAACTAAATTTGGCTTAGGCCAAATCTGACGTGACAAATATATATATATTGCGCCCTATAATAGTGTATGTATTACGTATGAGCTTGCAAGTCTAGTTTTACGGTGATTATGGTTTTTTATAAATTGTGGCCGGGTTATCCGACCATGCCTATTTTTCGCGCGTCGATATATGGGATAACTATAAATATGTACACCAATTTTGAAGTTCATAGGATATCTTTTGTTGCAGATATATAGACTTTTGTCGATTGTGGGCGTGTATATTAACCGTCCATGCCCACTTTTAGCACATCGATGGATAAGTTAATTGTAAATATGCATATTAAATTTCAACTTCGGAAGAACAAACTTAGTGTATCCTCATCACTAAGGTGGAGGGTATAAAAATCGGGCAGGCAAAAAGTACAAAGGTAACGGACACCTATGTGTAATAACACTAACAGCCGATATCACTTCAACTTTATGTATTTTGACGCAAACATACTTCATGCTGTATGAACAATGTAAACGGTATAAAGGCACTTTCTCTGCCTCTCATAGTCTGGGCCAACATTAAACACACATACATACAATCTATATAATTAATGCAAGAGCTGAGAATGATTCATTCAATCTTGAAACAATGAGAATGATGTGTGAAAAATAAAAGCAATAAAAATATAAAAAAATTAAATAAAAAAAAAATAGTTAATAAATTAGAAAAAAACAACGCAATTTACAAAAACTATATGAAAAACCGCTTTGCTGGTGCCGCCACAGTGTTAACATACTTTTGTATATTAAAAAGTAAAAAAACTTATAGAAGACTGGAAAGAATCGCTCTCTATGCTTTTTCTTATGTTTTTCAAGTTCAAAGTACAAAACGCGTTTTCGGTATGTTTGTGTCTTTATACGCGTCTTCTACGAAATTCGCACATATTGAATGAAACAAAAACAACCTTAACAATGTACTGAGGTATGTATGTGAAGCAGTAAAGTAGCAGACCACAAACAACTTTGCCAGTCAACAAAAGCTAATAGTTGTGTGTGTTTACGCTTCCTTTTAAGAATCATCTTCTTCCTTACATATGGATCTCACATACAATGCCTGTCATACATACATACCAATTTATGTACAAATAATTATATGAAATATAATGTGAATTTGGTTTACGAGTACGTAGTGAATTTTCTTATTTTTATTTTTGTTTTTGTTTTAATTTTTTCGCAAATTTAACATTGAAGCAGGTATACTTTCAGTATATATTTTAGCAAGTAGAAAGCTACAACATAAATTGGATTAGCGCTTATAGAGAAAAAATACATCTTATTATGAGCACCATTAAGGATAAAATCAACTTTCAAAATACATGGAATTGCAATAAAACTACGGGTCGACGTTATGGTACAGGACATAGTTGCAGTTTATTAGGTAATCTTTTCTTATATATGTATATAAATATATAAATATCACAAAGAAGAAATACTTTTTCCAAATTTCATTTCAATTTCGCTACAAATATTCTAAATAAATCTCTAAAAAAGTGGGCCTGGCGATATGACAAAAACAATGTACCCCCTTATCATTGTGATGCTGGGTATAAAAATTTATAAAGGGGGGAAATGAAAAATTAAAGTTGCATTAATTTGAACATAATTGAAAATGTATGTTTTTGGTTCTACATAGTCTAACTATTTTTAAACTGTTTGACTGCAATAGGTTTTGTAATGTATGAAACTTTCTCTCTCTTTATGTCTCCTTAATGTTTTCAGAAAAAATATTTACATACAATGTGAATCAGCATCGTAAACCTTGTTGAATTCTCCGTGTCTGTTTGTTCGTGCATGTAGAAATCATCTTCCTGGTTGCAAAAATGGAAATATCGACAATAGTCTTTTAGATCTCGTTGGTATTAAAATTAGGCAAATTTGGTCAAACTGCATAAAAATTTTCTTTTTGCTTGTTTTTAATACTTTATTAAATTTCAGGCAAACATTGCAATAAGTGCCACACAGTTCTATGTTTCTTCATTCCATTCTTCATTCCATCCATACTTCAGGAGTTCTTGTATTCTTTAGCTTGATGTATCCATGAATCGGTTCAACTTGCGCGTTACAATATACTTTACAAAAACACATTTATTCTCCTAAAGAGAAAACCTCTTAACTTTTTAAAGTGGTTAACTTTATGTATACATGAATATTGTATTAATAAATGTAGCAGATGTTAAAGCCAAAATGTAAATGGAAAATTTGCTGCATGTGAAAGTGTATATTAACTCTCTTATAATGAGAGTATTCAAGTACTACATTTCAAATACGTTTATTTGATAATATCTCTGTAGCAATATACAGAAGTTCAAGTATAACTTATTTCCTTAGAAGAGAATATGTATGAAAATTTCGTAAAAAATGTTTATACTACAGAAAATACCGCACATTATAAAAAGTCAAAGAACCAAATGAAATCTTCAATTCCCACAACAAGCCATCCGAGAAATATATATTTATAAATATCTGCCTCTTTTACCTTTCTAGTAATACGAAAGAAATCCTTAATAACTATTTCCTACCTATTAAACTCCCCCTGATTATAACTGTAACTGGCATAAATATAAAGCCATCTTCGTCTTTTGGTTTCGGATATATTAATCAATAAAATAATTAAATAATTAATTCATTAATTAAAATTCAAATTTCTTTACTATCCACATCAGAAGGACCACAATCGACAAAAATCTATTAATCTGTCACAGAAATTGAGCTATGGCGTTGATATATTTATAATTATCGCATCCATAGATGTGCCAAAATTGGACGTGATTGAATAATGAATACCCTATAATTAAAAAAAAAATTATCGTCATCGTAAAACTCGACTTGCATTTACTATTAAAGGACGTTATCATGTACCTGCCATGTTCACTGTTACTACGTAGATGTGTATTTAATATTGGCCTAAATCAAATTTAGTTTTTTGACATATTATAGTTGGTCAAGACCGACCATCAAATACCCTACACCGCTTGATATATTATTCAATTTAATTTTTTTCTTTGAAAAATTAAAAAATTTATTGTTCTATACCTACTTGTATTTTCAAAAATTTCAAAATGATACATAAGTCAGAAAAATTTTTTTATTATAGCCTGCACCACCCTGTGGAAAAGGATATATTAAGTTTGTGCGGAAGTTTGTAACTCCTAAACAGCAAATGCCGCATCCACCTTCAATTATACCGATCGATTCAGAATCAAAATCTGAATCGATTTAACCATGTCCGTCTGTCTGTCCATGTAAATTTGTGCGCAAGCTACAGGTCGCATTATTTGAAATATTTTGATGAAATTTGGTACAAGGACATGTATTGCCCCTATTGAAAATGGACCGGATTGGACCACTTTTAGAACCCCTCCCATAGGAGGTTCTATTATTTTTTGAGATATTTCGATGAAATTAGATACAAAGATATGTATTGACCCCTTTTTTGATCGCATGATTTTGATAAGTGGGGAACACAACCTAACCACAAAAAAACACAAAAATAACGTACAAGAAAAAGTACTGTATCATAAATACCCACCTGCGAGTATATATATACATATATGTATACATATATAAATATGTATATAAGGTAATATTTATCTAAAATTGACATTTTATTTGTTGGTATAACGCCAATGGCAGATAAAATATGATTGGTGTCTATTGAATTTCTTAAAAAATGTTGTGATTCGTATTCAGTTTTGCTAAACACATATTAACGATTTCAAAATTTTTATGTCGACTGACCAACATCTGGTCACCCACATGAAATATTCTAAACAAACCTCTAAAACAAATTAATATCTATAGTGGGTATGGTTAAGACGATTTTTCAAATACGTATTATTATTATTATATTTATATGGGCTGTCTGCACTGCGACCATTGGGTCTATCGTACAAGTCCGTAGGCTTTTAAAGTAGCTCAAGACTTTCCTGTGCTCAGAGCTCCAGATTTCCTATGGTGTTATTACATATTTTCCAAATATGTGACGTCTGCTTCTACTGGAAGCGGGACAGTTGCAGAGTATGTGCTCAGGCGTCTCAGGAGCCACCTCATATAGTCGCCATATGAAGCTATCAGATACCCCTATTTTATGTAAATGGTATCTGAGGGTCAGTACCCTGATCTCGCCTGGATTTCCAGAAGCTTTGCAGCATTCCTGGAGAATTTAATGAATATTTTGGCTTAACCTTTGCCTTTGCAGGTCTCCCAATGGGAGGCAGCCTTTTTCATAGATAGTTTTTTCTTCTTTTCTTGTTTTCTTGGCTCAGATCAGTTTAAGCAACAATAAGTATTAATATTGTTAAAAAAGTATCATCATCGACATTCCGAAACGAACGATCCAACCCTATAAATGGGATTGGATAGATCTGCGATAGAGTGCAGATCGCGATACCGACACCGTAAACCGAAATGAAAAAAAATCAGCTACATATCATGGTTCAGCTGATACAAAGGCAGCAATCAAACGGAGTTTAAATATTTAATAATTCTTCTTTTGACCACATCAGCACTTTCACCCAAATCAATCAAGTGATAATTATTGTTAAAGCTCCTGCATATCCGTCGTAATGGCCTATTATTACTATAGTTGTTCCTATAATAATTTATACAAAGCAACGGAAAGTATCTAGATACACGTACACTATTTATGTTAGATAGTAAAAACGCCGAATCGATACAATTATTGAGCAAATTGTGCATAAAAACAAACTTTCAACATTGTCCTTCTACTTTTGAGGGTAGGAAGCTTTATCAATGCCAGACGACTTGTATATGAAGGCAGTCTACTGTTAGGATTCCACGGCAGGCCACGGAGACAAAAAATAAAAACTGTTTTTGTATTACAGAACAACATTTTAAAGTAGGCCATACCAGAGAGGTAAAGAGAAGTTTGGTTGTATATGGGTCCTGAAACTCTTTGGACATCTCTTAATAAAGCCTAAAGTTCTATTGGCCTTATTACATGTAATGTTGATATGAGCGTTAAAAATCAGTTTATTGTCCAGCAGTACACCAAGATCATTAATAGATGATACCTTTTCAATTTGTACATTATTAATTTCATAGTTGGCATTTATCGCATCCTTACGACAGAAGGTCATATGTTTACATTTTTTGATATTCAGAGACATTAAGTTATCGAAACACCATTTACCAAACCGATTTATGTCATCCTGCAACAAGACTTGTTTTATGTAGACGTATAACTATAAATGAGTTTAACATCGTCAGCATACATAAACACACGACAATGTTGAATAACATTAGGCAGATCATTTATGAACAGCACAAACAGAAGGAGCCCAAGATGGCTACCGCAGGGTAGCCATCTGGCTCTCCAGCAAACCCACTTTCCAGTTTGGAACCATCTCTATACCATTCCAGTGCTCCTAGTTTGGGTACCACGAATTTCTTTTCCCAAGCTTCTCTACTGGGAATTTCAATAGAGTAAAAATGAGTTAGTTTTAGGAAAAGTCCGAAATTTTTGTCATCTATGAAGTTTTTCAGTATCTTCATGTGACCTTTAAGGTTACCCGGTATTAGTTTGTCTATTCCAGGTAGACGAAGTGCACTCCGATCAGCTTCTCTTTCGATTATTATCGGGAGAGGAGGAAGGCCCATGAGTATATCCAGAGCATCCGTGGGGCCAGACGGCCCCCGTGATGCCTACAGTTGCGAGCCGTTGAACTTTGCTCAACGCTTTTGCCGCAGTAGTTTACCTAACCTTTGGCCACCATGCCAAAGCTGCATAGGTTAGCATCGGGAGGATAATTATGGTATAAGATCAGTAAGTCATCTTAGGACACATACCCCATGTTTTTCCGAAAAGTCGTTGGCAAGCATAAAAGGTGCGAGTCAACTTTTTAGTTATATATTTCAAGTGAGGATTCCATGTTAGAGTTTTATCCAAGTTTAAACCCAAGTATGTCACTTCATTAATTGTGCACCGTTTAAGTAAATGTTACTTAATTCAAGTTTTCTCTTATTTGAGAAGGGGACCAGGACCGTCTTTTGCGGGTTGATGTTCAGACCCTTATCCTGGCACCATTTTTGTGTTAATGGGCTATTTGCATTCGTTCCGTGAGAACTTGTTCCTGCCACCACACAACACAGATGGCTATGTCATCCGCATAGCCTAGCGTTTTAAACCCCATACTATTGAGCTTTGTTAGCAGGTCATCTATGGCCATGGACCATGGTCCGACGTATTGCCAAAGGCCCCTCGAATGTAAATGAAAGCTATGAGAGCTATATGTTTAGCCTCTAACGCCCCCTCTATTACATTCGTGAGCTCATGAATTGACGTCGTAGTGGATTTGCCTTTTTGGTAGGCAAATTGGTTTTTATGAAAGGGTTTCTCCCTAATATAGGTGTCCTTTATAAAATTATCTAAGGTTTTCTCATACTTGTGCATGGGGAGAGATGGAGGTACTACATTCTTTGGACGAGCTAATGTATAGTCATAGTATAGTCGCATAGTTAGGCTTAGCCCAAATACATGGTATTCTCCAAATTTATACGTAAACTCTGAGAATGGCATGTGTGTATCTGGGTCACCTTTGAACTACCAATACAATACTTGTCAAATGTTAAATCAAATAAATCAAACTCAATATCTCAATTTATGATATGTTATGCGACAGTGTTCGAAATTGGAAACGTTTTTGAAAAATTTCTCGTTCCAAACAATTACTTTGAAAATCAATGATAACGCAAAATAGTGATAATATTAGTAATTGTTATGAGTATGGGGGTATACTACGTTTGTTCTACCAATTGCAACACCCAGAAGGAGGCGTCAAAAACTGAGTCGATTTAGACATGTATGTCCGTGTGTCCGTGTGTCTGTCTGTTGTTGGCACTCTCACGGGCGTAAATTTTGAGATATTGAGCTGAAATTTTGTGCAGGCAATTTTAGTTTTTGGACGCAGATTGCTATTTAAAATGGGCAAAATTGGTCAAGATCCACGCCCACAATAAACAAAAATCTATTTATCTGCCATAAAAATTGAGCTATAAACTTGAAATTTGGTATGTACATCTATAATTATTAAGTTCATCGATACTTCAAAAACGGGCGTATTCGGATTACATACACACCCACAATCAATAAAAATCTATATATCTGCCACAAAAGTTGATCTACGAACTTGAAATTTGGTATGCGAATACACAGTTATCCCATCCATTGATATGCCTAAAATGGGCGTGGTTGGTTAACAGACGCGCCCACAATAAACATAAGCCTATATATATACCACAAAAATTTACCTATGACTATGAAATTTCGTACACGTATGTTTAGATATCCCATCCATCAATGCGCTTAAAATGGGCGTGGTCGTTTACTAAATCCGCCCATAGTAAACAAAAATCTATTTATCTGCTACAAAAATTTATTCATAAACTTGAAATTTGGTATGTGCATTTATAAGTCTTCGTTTCATCAAGGTGCCAAAAATGGGCGTATTAGAATTACAGACACGCCCACAATTTATAAAAATCTTTATATATATGTTATTTTCAAAAAACCATAAACTGTTTGAATACTAATACAAATACTCCAAAATCGGATAGCCGATCATAATGAAATAATATAAAACAAGTAAGAAAACTAAATTTGGCTTAGGCCAAATGTTAAATACCCTCCATAGCCATAGCATTGGGCGAGGGAAATATATATATATTGCGCCCTCTAACAGTGTATGCATTATGTATCAGCTTGCAAGTCTAGTTTTACGTTGAATATGTTTTTTTGTAAATCGTGAGCATGTCTGTTATCGGACCATGCCTATTTTTGGCACATAAATATGGGAGTGTATGGGATAAATATGTAAACACTTACCAAATTTCAAATTCCTAGATCAACTTTTAGATTTTTATTGGTTGTGGGCGTGAATGTTATCCGATCACACCCTTTTTCTTTGACGCCTCCTCCTGGATATTGCAAACGGAAGAACAAACTTAATACACCCTCATCTCTGAGGTGGGGGGTATAAAAATAATTTTTAAGAATTGTTAAGGTTCATAATTCTGTATCAATGTTGCAATTGATTATTATATTGTTGGAAGTCAATGTCATCTAAATCACGATTATATACAATATATATATATACACAATTTGTTCTTATATGCATATAATCAGTTATTTCATGGGATTGAATAAAATGTTATGTCTCTCACTTTGGCATACATATATAAATTTCGACGTCATGTGTAGAGAAAGGGAATTTAAGACTAAGTTTATTACAATTTTTCTTATGTATAATTAAAGTATCAATAAAATAAACGAGTTTGTATAAATTATTAAATAATATAAATAATTGCAAATTGTGTACAAACATTATATATATATATGCAGTAAGCAGTTATAAAAAAATTTTCAATTATTTAATGGCTGTACACGTTTCAAATAAAAGAAATTTTATGCATTTGGTCGATATAACAGATTCATTTACAATGTCATCCAATGATGGGATGTTATTCCGTTTGTAACACCCAGAGACCCTGCAAATATTCCCCCAAAAATTAGTTACGAAGTTGAAAATTGATATACATATATATGTATATATAAAAATGGGTAGGTTTATATAATAGATTTACCGAAAATATTTTAGTATAGAAGTCAAGCTTGGGCGTAATATGAAACACACGCTCTAATAGTCGGTAACAGTGGGTGCAAACGTATACATAACATGCCCACAGCTTATGTTTAAATATATCTAAGATTTGTGGGACTTCCTAATTTCCTTGCATATGGAATAACAAACTTGGTATACACTCCATGTTACGTAAAGCGTGTAAAAACTAATAATTTACATGTGAGTACACTACCTTCTCAATATTTTGTTGTCACAATTTACTTGCTAGAGATGCGGCCAACCTTTTCAACTATGAGGAACGAACCTGGCCCCAAGTTAGAGTAAAAAGTAAATTGTGGCAAACAAATATTGAAAAGATAGCTTACATAACATATATATTATAAATACGAGATCTATACTCAAACAAGTAAGAAAACTAAATTTGGCTAAAGCCAAATCTTAAATACCCTCCACCTCCTCAACGGTGGGTGTGTCAATCATCCGACCACGCCCATTTTTGACACGTCAGTCAATGGGATAGATATGTATACGACTACCAAATTTCAAGTTGCTAGCTCACCTTTTGTGGCAGATAAAAAGATTTTTATTAAGTGTGGGCGTGTCTGTAATCCAAATACGTCTATTTTTATCACATCGATAAAGCTAATATTTATAGATGTACATACCAAAGTTCAAGTTTATAGCTCTTATTTTGTGGTAGATAAATAGATTTTTGTCTATTGTGGGCGTGGATCTTGACCGATTTTGCCCATTTTAAAAAGCGATCTGCGTGCAAAAACTAAAAGTGTCTGTACAAAATTTCAACACAATATCTCAAAATTTACACCCGTGAAAGTGCCAACAGACAGACACACGGACATACATGTCCAAATCGACTCAGTTTTTGACGCTGATCAAGAATATATATACTTTGTAGGGTCTTCTGGGTGTTGCAAACGGAAGAACAAACTTAGTATACCCTTATCACTGAGGTGGAGGGTATAAAAACACTATTTGTTGTTTAAAAATTACCTGAATAATAATAATATATACGCAACAATTTAATGCAATAGGAACTTATTTTTTAGAGGGTTTTAAAAGATGGAGGGTATTTAAGCTTCGGTATTAATTATATTTTGTAAAAAATTTTATAACAATTTGTGGTATGGGTGTTACTAAGTGTAAGTGCGTCCCATAACCTCTCATTCGTATAAGCGATATCTATTCCGTTAAAAAATTTATTGGAATAGATATCGCTTGGCACTATGAAACACTATATATCTGCAACGACGCTTAGAAAAGTTGTAAGACATTCATGTTAACACTCCACTCATTCTGGTTCGATATACCACAAAGGTTTTGCAAGGACAGACCTCTCTACCAACTTAGAATAATATGTATAATAATAAGAAGAAAAAACTAAATAGTCTACAAGTGGATACAAAATGTGGTCGTCGTACCTGATTACGCTCTTTAATAGTATATATAATACGTATCAACTGCCGCGTCGAATTCTGCGCAAACGTTTTTGTTTTTGTAAATTGTGAGCCTGTATGAATGGGTAAATAATTACCAGAACGGAAGTGCTAAATATTTTTTGTTTCTGTGCCTTTGTGCTATAAATTTGTATGTGTTATTTGTGTGTTGCATTTCATACATTGATTTTATTGTTGTTGTTGTTGTTATGTTTCTACCGCTAGTATTGCAAGAGATACAAACATACAGCCTCTTACATATATGCGGATTACATAATCACCGCCAATACAATAATCATAAATGGGTGGAAGTAAATGTTTTATGCTGTTGTGCATGAAAATAGAAACCACGTTTACTAAATATAGTGCACACGTGAGTGAGCAAATAGTAAGTATGCACACAATATCATTTATTCTCTTATATATGACAGTTTCCGGTATATTTAAATTTTATTTGTCTGCACTAGAATTCTTAATTTAGACTAGATTTTGGCAGTCTGTGGTTGAGATTGTTGACACGCTTACCTCATGTTTGTTTTATGGGAGTTTTGCATTCTCATTAGTGTTAATGTAGCGTTTTATTTCTGCACTTCTATGGCAACATGTGGTTTTTTATACCCTCCACCTTAGGGAAGAGGGTACATATATTCATTTTGATCATCCGTTTACAACGCATCGAAGGAAGCCTCGGAGACCCCACAAACCATATATATTCTTAATCATCATAAAAAGGGAAATCGTTTGAGACATGTCCATTCGTATGTCCGTCTGTATTTTGCACTCTCACGGTTGTAATTTTTGAGATATCAAATTGAAACTTTGCATACGTATTCTTAGTTCAATTTCGCTGTTCCGTATTGAAATTGGGCACAATCGGTTAAGAGACACGCCCACAATAAACAAAAATCTCAACATACCTCGAAAAATTGTATCTTTAAAAAATTATATATCGCACAATACTATGCCCATGAAGTTGAAACTTGGTATATATATAAGTGGTACCGTTATCCAACATTGTGCCAAAAATGGTCGTGATTGAATAAACAAACGCCTATAATTAATAAACAAGTAAGAAAACTAAATTTGGCTTAGGCCAAATCTTAAATACTTTCCACCTCAACAACGGTGGGCGTAGCATATATATACATATATATATTGCGCCTTCTAAGAGTGTGTGTCTTATGTATCAGCATGCAAGTTTACTTTTACGTTGAATATGGTTTTTTGTAAATTGTGGGCATGTCTGTTATTCGACTACGCCTATTTTGGGCACATCAGTGGATAATTATGTATATGCATACCAAATTTCAAGTTCATAACTTTTTTGGCAGATATATAGATTTTATTTGATTGTGGGTGTGTATGTAATGCGAATATGCCCATTTTTGGCATATCGATGAACCTAATATTTATAGATTACATACCAAATTTCAAGTTTATAGCTCATATTTTGTGGTAGATAAATAGATTTTTGTCTATTGTGGGCGTGACTTTCGACCGATTTTGCCCATTTTAAAAAGCGATCTGCATGCAAAAATTAAAAGTGCCTGTACAAAATTTCAGCTCAATATTTCAAAATTTACGCCCGTGAAAATGCCAACAGACAGACACACGAACACACGGACGTACATACATATCTAAGTCGACTCAGTTTTCGACGCTGATCAAGAATATATATACTTTGTAAGGTCTCTCACGCCTCCTTCTAGGTGTTGCAAACGGAAGAACAAACTTAGTATACCCTCATCACTGAGGGTAAAGAGCCACTACACATTGTAAGGTTCACTCTTCACATCTAACAAAACGTCTACAGTGTAACTATTGTATAAAATCAATTATCAAACAAGATAGAGAAGTTCGGTTAAGACCGAAGCTGAAGTACCCTCCACCTGTTATAATCATCTAAAAAATAAGTTCCTATTTCCATATTTATGTATATGACTATTTTCTGGACTTACGCAAATAGTGTTTTTTTTAAATTATAGGCTTTTGCGTTTTTCAATCATGCCCTTTTTTGGCACAGTGTTGGATAACGGTACCACTTACATTTATACCAAATTTTAACTTGATGGGCATAGTATTTTAAATTTTAACTTGATGGGCATAGTGCGATATATAATTTTTTAAAGATACAATTTTTCGAGGTATATTGAGATTTTTGTTTATTGTGGGCGTGTCTCTTAACCGATTGTGCCCAATTTCAATACGGAATAACTAAATTGAACTTAGAATACGTATGCAAAGTTTCAATTTGATATCTCTAAAATTACGACCGTGAGAGTGCCAACAACAGACGGACACACGGACACACGGACGGACATGTCTCAAATGATTTCTCTTGTCTTGCTGATTAAGAATATATATGTTTTGTGGGGTCTCCGAGGCTTCCTTCGATGTGTTGTAAACGGATGATCAAAATGAATATACCCTCTTCCCTAAGGTGGAGGCTATAATAAACGCATTTTTCCACAATGCGCTTTATATACTGTGTACGCTTGTTAAAGTTGTTAGGTATGTGTTGAAACATTGTGTGTAAACAAATTTAAAGCAGGCTTTATCGTATAGCATATGTAATGCTGTGTGTGGAGCTGAAAATCTCTCTCTGATGATAATGTATTTTGATTGAAAATAACAAATCTCTGTGTGTGCATATTTTTTCAAATTCCTTTTGCCTAGCTGTTGCATTATCCATACATCTCTAAAAAAACGATTTAACTAGGCAATTTTCCTTAATTTCCAAAATAAATGTCTATACATACATCCACACACGCATGAAAATTAAATTTGCAGTCACTTAAATATTGGATTATGAATAAAATGATGACAATATTAAAAGACGTTGAAGTTAGCTCAGTCTGTCTGAGAATTTATTTAGAAAAGCTAAAAATTCAACGACTATTTTTGTTACCATATGAAAACCTGCATGCTTGCAATTTTTAATTAAAAGGCAAACTATTTGCACATCATATGAATCATGAAGAACTGCATGAATAGTTAGCCGTCATTTCTCATCACGTCTTCCTAATAAAAACAAATGTTAAAAATACTTTTTATTGGATCAACATAATTTTATAAGTTTCACGTGAAATTTTGTAACCATTTATTACCTTTCACACATTTTGGCACGCCCGAGTTATAAAGTCATGAACAAAATGTGCCTTGGTACATACACTCGGTGGAAATTAGAGGAAGCCGCGAAAAACCGTTGTACCATAAACGAACTTAAAATGGTTTAATCAATTTTAGACAATCTCACGACTGCCAGTTTGCTGCCAATGTTGCTGCATGTTGTAAATCATAAAGAAATGTGTTAATCGATTGTTATTGTTGTTGTTTTTTTTATTTTTTTTTCTATTCATTTTAATGCAATTTCAATATTTTATACCTTTTTTATATTTTTTTACATTATTAACTACTTGACAAGACCTCAGTTCATACTTAAATATCAATGTGTAAAGAAAACGGGAAAATACAGAGTTTGTGTGTGAAATGATTAAAAGTTAAATTCATATATGAGTCAATACAACATTCTTATATGAGTCGTTTAGTTTGAAAGTGGTTCAAGTCCTCATATTTTCATTTTGAAATATTCAAGGATTTGCGTTCAAAAGTGCTTATTATAATTATTTTTAAGTAACTATATTTAAACGATTGTGTTTAAAAACGTTGAAAAAAGTAAGCCCTAGGTGACAACTTTCACATATTTTGGGGTCTCAAATAATTGAAGTTTATTGTTCAGTATTGTTTAGAGCGCTGCCCAAAGAACGGTATTTTTATTCCAAATGGGTCTAAGCTACTTTCAAACTAAATTATTTCATTAAATCGTTCAGTAAGAAAAGTAAAAAAAATTTCTTGGAGCTAAAGAAAGTCAGTCCCACCTATGGTAAAATTTTGGTTCACATGTTAAAATCGAAAATCTTATTTACAGTTAAGAGTCTGCAAGTGCAAAATTAACTTATAAAATAAACGTAATTTATTTACGATAAATTGTTCACATTAGAATACGCACCAAAATAACATAGATACTCCTAAATAACCTACCTATATGTTGGAGGCCAGATACAGATCAACCACTGACGCTTGGCGAAAATTCAATGTTAACAAGAATCAGATATTTCGATAGACAAATAGAAGTAGAACGTATGGATTGTTTTCATTGTTACGATATAAAGATAACAAGAAGAGACCAGCACAGTGTGAAGCCCAATACTCTGTGCAAATATACAGAATTTGATGATCCCTGTAAAAGAGGCACACTATGTAGAGACAAGTGGACAATACAACGTTTTCTTCTAACAAATAAAAAATACACTAACTTTGACTTAAGTCAAATCTAATCAAATCAGAATGTAAACTTTTATATGATGACGAGCGCTCTTAGAGTATAATATACTAGTGGTAATTGTAGTAAGAGCGAACAAGCCGAAAAGTATTGGACTTCACAATTGCTTGGGATCTTAAAAGATTTGAAATTTTTTTTGTGGCGGTCATTATTGGTTTAAAAAAAAGCCTCCCAGATATATACTTTCGAAAATAATAAATAGGATAAACAAGTGATAAGAGCTATATTAGGCTACACGCCCATTTCGGTGGCCATGTCTTATACAAAAGACTTATAATAAGTATATTATAGGTGGGTGTACGTAATTTGATATTTCCAAATATATACATATATAAAATTTTCTCTAATATTCTGGCCCAAATTTGATTTTTTAATTTTAATAGATAGAAGATTTAATTGAAAGTAACATAGGCTACCTTGTCGCCATGTTTCTAAATTAAATGTATATATATGTACATACGTATAATAATAAAACGCTGAATTATATATACCCGCACACCATAATTCATGCTGTACTTCTCAAAGAGAGTTGGAATGAAAAGTTTCAATTGAAATTTCCTTCAGTGTATTGTATATATACATATATATTTGTTTCTATTAATATAATTATTATAGTTTTGTTAAATTTGTATTTTTATGATGTACAGCCTTTTTCTGCGGCTTTTACGCAATAAAATTTATATTAACAAGGATAAAATGTCAGCTGCATTTTGCAATGATAGCTATTTTATACCCTATACCACAATTAGCATTAAATTAGCGCTAATGTTTGAAGTTCGCAAAATACCAAATCTATTAACTGATTCAGAAGTATTTTCTGAATTATTACAACTCTGTCCATCTGTTAGACTGAAGTCCGCCATAAAATTTGTGCTCGATGCTTAAATTGCAGTTTTTGAGATGTATGGATAAAACGTAGTATATTGATGAGCTTTAAAATTAATTGTATCATTGTATTTTTAAGGTCATTAATTTCATTAATATTTACACATACGTTTTACTAGCAGACATACGTACTTATGTATACATAACAGATTTTTACATATTACATATATACATTGCATGTACATATTATAAAATGCTGCTTTTTTTCTACACTTGCAGACTTAAAGTCGTGAACAAAAATTACATGTTTTTGAGTGTTAAGCGAAATATTTTTTGTTGTAATTCACAACCCACATTAGCAAGAATACACATACCTAAAAAAACCGATGTGAACGAAGTCGCATAATGAAAAAGGCAATTTGTTCGTATATTCAAGTGAATATGAATGAATTATGTGGTTCATGTAAAAATAAAACGAAATAAAACCCAGTTTCCCAAACTATTATTAAATAAATATATATAACATAGTCTGTAATTGTATAGAGTTGCATCCTTTCGGAAACACTGCTTCATGATTTAATAACGCGTTGTTACTACTACTAGCTTTTGGAAAAACACCGGACGTTGAAGAATGCAAAGAAAACAAGAGAAAAATATATATCTTGAATATCCACCACTCGCGCGCGTGCAACAAAACCTTGTAAGAATGAAATATGAAGGTATTTAACTCTATCTATCTGCTGTACGTTGTAAATAATATGGAAAAAATCACTAAAAAGTCAATTTATGTCGCACTGTGGGCGTGTCTTTGTTAGCGAATTTACCCTATTTAATTATTAACCAGCGTACAAAGATTGCTCACGCTTCTATTAAATTTGAAATCGTCATTTCAATTTGTACGACTAGAAGAATGGTATTGACATGGACGGACATACAAATATGGATACATCGATTCAGTTTTCGATGCTGGGTCAGAATATGTATACTACGTTAAATCTCCAACGTTAGGTTTCTAGATGAATTTCTCTTCGAAAAATTGATATAAAACCCCGTACGATGGTGGATATAGAAAGGAACAACAAAGCCACAGGAAAAAAATTTGAAGCCACACATTATTGAAACAAAAAATGTTTATAGGCGTTTGCATATGAAAGTAAAGTTGTGCGTGCAAACAACGTAGACGAACCAGCAATCGTATTAAAATTATATACGCTAAGTGTATGTTCTTAGGCATACAAAGAAATGTATAAAATTCATGCAAAAAGTTGTAAGAGCAAAATTTAAATTACAACAAAATAAAGTTTAAAAGTACATCATTTTATCTTTTTAATAAAGTACATAAAAAGAGGTTTCTTTTTTCATGCAAATACATGGATATGCATTTAGCGTACAGAAAATATGCACATATGAATTATGTACATATTTATGCCTTTAACATAAGGACTTAGGCCTGCAAAACGACACCGCCTTAATTTTTTTTGCACATAGATGAATTATAAACTTTATAGTGTTATTTTTGTAGCCGTTAGAGGTTTATGCCATTTTGATCCGATTTCGCCCATTTTGGGTCATTTTAAATACGAAAATAACTACTCAAAAAAAGACTAAATTTAAGCTGAATATCTCAACATTGTTGAGCTACTCATAGATGATGTTTTGTTTGATGTTTAGTTTTGCGTCTAGAGTACAGTTAATATTATGATACACAATACTACACAGAAATACTAAACATATAGTTGAGGTAAACAAAAAAGCATACACACGGAATTCAAACATATACAAATATGAGTTAGTATATATGTAAATAAACATCATTTTTAATCATGATGATCACACAATGTACCCACATTCTTGAACTAGGACGAGATTTTAATTTATAATCAGCTGTAATAGCACACAAATGTATGAATATTGTTAACATTATAAATCAGCATCAAAATGCTGGTCATCACTAAAAACAAAAGAAACCGAACTAATGATAAATATATTATTTCATATTGCATTCGTTTTGAGCAAAGCTACTATTATATGAACCGCTTAGTTTGAAAGAGGCTCAAGTCCCCATATTTTTATACCCTCCACCTTATACAGACACGCCCACAATTTAGAAAAAATCTTTATATCTGCCACAAAAGTTGACCTAGGAACTTTAAATTTGGTACGCTTATACATAGTTATCCCATTGACTGACGTGCCAAAAATGGGCGCGGTCGGATAACAGACATGCCCACAATTTTAAAGAAACCTAATTTAACGTAAAAGCAGACTTACATGCTAAGACATACACCATTAGAGAGCGCAATATATATATATATATTTGCCACGCCCTTTCGTGTAGAGGTGGAGGGTATTTAAGATTTGGTCTAAGCCAAATTTAGTTTTCTTACTTGTTATTTTGATATATTTAAGAGTTTGCGTTTAAAGGCGTTGAAAAATGTTCGCCTTCATATAGCAGCATTGAAATTAAGTTTAGTGGAAGTCTTTAGATTACTTTGAATTGAATTCAATTATAATTATTTAAATGATCTCAAGATTTTTAAAATCAATCATTAAGCTACCGGAAATGGTCGGATAACAGACACGCCCTCATTTAACGAAATAGCTTTCTGGTGAAGCATCCGACGTATAATTTAATGCGTATTACAAGAAGTGTTAAATGGCGTAATCTGCCACGCCCAAATTTTGTATATAAATGTGGAGCTTAAGCCAAATTTAGTTTTTCACTTGTTCATAAAAGTTGTTCATTTTAAAAGTTTATTAATATATTTTATTTCCTTATTATTTGGAGAAGTAATACAGTAGTGCTGTATTTTAAAACACTTTAATGATGATGCGCATTCTAGACTTGGCGTATGCCTAATATAGCCTTTTTTTTTTTTTTGTTTTCATCCCTTTTCAGATTTGCTATCTATACGCCGTTTATTGGAACATGAAACCAGTGGCTCGATCTGTCCCAGTTGTCGCATATCTTTCGACAAAGGGAAACGGCGTAAATTGATTGACACCTGCGGACATGAGCGTTGTTACTCTTGCATGTTTCGAAACGATCAGTGTCCGATGTGCATGAACATTTCACTAAAAGGTAAATAGAACAAAACAAAAAGAACATTTCAAATTTTTGTTTAACAAGAACTATTTTTTAAATTTACGGTACTTAAGATTTGGCCTAAGTTAGAGGACTAATATATGTGTGATAATGACAAACTCCATTTTCGCAGCACGTTTTCCACTCCTCTGTATTTGATAGTTATGCATAATTCAGCAATGTTTTTCCTTTTCCAAATGTTACGCTAAAGACCAGCTTTGACCCATACCATATACATCTTTTATCTGTTTTACAACAATTTATCAATATTACTATATTAGACAATATGTGTAACATTTTAAAATTTCTTATTGTGTAAAAAAGTATTCAATACAAAGTTATGTTTATATTATTTAATATGTAAATCGAAAAAGTCTAAAAGCAATTATTGCTCTTTCATCTTTTACTGCATTACCATTTGAATTTCCATTTATTACAATTGTACATAAAAACTAGCAATTCTTTATATGTTATATGGTATATATAAACATTGTATAAGTTTACAACGTTTAAATTATTGTATTGTTTATTGTGTGATATATTCAATTACAGATGTCGATGGCAGTAATGCTCAAGGCTATGATACAGGTATTGGTGGTTCAACGTCGACTATTGTAAGTCCTCTGGGCTCACCACAACCTCAGCTCCGATCACAAAAGCAACGCGCCAATGGAGCCGCTTCGGCAAAATACATGCAAGTGAGTTGAATTTCAATTATACTGCGTTACGTTTGTTATTGAAACCTGCACAGCACACCATACTACTTCACTTTATTACAGTTGTTGTTGATGTAAATGTGTTTTTGTGATTCGTTGTTTTGTGTGATAATCAGACGTCATAGAGAGGCTTGTAATCTCGACAATGACTGCAAGCACATGAATGCTGAGTAATTTTCGAGTTGTTGTTATTGTTTTTCTTTTTTGTGTATGGGTATAAGTCCACCCATATTATTGAGTTGGGAAATCCACGTAGAAGTAGATTAGGTGTTAAATTGTTCGTGTTTTGGGGAGTATGAAAACCCAATGATTTTAATTAGAAGCTAAAGCACAAAATTTTCGTTGCGATGATAATCACTTATGCTTAATAATGGGTTTCTTTATTCAAAATTACTTAGGGCGTTAACAATTGTATTCTAATCATTTAAAGGTGTTTGTTGTTGGTCTGCAAAATTATCTAATTATTTTTATTTGAAGAATAAAGTTAAATTTTATTCTCACGATGTAAAGTGAACGCCTTTGATGGTGATTTTATGTGAAATATTATTAACACTTACAACAATTCGGAATACTTTCCAACGATTTCTTTGGAAACTGGCCATTTCCACAATAACTTGCAACACATTTTTGCTTAACTTAGCAGACATATCTATTTGCATTCAATACTGATATTTTTTAATAATAATTTATACATACCGATAAATTTTATAAAATACAAACTCACAGTCTTATTACCATTTACATATATTGTACTATCAAAAGAACAAATCGTGAAACTATATTGTTGCATATTGTAAGAATGGACGGATACTCAGGTTTTTATTATGGGCAAGAATATATATACATACATCATCACTAAGTCGGAGTGTATAAAAATGAACATAATTGAAATTCAATTGAAAACAATCTTACACTAATTGATAATATGTGCCTTTCGCATTCTATAAGTGCCATGCTCTCTATTGTATTTTCTGTATTGCGGTAGATGTACAAGCAATACTCAATTAAAAAGCTGCCTTTAAATGGAACGATTTATACAAACAATAGGACCATTAATTGATCTAAATTTCTCCCGAACACACCTAGAGCGACTCCCATATATACTTACGCTTAGAGAGTTTTTGACGCTTTCTTATGCTAGTTACACTGATAGACAAACGTAGGATACCACAATTATGTGCAGGGCCTTCGTATTATTCAATTACCTATTGCTTCATTCACAAAACAAGGATTACTTTAACTCCATTAAAATTCCATTGTTCAATATTTTTGCTTTAACGTTAATTAGGTGAAATTGTTATGGTTTATAGCTACAAATACGTATATGTCGTTGAAATTTAGTTGTTAACTGAAATTGAAACGAACGTTAAATGTACAGTTTATTTCTAACTTATGTCAACTCTGATACAATATTTAGAAACAAGTGAAAATATTATAGTCGGTCAAGCCCGACCATCAAATACCCTACACCACTTGATATATTATTCAATTTAATATTTTTCTTTAAAAAAGCAGGGTATAATGAAAAATTTTATTTTTCTATACCTACTTGTATTTTTAAAAATTTCAAAGTGATGCATATGGCAGAACATTTTTTTAATTTTTTGTTTATTTATAAAATCAAAAAAAAAATTATGTGGGGAGGGGTTCTAAAAATCGTCCACTTTCAATAGGTGTCCTCTTTGGGCCAGTACATCTCCTTGTACCAAATTTCATCAAAATATCTCAAAAAATGCGACCACTTTTAGTTTTTGCACGCAGATCTCTATTTAAAATGGGCAAAATCGGTCAAGAGCCGCGCCCACAATAGACAAAAATCTATTTATCTGCCACAAAAATTGAGCTATAAACTTGAAATTTGGTATGTACATCTATAAATATTAAGTTCATCGATACTTCAAAAACGGGCGTATTCGAATTACAGACACGCCCACAATTTAGAAAAAATCTTTATATCTGTCACAGAAGTTGACCTAAGAACTTGAAATTTGGTACGCGTATACATAGTTATCCCATTGACTGACGTGCCAAAAGTGGGCGTGGTCGTAAAATAGACACGCCCTCAATTTTCAAAAAACCCTAATTAACGTAAAAGTATAGGTGCATGCTGAAACGTAATATTAGAGGGCGCAATATATATATATATTTACCACGCCCACCGTTGTGGAGGTGGAGGGTATTTAAGATTTGGCCTAAGCCAAATTTAGTGTTCTTACTTGTTCTTTTTTGCTTGGTGAAGTTAATAAATTATCCGAACACGCCAGTTATAACCACATATATGTGTAAGACCATATGTCATATTTTCTTAACCTTTTTAGAGTGTTGATCCCCTGAACAGCTAAAAACATGGATAAAAAATATAGCGAACCCCCTTCACCATTTCTTATATATGTGAAAAGAGGCATTCCATTTATGGTTCCCTTAAATACATAGTATAGAAATCGTCTCTTAGCTCTTGAGAAAAATTCGCTATTGTGTATATGCAATACAGAACTTAATATAGAACCTACTAGAGAAAAATTCGCTATTGTGTATATGCCATACAGAACCTACTATAGAAAAGCTTACTTATGAAAATTACATCAATGATTACATTAATAAAATATTTAACAACTTTGATTATCAGTATATTTTGTTAGTTTCTTTTCGTCTATATCAAATATAATTTAATAAGGGGACTTTTCGTGAATTGGTTGTATTCTTATTATTTTTTCGCAGCCCCACCAGAAACAGTTCGCGATCACCAAGGGGATCGCGGTCCACTGGTTGAGAAACGCTGGTGGAGAATATATGTAATTTATTGTAAAAATCAAACGCACGCTTTACAACAAAAGGACTAAATTTTGTTTAGTTTTTATACCCTCCACCTCAGTGATGAGGGTATACTAAGTTTGTTCTACCAATTGCAACACCCAGAAGGAGGCGTCAGAGACCAAATACTGAGTCCATCAAGCAATATCTGTCTGTCCGTCTGTTCTGTGATAATTTTTTTTTTAGTCTCAACAAATGAAAATATTATAGCCAGTCAAGCCCGACCATCAAATACCCTACATCACTTGAAATATTATTCAATTTAATTTTTTTCTTTGAAAAAGCAGAGTACATATAATGAAAAATCTTATATTTCTATACCTACTTGTATTTTCAAAAATTTCAAAATGATACATGTCAGAAAATTCTTTTATTTTTTGTTTGTTTAATGAAATAAAAAAAAAAAATTTATATGGGGAGGGGTTCTCAAAATGGTCCGATCCTATCCATTTTCAAAAGCGTTTATTTTTGGGCCAATACGTATATACCAATATTTCATCGAAATATCTCAAAAAATAATAGGATCTCATATGGGGAGGGGTTCTAAAAATTGTCCAATCCGGTCCATTTTCAATAGGGTTCCCCTTTAGGCGAATGCATGTCCCCGTACAAAATTTTTTCAAAATATTTCATAAAATGCGATCTGTAGCTTGGACAGATCAACATGGTTAAGTCGATTCAAATTTTGATTTTTAATCGATCGGTATAAATGAAGGTGGGTGTGGCATTTGCCTTTTAAGAGTTACAAACATCCGCACAAACTTAATATACCCTTTTCCACAGGGTGCAGGGTATAATAAAAGAATTCTCTGACATGTATTATTTTGAAATTCTTGAAAATACAAGTAGGTGTAGAAAAATGAAATTTTATTGAATATTTAAGATTTGGCCTCAGCTAAATACAGCTTTTCTACTTGTTTATATATATTTTTTATAAATGTTATTATATTTTTTATACATCATTGCCAGCAGTCTATTTCACCGGAAAATTATCGTTATGTTAGTACTAGTAAACTGCCAAAGGGAGTTGTTGCTACATATGGGGAAAATTTTCAAAGCAACAACTCTGCTCCGGCTATATCATCATCAACTACGATAGAAGTTCCATCCACAGTACAATATACCGTTACAGCGGATATACACAATACCAATACAAAAACTATTAAAAGCAGTGCTGGTAATGGCCTAAGCCACTGTAATGGCACAAATAATATTGCCAACAACAACTATAACGTCAATTGTAACAAAAACAACAATCATACTTACAGTGAAATTCATGCCACATTATATGCTACACCGCCAACTCGACGCCGCTTTTTTAATCATAAAATTTTGCGCAATGCCTTGGCCGGCAGTGTTGTTGGTCATCGCCGCGCTGCTTCAAATGGTGGTTGTCCCATCGATGCAGCCATACTCTCAGAAGGTAAGGTTCAAATGGGAAAGTGCTTGAAATCATTCGCGAAGAACCTTATATGCATTTCACACTTTACACCATTTGTAGAGGATACATTTAGTTTATGTAGATATTTAAAAGTCGTAAACGGTAGGCCTTTCTCTCAGAATATCTTTCAGAATCGATTTAATAATGTATGAAATGCCTAGGAAAATAAATTTGTAGTCAAGCTGCGGGGAACATCTTTATGACATATATATTTCGACGATAAACCAAATCGATCGAAAAGTTACAATTCTTAATGTTGTAGAACCAAAATTGATAGACATGAATTATTATGACTTAAAAAATATGGTATAAATTAAATTATGTAATCGATCTTGGTCGATAATATCACTTTTATATCAATCGTTTATAACAGACAGTCATTCTGATATAAACAGAAAGGTCTGGACTTTTCGAAGAAATAATCTTTAGTTGCCATTTAAACCGAGTTTTTGACTTTAATATGTTTTGTTATGTCACAATTTAACTATATGATCAATATGAATAGTGGCTATCGTGGAAGAACATATACATATATGCTCTTCCGGGACTATATTCCGCGATACTAACACAGTTAATTGGCGTAACAAGCAAGTGTACTAAATGCTTCAGTGCTTTATGTGAGTTTTTGTGTGTTGTTAAGTTTTAAGTTGGTATAGAATTACGAATTTTACGTATTGTTTGTTTTTTATATAAACTCCACATAAAATTTTGTATTCAACTGAGAAGTTATTCTGTTCTATATACAAAAATGTTGTTATCCCGCAAACCTACGGACAATACTGTATTTCTTCTAGGCAACGATACGAATAACATTCTGAATACATCAACATGTTCAGATTCGGTTGTGACGAGAAGACGTCGTAAAAATGTCAGCAATAAAATCAGTTCATTAAACTCGTCATCAGTCTCAACAATGGGTAGTGAAAACCGCTTAAATCGTCTAAGTTTAGCGGGGACTTCAGTGTATGCCGGTTACTTATCATCTTTGGTTTTGGATAAAATTAAATCATTGTGGTCGGTACACTCACATTCCGCAGACGGTGGCTTGCTGCGCTGTGCTACAGGCAGGATAATATTTTTATTGAACGTTTTGTTTTGATCAATTTTTCTTTGTCAAGCATGTTTAAGGCATGAAGTTCTTCTTGTATGCATGTAGATGAATATTGATTAAATTCTTGTTGTATGTGTTAATGTTTTTATACCATCCACCTCAGTGATGAGGGTATACTAAGTTTATTCTTCCACTTGCATGTATGTTTCCGTGTGTCTGTCTGTTGTTGGCATTCTCAATGGCGTAAATTTTAAGATATTGATCTGAAATTTTGTACAGGCACTTTTAGTTTTTGCACGCAGATCTCTATTTAAAATGGGAAAAATCGGTCAAGAGCCGCGCCCACAATAGACAAAAATCTATTTATCTGCCACAAAAATTGAGCTATAAACTTGAAATTTGGTATGTACATCTAAATATATTATCTTCATCGGTATGCCAAAAATGGATGCATTCGGATTACAGACACGCCTACAAATAATAAAAATCTTTATATCTGCCACAGAAGTTAACCTAGGAACTTGAAATTTGGTACGCGTATACATAGTTATCCCATTGACTGACGTGCCAAAAGTGGGCGTGGTCGTAAAATAGACACGCCCACAATTTACAAAAACGATATTCAACGTAAAAGTAGACTTGCATGATGATACGTAATACGTACACTATTAGAGGGCGCTTATATATATATATATTTACCACGCCCACCGTTGTGGAGGTGGAGGGTATTTAAGATTTGGTCTAAGCCAAATTTAGTGTTCTTACTTGTTCAATATAATGCGTTTTATTCTTAAAACTTCCCATTCTAATTCGCAGGTAGCAATCACTTAACTGTTGAACAATCCTCCAATTGTGCTTCAGAAAAGCAAAGAGATCAGTTGCGAGCTCGATTAGGTTTGCTATGGCATCACGATCAGAACGGAAATAATTCTAACACTACAGCGAGCAGTAGTTCATCGCATAATATTAGTCCCGAACAAACCTTAACTGCAGCCAGTTCTGGTTTATCAACAAATTCCTTTGATCAGTTATCAATGACTACAAAGGAAGATACTTATAGTTTGTGTGATAAATTAAAAGTTTGTTCAATATTAGACAGCAGTGAATATACGGAGATACTGCCTGTGAAAGCCCGCAAGTCAATTACTCGACGTTCAGCGCGTACCACACAAATCAGTTGTGGCAACAATAAACGGAGTGCTATTTATAAGACTCAAACCACAATATTACAGCCTCAATGCACTGTTCAGTTGCCTTTAAAGCCGCTATTTTTTGAGGTTCCTTTACAAGAACCCGATCCGCCATTTATAGGTCGCCATTGGTTAATACGCGAACTTTCTAATGTACTAACAGCCACGGAGACACCAGGTGTACTTATAAATGGTAACCCAGGTACTGGTAAAACCGCTTTTATTCTGCAACTGGTGAAATATTCATGTTTTGGTAGACGCAAAAACTCCATTTGCGACTCTGAAACAGATAGGATTTACTATCAAATTAATACCGCAAATGATCGTATGCGAGCCTTATCCGCACACGTGGTAGCCTATCATTTTTGTCAGGCTGATGCCAATTTGACATGTCTTGTACCCGATTTTGTACATTCGCTGGCGGCACAGCTCTGTCAAGCTCCACAAATCTCCGCCTATCGTGATTATTTGCTCAATGAACCACATGTGCAAAATATACTAAATATTAAAGAATGCATTGCAGACGCAGAACGAGTAATGCGTATGGCCATTTTAGAACCTTTAACTGTGTTAAAACGTACCGGAAAAATACCCTCCAAAACATGTATTATCCTTGTGGATGCTTTGTGCGAGGCAGAGTATCATAGACCCGATCATGGTCACACTATAGTCACGTTTCTTGCTAAAATGACTCAATATTTTCCATCCTGGCTAAAAGTGGTGGCCACTGTGCGTACTCAGATGATGGAATTCGTTAAAGGTTTATCCTACACGAAAATGACGTTAGATAGTTGGTCCTCAAATGATCTCTTGCAAAAAGATATGTTGGACTATATAACATTTCGTATTAATAATAATCCCGATATACAAAAAAACGTAGCCGTGGTCAAGGATCATAATACAGGACAATTGAAATTTATTGGACACCTGCAAGCCCTAACCAAAGGCTCTATGCTGTATGCCAAACTAATATTAGACCTCATCGAACGCGGGCAATTGGTTATAAAATCGACTAGTTATAAAGTTTTACCCGTCTCTGTTGCGCAAATATTTCTATTGCATTTCAATTTAAGGTTTCCAACTATACGCAGTTTTGAAAAAGCTGCACCCATTCTTAATGTTTGCTTAGCCGCTTTATATCCCTTAACCTTAACTGAGATTTATTATACGATATGTGCTATGAAAATGGATGAAGTAGTACCGTGGGATGAGTTCTTAGAGCGTTTTAAGCTGCTGGACGGCTTTTTAATTAAACGCATAGACAACACCTACATGTTTTTTCATTCTTCCTTTCGGGAATGGTTGATACGGCGTGATGAAGGCGAATCAGCAAAGTTTCTGTGTGATTTCCGCGTAGGTCATGCAGCTATAGCATTTCGTTTATCCCGCTTACAAGCACTTTTAGAACCTGAGCAGACACTAGAGTTAGGGCACCATATGCTGAAAGCGCACATCTATCGCAATAGTCAAGGATCGCAATCACCGCGGGACATGCAAGCCTTTTGGGTGTCCTCAGTTGCAGACAATACTTCAGCTGCCTTAGGTTCATTACGCAACGTTTATAGCCCAAATTTGAAGGTGTCCCGCTTGATTCTATTAGCGGGTGCTTCACCCCATTATCGTACCGAATTTATGGGTGATGCTACCATCTTATGCTTGGCCTCCCACGAGGGAATTGTACCAATGGTTAGTTTATTATTAGAGTTTGGAGCAGATGTAGGTTTAACCAATAGTCAGGGTTGTACTCCGCTAATTTTGGCAGCTTTGCGCGGTCATTGTGATGTAGTACGCTTATTGGTGGCAGCTGGCAGTAGTCTGGGCCAGACAGATATTACACAGCGTTGTGCTCTGGTACATGCCGCTCGTATGGGCAGATTCAATGTGGTAAAATATCTTTTGGCATGCGATTGGACGCCGCGCCCGAACACAAATGATGTGAATTTAAACTTAGCTATACAGCAAGCCTTAATAGGCGCTGCTTCACAAGATCATATTACTATAGTTGAGGATTTACTCGATATGGAGAACATAGATATCAATCTAATTGAGCCAACTTCAGGAGACTTAGCGTTAACTGCAGCTGCCCGAAATGGGTGTCTTAACACTATCGAAATTCTGTTATCCCGAGGTGCTAAAATTGACTTGCATAATAAACAATACTTTACCGCATTGGGGGTCTCAGTGAAAGAAGGTCATTGGGCGGTGGCAGAGAAACTTTTGCAAAACGGTGCCGATATTGATAAATTTGTTACTGCCAACCAGAAGACCTCCTTAATGATAGCTGCAGAGGAAGGACACATTGAGATTATGGAAATGCTAATCGACAAAGGCGCCAATCTAGAGACTCAAGATAGTGAAGGTTTCACAGCTTTATTGTGGGCTTGTCTACGGGGACGTCAAACAGCTGCCAAAATCCTCATCGAAAAGGGTTGTAATAAAAACCATTCCGATAATAATGGCAGGTCTCCCGTAGATTTAGCCGCATACCAGGGATCTGCTAGTTTGGTGCTTTATTTAATGGAACAGGGTGCTAACATAGAACATCTAGATATAAACGGCATGCGTCCACTGGATAGAGCAATAGCGTGTCGCAATACACAAGTTGTACAAGTACTACTAAGACGTGGCGCCAAATTGGGACCAACAACATGGAGCATGGCAATGGGTAAACAAGAGATTCTGGTGGTTCTGCTCAATAAATTATTAGAAGATGGTAATATTTTGTACCGGAGAAACCGCTTTCAAGAAGCGGCTCAGCGTTACCAATATGCTTTGAGAAAAATTAGTAATTTAGACAGTTTGGTAGAAAGAAGCGCCATTTTTGCTCAATTACGTATAAATCTGTTACTAAATCTATCAAGATGCAAGAGAAAACTAAATGTAGGTTTATATCGTTTACAATTTATAGAATTTATTCAACTAAAATAGTTCTTCCTTAGCACCTTGATGAGTCCATAGATTTAGCAACTCAAGTTATAGACCAAAAACCCAGCAGTTATGAAGGATATTATGCGAGAGCTAAAGCACTAATGCAAAATGCTAATTTCAATGAAGCTTTAGCAGATGCTAATGAGGCCATGCAAAAAGCAGCTAAGAGTGGTGTTCTACCTGAAGTTGTTGAGGTTCTGAAACGCATACAAACGGATTTATTAGCGCGCCTTACCCAGGAGGGTCGTCAATGGTGTGGAGAAACAAATAATTTAAAATCTCACGAAATTACAGATTTATAATGCTTAATAGTAAGATTGGTTGCTAAATTTTATTCTTTTATTTATTAATTCGGGTGGTATTTATGTAATATTATAATTATAATATGTTTTAGCTACATTTTGTTTAGAATTTATTTTCCAAGTTATGTAATAATGCACTATCATACAAAGTGCTGTTTTTGTAATTTTTGTAAATTAAATTGATAATACTGGGAATACAATAATAGTAATAAGCAGATATCAATAAACACAAAGAAACTATTTTTAATCGTATACATTTTTATTCTTTTGTGAAAGATATTAAATATATAGGTATTTACATAAGATTTAAGAAGCTTTTAATAAAACTTTTCACTTGTATTTATTATGATTTGCTAACATTTTTATAAAAACTTGATCATTGTTTAACTAACCAAGTTATTCTAAAAACAGTCCCTTCAATTATTTTTACCATAGCCTTGCTCAGATCCTAAGGGTAGAGGACCATTTACCAAGGGGACAGGTTTCATAATCAGGAGCTGGAAAATTATTACATTTATTTCATTATTATTATTATTATTTTCTATTTGCTTATAATTAACAACTTTTTGTAGTTGTTCCATATGTATATATTGCATAGTAAAGTATAGTAAAATTGTATAATAAAGCTTACATTGTTCTAATAAAATGTCAATATCATCAATATTCTCGATATTACGGAAATCTACATTTTGTTGATTCTTTAAGTATTATTTCAATTTCTTTGGAAACTTTCATAAGAAATAATGACACCCTTGTATCAAATAATTCTTTATTCAGGGCACCTATACCGCAAGCAGCTGTAAAATCAAAATCTAAAAATACAATGCAAAAATTCTCATTCTCAATCATTTCTGTTAATAATGTATGAAATATATTAATAGGTGGAAAGTCACTTTCAAATCTCAGACTCATTATTTCAGGAGAGATTTCTTATCAATTTTTGAACCGATTTATATTTTTCCCTATTGCATGGTTAATGAAATATAAGCGGTGTAATTATTTCTTATTTATTTCCGCCGGGAAGGTATACTACTTTGTTTTGCCGCCATTTTGGTAAACATTAGTCTTGACAGTTCATATTTGGCAGTCGTGAAGTAGACACGTGGCAAATTTATTATGGAAAAATATTCGATAAAACCAACGTGTTTTAATTGTTAAAATATTTTATCAAAATCAATCATCGATTACTGTGACAATGAGAAAGTTACGTGAAATTTTTGGGAGAAACAACGTGCCAACAAAACGCACTATTTATCGTGTAGTGAATGATTTTGAAGAAAGAAAGTCTGTAGGTGATAGGCCCAAGCATGGACCACAACGTACTGCAAGATCGACTGAAAACATTATTGCTGCTCAAGAGAGTGTTCAAAACAATCCATCAACCTCAATCCGACGCCGTGCTCAGGTGCTTGGTCTTCAAAGAACAACTTTGGCCACAATTTTGCACAAGGATTTACATTTGTTTCCATATAAGATTCAGTTGATACAAGAGCTTCTTCCACAAGACCATTTACGCCGCCGTACATATGCCAATAGAATGTTACAGCTCGCCCATGACAACTCCGATTTTCCTGAAAAAATCATAATGAGTGACGAGGCATATTTTCATTTAAATGGATATGTGAATAAATAGAATAGTCGGTTCTGGGGAATTCAAATTATTCATCAATCACCTTTGCATCCATTAAAAGTGACAGTCTGGTGTGCAATTTGGTCAGGAGGAATCATTGGACCTTACTTCTTTGAAAATGAAAACGGCGTAACGGTAATTGTGAATGGGGAGCGATATCGTGATATGATTGAAAACTTTTTAATGCCACAACTGCATGCTTTGGACTTGATTAACATGTAGTATCAACAAGACGGTGCCACATCACATACAGCCAGGATTACAATGGAATTACTGCGAGACCTCTTTCCACAATAAGTTATTTCAAGAAATGGTGATGTTGATTGGCCTCCACGGTCGCCTGATTTGACTACTCCGGACTTCTTTTTGTGGGGATATCTGAAAAGCAAGGTTTATGCAAACAAACCAGAAACGCTTGAGCAACTCAAACAAAATATTCGTGATGAAATTAATGAAATACCGCGTGAAATGTGTGAGAATGTAATGAAAAATGTGCTCAAAAGGCCTCGCATTTGTGAGGCCAACAGAGGCGGACATTTATCTGATATTATAATCCATACATAATTGCCGACATTAAATAAAACATTTATCAATATACGATCCATTCTCTTTAATTTAATCAAAAATTATAAACAAACAAAGTAGTACACCTTCCCGGCAGACACCCTGTATATCTATATATATATATAAAATTAAAATAAAACGAGTGAAAATATTATAGTCGGTAAAGCCCGACCATCAAATACCCTACACCACTTGATATTTTATTTAATTTAATATTTTTCTTTGAAAAATGAAAAATTTTACTTTTCTATACCTACTTGTATATTCAAAAATTTAAAAATGATAAAATGATTCAGATTTTGATTCTGAATCGATCGGTATAACTGAAGGTGGGTATGGCGTTTGCCTTTAGGAGTTACAACCATCCGCACAAACTTAATATACCCTTTTCCACAGGGCGATGCAGGGTATAAATAAGTCCCTAAAAGCAGTAATAGCTTTTGATACGAAATCAATACCTCACCGTTATTTTCCAGATAGTTTTTATCTCAAACGGACAGCCAGACTCCAACATTACGATGGTGAATATAATAATAAAACTAGAAATGCATTAACTTCATTATAAACTATGAAACCCTGGTAAGTCGTTTTACATATACATAGTCTCTCAAAGTATGTACTCACCATGAACATTTGAACAATCTATAATTACAGGAGCATAACCTTCCTTATTTAGAGCCTTAGATATACCGGAACGTACCCATTGAATGGCAGGAAAATACAGAGAGCTTTGTTTAGGTCGTATTAGTATATAAGAAATACCATGAGTAGTCTGAAATAACAATTAATGCCAACATCAAAACTCAACTTAGTATTTACAATACTTATGAATTACCTTTAAATTATTAATGGTTAGTTTAGGGCGACCTACACGATATACTAACAATGCTAAATCCGTTGCTATACCCAGAGGTATTCCAACTCCTACACCTATATCCAAGCTAGCCACAAATGTTATGGCACACGGTAGTAACTCACATCTACTACAACGCCACAAAGGTTTAATAACCTAAAAATTGTTAATTGAATATTATTTAATGTTGACATGTTTCGCTCTCACCTCGAATTCTATCATAAATACTACCGCTGATAGTATAATCGCACTTAACGAAGCCTTGGGTATATATTGAAAATATGGAGCCAGTAGAATTAACGCTAATAATACCACAGCACTAATATAAATACCACCTATAGGTGTGTTTACACCACTAGCATGATTAACAGCACTGCGAGAGAATGAACCTGTTATCGGCATTGATAATACAAATGAACCACATATATTGCTCAGTGAGAGTGCTAACATTTCACGAGTAGGCTTTAGATCCGAACCACCGAATGCTTTCGATATGGCCACATTGCCCAAAACGGCTATTATTGGTAATACAAACATCGAACTGGACACTTCCCATAGCATATCATGATAATTTTGTTTAACTTCCGTACCATTGGCAGCCTTAATAATAGTTTGAAATTTGGGTATAGAAAAACTGGGCAAACCACTCGTAACTGTACTACGTTAATATAAAAGCACAGCTATTATTGTTAGTAGCACAACCTACATATGCCGTAATACTGGCCGCTACAATTATCAAAACATTTCGTCCATTAGCCATAAGCCAAAAAAAAGTTTTTAAATGCTTGCTTTTAGATGCTTTTAGTTTCTTTATGGAAGAAAGAGAGAAAAGAGGTTATGTGTGAAAATGAAATTTTAATTACATTACGTATGTATTTACTTATTCACCCTTAAAAGCAATAATAAAGTAATGGTAACAAAGCCAAGCCAGGTGTCTCGCAAACGTATTTCAGAGATGTTTTCAAAAAAAGACATTATTATTTAGAAAACCTGATCTCGAAACAGTGCCAGATATACCCAAAAGACCCTACAATAAAAAGAATTATACAATAAAGAGCACCAAATTTCTCGGATCTGTATTTCAAACCTTTAATTGCGAAGTACCAATTATAACTGCTGTGGCCGAAGTAAGCCCTACAGTTACAGGTAAAGATATTAAGTCCACCAAAGCTCCTTAAAAACATTAAAATAAATGAATTATGAACAGGCTATAATAGTACAATATCAATGCAATATAACTCACCTAACCTTAGAATAGCCATTAATAATTCTATAATACCCGACGCTAAACACAATAAAACAGCATAATCGGGCCCAGAATTTAAGCCATGGCCTGTATGGCGACTAGTTATTAAAGCCAATAGAGCGGTTGGCCCAATTGTAACTTGACGACAACTGCCCAACGAATCATATATAATGCCACCCATAAATGCTGAATACAAACCGTACTATTCATAAAAAAAAATTCAACCACACTATACCCGGGACAATTCGGTAAAGTACGCGCTTTAAAGTCATACTCTGTATACGTCGATAGACAAACTGAATAATTTAACGATTGAAGGAAAGAAAAGAACCATTTCGCCCATTTTAAATAGAAACTACGAATCTCTAAAACAAATTTCAGCCCAATATGTCAATTTTTTTGAACAAGCATTTTAGACACAGTCACACAAACATCGCTAAATCTACTCAAATTTTCATACTAATGAAGAATGTACATATTTTTTATCTGAAGCCCCCTTCTCGATATTGCACACATCTTATTTAGAATCTGAAGACAGTAATAAAACAGATAATTACATTATTTTTTTGTTTACAGTACTTTTCAATTATGTGTAATTACCGCTAAAAAATTTAATTTCTCTCTATTTTTATTCCCTTATATCACGAAGTGGCACAATGGTATATTATACGAATGTTTCTAACTCCTAAATGGAAAATGCCAGACCCGCCTTTGATTATATATCTGTCGTAAGGATTCTTTAATAGTTAAGAAATTGGATTTATTTAAATAATGATTTCGCGTTAGTAGATAGAACTTTTACATATAGAGGGCGTTCGTGAACTTGGCTGCCTAAAACATTTTTACTTATTTTCTTTGAAAATTATTTTTATACCCTCCACTTCAATTAAGAGCTTTGATGGCGTCATATGTAAATGAATTATAGCTGAACAACTCTAAAATATTACGTTGTTGTTTTTATACCCTCCACCTCAGTGATGAGGGTATACTAAGTTTGTTCTTCCGTTTGCAACACCCAGAAGGAGGCGTCAGAGACCCTACAAAGTATATATATTCTTGATCAGCGTCAAAAACTGAGTCGATTTAGCCATGTATGTCAGTGTGTCCGTGTGTCTGCCTGTTGTAGGCAGTCTCACGGGCGTAAATTTTGAGACATTGAGCTGAAATTTTGTACAGACACTTTTAGTTTTTGCACGCAGATCACATTTTAAAATGCGCAAAATCGGCCAAGAGCCACGCCCACAATCAACAAAAATCTATTTATCTGACACAAAATTTGAGCTATAAACTTGAAATTTGGTATGTAGATCTATATATATTATCTTCATCGGTATGTCAAAAATGGGCGCACTCGGATTACAGACACGCCCACAAATAATAAAAATCTTTATATCTACCACAAAAGGTGGTAGATATAAATATATATATAGCAACTTGAAATTTGGTACGCGTATACATAGTTATCCCATTGACTAATGTGCCAAAAATGGGCGTGGGCGGATAATAGACACGCCCTCAACTTTCAAAAACCTATAATCAATGTAAAAGTAGACTTGCATGCTGATACGTAAGACATACACTATTAGAGGGCAGAATATATATATATATATATTTGCCACGCCCACCGTTGTGGAGGTGGAGTGACTTTATATAATGATAAAGGAATTTCTTAATTAATTTCATTAAAAAAATTTTAATTTCTACTGAAAATATATAACTAAAATCGTATGTATATACGATTTGATTAATTTCTTATACCCTGCACTACCCTGTGGAAAAGGGTATATTAAGTTTGTGCGGATGTTTGTAACTCCTAAACAGCATATGCCGCACCCACCTTCAATTATACCGATCGATTCAGAATCGAAATCTGAATCGATTTAACCATGTCCGTCTGTCCTCCTGTCTGTCCATCTAAATTTGTGCGCAAGCTACAGGTCGCATTTTTTGAGATATTTCCAGGAAATTTGGTACTTAGATATGTATTAGCCCAAAAATAAACCATTTTGAAAATGGATAGGATCGGACCATTTTTAGAACCTCTCCCCATATAAAAAATTTTTTTTTTTATTTCATTAAACAAACAAAAAATTAACGAATTTTATGACATGTATAATTTTTTTTTTGCTTTTTCAAAAAAAAAAATTAAATCAAATAATATTTGAAGTGGTGTAAGGTATTTAATAGTCGGGCTTAACCGACTATAATATTTTCACTTGTTTTAAAACAAAATATTTTTATTTTTTATTTGAAATTTTGTAGACCAAGGTTTTATTTTTATTATCCAGCGCCAAAAAAAAAAAAAAAACAAATTCTTTCGGTTCGGGTTGTTTGGAAAGTTTTTTTAATTGGTATAAAAAGCGAACACAACTTTTACTTTGATGACAATAATAAAATAAGTACATATACATATTTACAACGTGCACAATAAAGCTTCTTCTTCTTCTTTAAATGAGGCTTAGCGAACCAACAACAGACAAATTCGCCGCGTCAAAGTGGTAAAGGCTCAGGTAGAACATAGGGTCGTTTTTTAGAGCCTTAGCAGAGTGCAGGATTAGATTTAGTATTAAGTCTTTACCGTTTGATTGATCTTGTAACGGTTTTTACAAAAACGGAACGATCATTAGCGAACTAATGCACATTTTTCACGGGATACATGAAGTTTACTATTTTGGTTGCCAACAGTAATGTAAAACTGTATTTAATCGAGCGGCATTTGTTTTTTATTTAACGAAGTTTTTCTTGAACACAATTTTCTCAATTTATATATTCAATCTATACATTCAACCTATACTCTACTAACTCTACCTATACTCTAATTTTTTCATTATCATTATTTCAAATAATTATTTGTTTCACATACAACTTATAACATTTACATCTTATTGTTACGTGTCTTATATTTATACTGCATCATATATATTATTTATGCGCGTGTGCACGCGTCCACAGTCAAAACACGAATCCTGCCCAATAAAGTATTGGCTTCATATTTTATGTCGTTGCCACAGTTGTGAAAAATCCAACTTTACCTAAAAAGGTGTTGTCAACTTGATTACAAAAAATTTTGCAAATATTGTTAGGAATAACAAATCTTAATTTTTTTGTATTTTAGATGTTTAAATTTATGTAGGTGAAATTCAAAGGTAATTAGAGGGATATTGTTGTTATTTGTATTTGTATTAAATACTATAGTTTCTGTTTTGTATTTTAGAACACATTTGTTTTATTGTTAGTAACTTTTCAAAATTTTTCTTTACTTGTCTACAACATCTCATCCTGTAAAAAACTATTTTCCTTTGTTAAATAAAATAATAAGTATAAAAACTACAACATCAATTCTAGCTATTTATTCATTGTCTCAAATAAGAAATATTTAAAATTAAATTTAAATTTATATAAATAGTTGCAAATATGTTGTACAATTTTTTTAAATTATTTTTTACGTGCAAATGCTTTGTTACATCTTTCAAAGTCAGGCCTTTGCTCTTACTCTGGCTTGAAAATATCTGTACTAATATATTACTTTCTTGAGACGGGGATTCGTATTCTGATTGTTGACGTGTGAACATTCGCTGTACAATAAGTAAATGTAATTGAAAGGAGTACATATAATGTTAAGCATCTTAAACGTAGTGTGACATCCCTACATACGAAAAAAGAAATCAATGATAAGAAATCGACTGAGTAGATATATATGTTCAATAAAAATTTCGTATAGAAGGGAAAAATGCCGTTCAATTAAATATAATTCTATATATCCAAATGCAACCAAATGTGAAAATTTTTATATATTTTATGTCTTATGAATATGTGCATTAGTTCTTTCATTAGTTCTTTCTAATTCTGTAAAAACCGTTTCGTTTTTGTAAAAACCTTTACAAGGTCAATCAAGCGCTAAAGACTTTAAACATTTATATATCTGATTTCGAGTTTTGACTGTCGGCGCGTACACACGTAGTATATGTATGACGGACATAGGGATTGTACATGGAAGGACAAAGTGAGTGCGTCACAGGACGAATGCAGCGGTAGATTTGAAGTGACAAATAAAAAACTTCGTGAATAAAGAAAAAATTCCGCTCGATTAAAATTATAAAAGATTTAAACTTGTTAACAATGGGAATAAATTCATTGGAAAACCAAAATTTGCAAAATTATAAATAATACTATCACGATTAAGAGATGTGACGTTTATCTAAAATGATTAATGTGTTCAAGAAAAACTTTGTTAATTAAACAAGGAAAATATGCCGCTCGATTATATAAAACTTTACATATTTTTTGACAACCAAAATTGAAAATTTTATGTATGTGAAAAATGTGCATTAGTTCGCTAATGATCTTTTCGGTTTTGTAAAAACCGTTACAAGGTCACCCAAAGCGGTAAAAACAGTTATAAACCTAACAACAATAAAACTAGCTAAGAATAAAGCGCTCATCCATCGAAATATATAAGAAGGAAAAAAAAACAAGTAAGAAAACTAAATTTGACATAGGCCAAATCTTAAATACCCTCCACCTTCACAACAGTGGGCGTGGCAAATATATATATATATATATATTAAATAGTGTATGTATTACGTATCAGTTTGGAAGTCTACTTTTACGTTGAATATTGTTTTTTTTTTGTAAATTGTGGGCGTGTCTGTTTCCGACCATGCCCATTTTGGTATATATATGGATGGGCTAACATTTAATAAGTGCACTAATTATCAAGTTTACAGGTCAACTGTTGTTGTAGATATATATATTTTTATTTATTGCGGGCGTGTCTGTTACTAGACCACGCCCATTTTTGGCACATCAGTGGATGGTATAACTATGTATACGCGTACCAAATTTCAAGTTCCTAGGTCAACTTTTGTGGCAGATAAATAGATTTTTGTCGATTGTGGGCGTGGCTCTTGACCGATTTTGCCCATTTTAAATAGAGATCTGCGGGCAGAAACTACAAGTGTTTGCACAAAATTTCAACTCAATGTCTCAAAATTGACGAATGCGAGAATGCCATCAACAAACAGACACACGGACACACGGACATGCATGTCTAAATCGACTCAGTTTTTGACGCTGATCAAGAATATATATACTTTGTCTGACGTCTCCTTCTGGGGGTTGCAAACGGAAGAACAAAGGGTATAATGAATACCTTTCGTTCGTTTGTAAATTTATCCATTTATAGTCAGTGATGGAAATTGGAAAATAAATACATATTTACATATAAATACATAAATACATATTTATAAAAGCACATGCGTTTCCCTTTCCAAATAAATTGTTACATCAATATAAATTACGCATTTGGAAAAATGTACTTTAAGAAATAAAGATATTGTTAGGCCCCAAACATGTACCTAGCATACGTTGCAGTTTATGAAAGAAAAAACTTACCTTAAAGCGCAGCGTTGCAGCAGTTATTTGGTATTGAAAGTGCGAACCATGATTTAAGAGAAATTCAACAATTCAAACAACTATTTCATTTTGAAAAATGTAGCTTTAAAGTTTTTTAAAATAATATGGCTCGCGAAAATCTCATACAAAATTTTTATGAAATTCATATGGATTTCGATTAAAACACTGCTAATATAAACAAAATTATTAATTTCATGTAAAACTATTGCATTTATTGAGAAATACGTAAATTTAAAGAATTATAAGAAAGGAATCTCAAGCCAAAATGTAAGAGCACCACACTCAATCTCTATATTAGAAGGGTTTTTTCAGTACTTCTACGCAGCGCCGAGGCAAAATGCGTTGTAGTGTTGCACTGAAATGTCAAATTAGAGTTGAATGCATGTATTTGTATATGACAAAACACAATGCTTCAATGCATATTTGTTTATGTATAATATAATGTCACGATGAAACGATGCTATGCTGAGTATATGTCTGAGGCTCATAAAAAAGAAAGAGACATCTTATACTCTTACACACCCCAATACAAATTTTAATCTTACCGATTGTTAAATATTTACTTAAAAGGAAAGCAAAAAAATATAACAAATCCTCATTTTATTGAAAGTGTCTCTACATTAATTACATTTGTAAGTTTTATTATGCGCTGGTAAGAACACGTCCCATTCTTTGAAAAATATAAAATTGTAAAACTTGTAAAATTAAAAAAAAAAAGGAAAAAACCAAATTAATTTTTCTGTATAATATATTTTGGTATTTAGTGTGTGGTGATGCTATTAATTTTACAAAATTAAAAGTCTGCGAAATAATCAGGTACGCGCAATATGAAATGGGTAAGAGATAGATGAAACTGCAAGAAACATTAATAATTTTTAAAATACAGATTACCTTTATAGTGTAGAAAATTAGTTCGATAAATAAATACTAAAATTCAATTTGAAAATTTTTAAAAATCAAATTCTTTCCAAGCGTACTAATAATACGAATAAATGGAGTCAACTTACCCATTTGGAATACTCGTAAATACAACATTTTATTGAAGATTTCGTCATTTTTTATTTTGTTTTTAAAACCAAGAACTGACAAAAAATATATTAATTCACTTGAATTTAATTTAATAAATACATATCTTTATGTATGAAGGAAAGCCACAAGTTTTGTATAAGATTAAGACTACAGCATATAGATGTGCTACAGTTCTAAATCTTTTGCACTTAACAATTATTAATGTATATATTTAATATTATCCACCTTCAGTTGATAGAAGTATACACGTAAAAATATATTACACAAATTTTATATAAAAACCTATCACATACATACTACTTATGCTTATAAACGAATTAGTAAATTATATGTATTTATATATATATATATATATATATGTGTGTAATTATATGTGTATATAATTGAACAGTGAATACTTGATTACTTACAGGCATATATTGCGCCGTGTTGCAACATTTTACAAATATTTCCTCAAGTTAACAAAAACACCTCTTCCTTAAAGAATTAATACTGCAAACACTAATTTGCCAACTAAGTTATTTACAAGTGTCTAAAACTATTCGACTCTTATAGAGGAAGTGTGAGTCTTTTAGTAGGAAAATACACGTTATAGAGCAAGCAAATTATATAAATCAAATTAAGTAGAAAACGTAATATTCAACGTAAAACTACAATACTTGTAACAAAAAGTAAATTTTATAAAATCGTGGCTGAAGTAGTAGCACCAAAGCCTACGACAACTGATGTAAGTAGAGTGAAGCAAGAAGAAGCGGTGGTATTTTTATTATTCATCGCCTCCCCGTCCAAACTTCCAACCCCTTTGGCCTTTAATACAGATTACCCAAACCAAAATAATATATTTAGAAAATAATATGTTTATTTTGTGTTTTACTTATTTTCATGTTACATATACTGCTTTCAATAAATTCAAAAATAACCGGCACACATATTTTAAGAGTACAATAAAAAATGTTCCTTATTTTTTTACAATTTAGTCAATGCCTTCTGCTGTAAGTGGTGCCAATGGTCACGGCTCAGCCGGCCACAATGCAAATATACCCAAAAATGAAGAGTGTGGTATACGGGATGTGTGGAAGCATAATCTCGAGGAAGAATTTCGTACTATACGTAAAGTCGTGCAAAAATATCACTATGTAGCCATGGATACAGAATTTCCAGGTGTGGTGGCACGTCCGGTGGGCGAATTTCGATCCACAGCCGATTACCATTATCAGCTGTTACGTTGCAATGTGGATTTATTGCGCATAATACAGTTAGGCTTGACTTTTATGGATGACGATGGGAAAACCCCACCCGGGTATAGCACTTGGCAATTCAATTTTAAATTTAATCTGAGGTAGGTTGTAAAGTGTGTAAGACCTTGCTTGTTATATCTACCACTTAAAGTTTGTGGGGTACATATCACTTTGTAATACCGAATAGGGAGCGTCTTAGACGCAATAAATCATATATATTCTGAATAAGCTTGTAGTACTGAGTTGATCTAGCCATGTCCGTCTCTCCGTCTCTGAATTAACCATTTTAACTTTGACGGTAGTCTCTCTACGCTGGTTGGTATTCAAATTGGGCGGAATTGGTTAAACCACACGCCTACAGTGTACTAAAACTGGGAGGAAAGGCATCTCTGTGCATTACTCATAAAATTTTGAAGAAAGATTAACAAACATAGGGGGCTTTGGTGTATCATTGGTGGATTTTCAAGATTTAGCATAAGTCAAGTGTTGGCTTTTTTCTTTCTTTGTATCGAATTAAGCGGTCCGTTCTATGTGTTATTATTATATCGATTATTTTTATTAAAATATATATATAACCAAGTTAAATTGTGTCTCATATTTCTCATTTTATGTATTATCACTTGTGGATAGCGAGGATATGTATGCACAAGATTCAATTGATTTATTGCAAAATTCTGGCATACAATTTAAGAAGCACGAAGAAGATGGTATTGATCCTCTAGATTTTGCCGAATTACTCATGTCATCGGGCATTGTACTAATGGATAATATTAAATGGTTATGCTTTCATTCTGGCTACGATTTCGGCTATTTACTTAAACTATTAACTGATCAACATTTGCCAGCCGATGAGAGTGAATTCTTCGATTTGTTACATATTTATTTTCCCAACATTTACGATATTAAATATTTGATGAAATCGTGTAAGAATTTGAAAGGAGGTCTTCAAGAGGTGGCCGATCAGTTGGAGTTGCGTCGTGTAGGTCCACAACATCAGGCAGGCAGTGATGCTCTATTGACAGGCATGGCTTTCTTTCGTATGCGTGAGGTACACAATGATAATAAGAACTTTAGTATAGAACCAACTTCCACTTTTCTCGATTATGCTGTTGAGTTTAATAATAATAATATTAATATAAATAACAATAATAACAACAATATTAACATCATGTAGATGTGAGCGCGTTTCTGTAACCCACAAAACATTTGTTCAATTATGTGCCGTTGGGCCGACCAAAGTCATTTTTTTAAACGTGCGTATTTCGTGTTTAAAACTCAATTTAATTTCTTTTAGTTTTAACCTTCCCAAAGGAAGAAAGACAGAAACAACAATAATAGTTATTTGCTCTAGTGTGGATTTTTATTTTATTTATTAGTATTTTTTTTTTTTAGATTTTCATTGAATTGAAAATTTTGATACTTAAACCTTCAATGATCTCATTTTTGTATTATATATATTCATGTATCACATAATTAAATTTTTTCTTAGTGTTAGAATATAAGTTTATCGTGAAACGCCGCGCGACTACCAATAAATAAATCAATCGCCGTTTCCTCTCAATATTGCATTATTGTTAAATTCTACAAGATGGTGTTTATCGATCCTCACATGAATTCAATATTTTTTCTTAATTTATTATTTTTTATTTATAAATGAATTGTTAATGAAGTTTTTTGTCAAAATATTTTGTTACTATTATTTCTTTAAAAAAATACTTTATATGCTTGACGTATTGTTATTTAAATTGAAAATTTGAATTAAACGTTTTCTATGTTCAACAACAACAAATCAAGGCGAAATGTTCTTTCATTGTTTTGTTTTTAAGTTTTCTTTATTGAACTTGTTCATTAAGTCACGGAAACTTCATTAACAAATTCGTATCCTTAAGAAGTCTTATTCTTATAATCGGTTTTTGTTACAACAAGTAGTAGCACAATCGGTTTAATGAACAAGTTCATCATCGAGGACTTGAGAATTCCAAATGAACTTTTTTATTTAACTTTTCGATTATTCTAATATTTAGGTTGTAATCAAGATTATTTATTGTTAAGTATTCTTTTTAGATTGTAATCATAATCTATAATTATTAATTTGTGGTATTTGCAACTCGTAAACGGTTAATCAGACACAATAACTTTCATTATATCGATCAATTCAGAATAATTGTTTGAATCGCTTCAAGCAAGTCGGTTTATTGTCTGTTCGTGTAAATTTACGGTCATAATTTTTAATTTATTTAGATGGAGTTCGGAACAAAAAAAGTACCTTCACCAAAATTTGAAAAATTGTTAAAAAATATTAATTAGCCACTTGGAAATGATTTCAAAAAGATTAATTAAATTGATTCAGTAAAATAATTCATTATCCGCTTTCGGTTGTAAATAAAAGATTTTCATTTGAAATAAGGAGAAGAAATAAATATAATATAGAGCCTATATATCCATCTATCTATTTCTTTAATATGTATTATACTTTTATTATGGTGTGTACCAATGTGCAACCCAGCATTTGTCCAAGGACATGTCCACAATGCAATAACAATTAAAAATAGGACAAAACCATAAGGCGTTTTTCCCCCCTGAAATAATAATAGATACAGAGAAGAAATTCAATACACCTATTTAAAAAGATTCCATTTATTGAATAAAAAAAAGTGGATGTGGTCAGATAAGACAGAACGGACAAAAAAAAAACTATGTATTTGCTAAAGATTCCAACCATTGCGGTAAAATGTAACAAATCTTTCAACGTTTACTTCTCTCTCACTTCTAAGCTGAAAATTAAATTTTCAAATGAATTTTTTCAATTTCAATAAATTGCAGTTGTTGAAAGAGAGAATAAACGATGTAAAATGGATTTTCCAAGTATGTATTTTTTTTTCTTCAGTGTCTTCTATGGTTGGTCCATTACAAGAAAAAACTCAAAAAACTATATAGCATTGTAAGTGTATTCTTGTTTCGATTTAACCGATTTTCAATATTAAACTACCTACAAATATAAAAATTATTTGTACGAAATTTCAGAATCTTAGTTTTTGTTGCCGTTGGGGAAAAAATAGGTTAGAAAAGCAAAAAAAGAAAAATATTTTGTGCTTTATTACCATTGTAGGTGTGTTTAGATTCCGATTTTACTTCAAAATATTAAAATGCTCACTCATATAAAATTTATACATAGTAAATTTCAGCTCAATATCTCAACTTTTGCGACAGTTGATGCTGATCCAGAATATATGTTCCTTCTGAATGTTGCAAACATAACGACAAACTTATTATAGTCCCAACATACGTTAAACCAAATTTTAAACACCCACAGGAAAGTTATTTCTATAGAATGACAAACAGACGCAGCTATATCCGCTCATTATTCGATATTAATTCATTAATATTAATAATTAATCGGTTGTTTTAATAGAAGGTGGGTCTTCCTTTAGACGGGTACGTACTCAAAACTTTTACACAAACCTTTTATACCCTCTATATAGAAATAAATATAATATCTACAAAATAAATGAGACAACTGTAATTGGAGTAATTGTAATTAATAATAAATGTTAATTAATTCAAGCACCTCCACTTGATATTAAATCCCACTACTTACAATCTACACATTGAAAAAATAAAAAAAATCCTTAGTTAACCTCGACTCTTTATAAAATTTTAGATGTTCTTCGAAGATAATATTGACAATGCTAAATATTGTGGACATCTATATGGTCTCGGAACTTCGTTTATTGTGAATGGAGTCAATTTTCACGAAAACAATAGTGAAAGCGCGACCGCTACGTGATTTATAATTGATGAGCGTACACAAAATCTACAATCTCAACAACCGGCACCACCACCACAACCACCATCATCAGCAGCAACCTAAAAAATAGATGGGATGAGTTGATTCTAAAATAAGCAAATACAATATATAGACGATGGATTTAAGTACACACGATATTTCTTTTACACTCTTTATATTAATCCCCTTATCTCCCCACAATTAGTAACTACTCATATATATATAAAATTTTTAAACTCCAATTTTTATCCAAATAAACAATATCAACAACTTTAAAATATTAAATAAATGACTAAAAATTAAAAAATTCAGTTACAAGCAAAATGTCGTTAAACAATTTTTATAATAAAATATATGTGTATGTGTATAGTATGTAGTTTCTTGTCTCATATGTAAATGTAGCTCACTCATTTTATTCATACCCAAGCGTTTTTAATTAATTCCCTATTTGAGGAGAACGGCACGATATGCAAATTGGTGTCATTGTATCGATTAATTAAAAAATTAAAAAAAAAAAAGAATTATACATAAATTTATATTATGAAATAAGTAAGCAAAGCGTTAACGATTCATATTACTAAGTATATTAGAAAAAAATAAATCAATAACGACAAATACCGAAAAGAACATTATAAGGATGTAATCTTATTAATTAGTTGAAACATATTTTGAAAATTCTTTAAATATAAGGCTTAACCTTCGGGCGCCTGACGCTTATTTATATTTAGTAAAAAGAACGATTATTAAAGTTTATACGTACATTTAATTCTAAATAATAATTGCTGCACAATACTTAATAAAATATGTATGTGATGGTGAATAATTAAATCCGCTTATGTTTCCTTCAACACAATTCACCACACATTTTACGATTGTACATGGATGCAATGGTGGGATCTTCCGTTTCATATATAATGAGCACTTCGCGGAATTTGTCCAATAATTGTAACAACTGAGAGCGCCGTAAGTTTTCAAAATACATAATTTCTTCTAGGTGATGTTCACTCTTAAAATATCCAGCCTGATAAAGTTTCACCATTAAAGCTAGATCATCTAAGCTACCAGACGCTGGTATACGCCTGATCGCCAAGCGGTCTGATTCCTCAAACACTTGCAGCAATTCTTTGATTTTTTCCTCATCTTCAATTGAAGCAATACTATCACAATTGTCGGTGCTAAGGGAGGCTGTCATACTATAATAAGTAAAATATAAAAAGGAACTAAGAGAACGTTTCATACATATAGGCACACATATAGTAGGCATATATGCCGATCAAGAACGGTAAGCAAGGTTTTTTGAGTATTTTTGTTTAGTTGTTGTTAGGATAATATTAGTATACACCCTGCTTAGGTGATGAATTTAAAGAAATTTCTGCTAAAAAATTACCTATAATTCGATTTATGACTTGAGGAAGGTTGTGCCATCATATTGTCAGAGGCAGTGGAGTCGGCACCTGAATAACAACGTTCCTCAGTTATTGAACGGTGGCTGCTGGCAAGTGGCACTGGTAGCGGTTGACTGGACAAACTTAGCAATGAATCCGCTCTTTAATTTAAATAATCATATGAATATGAGTTTACAAAGTGCTATTTAACACTTACAAATCATCGTCACTTATATTGCTTACTTGACCCACTGCAATTAACGATTCATCTGCGCCAATTACAGAACCGTCCAAATGCATAGATGATATTTCTATCATGCCTTTGCTATCACCGACTATTTCCTCCCTATCCTCTAAATCGCTGGGCATGAATTGTACGTATGTGTGCAACTGCATGAGTAAATGATGCTGTAACATCCATAAAACCATTTGAGCCAGAATGCCTTGACGCGCGGATTGTTGTAGTGGTGTTGTCAAGTGGCCAATAGATGTGGGCAATGAGAAATTCGAAATCACTTCAAACAAGGACATGCCTGGAAACCGGGAAGCAAATTTCTCTACCAAATGTGATTTAGTGTGCAACGAAGCATCTGGTGCTATTACGTAAACATTCGTTTCGCACAATGGATAAATGATGGTGGCCTTGGCCCAATACACTAAATGCGATACCAGCTTGTAGACATGCTCTAAAGCTAAGTCAGCCTCTGAAGCCATATTCTGTAAACTCATCAGCGGTGTATAGACTTCTATGAACTGTAGCAACATACGCGCTCCGGCTGGTGGTACACAGTCCAATAATTCCGCAAAATCTACCAACAATAACATGCCGTGATAGGGTTTAAGCGCACGTAAACAAACATCAATTGTCTCAGGATCGACCATACTACCCTTTTTATGCAATTGATGTGCACGGGCGGGTAAGCAAAAGCTCACAGTAAGATTTTGGTTAACTGTGACATTCAACAAACCTGTACTACACAGATCGTGGTAGATCGATTTGAGAGATTGAGCGAGGGTACAACGTTCGGATATCAAGTCAAAGGCACGCTCCAATGGTTCTTGTTGTGAAGCAACTTCGTCATGGGTATGAGCCATAACTGCAGTCTCATCGCTAAGGTAACCGCACCTTTGCTCCTCAACTTTAAGAGCTAAACTTAAGCGCTTGCTCAAGTCATAATAGCATTTTACAATGGAATAACTAGCTTGGGCTTGTAAAGCAAACACAATATTTATCAGCATTTGTTGAAGCTGTGGTCGTTGATTGTTCGGTACTGTGCCTTGAATATGCGAACTGTTGGTAGTCGTAATTGCATTCTGGACATTAACAACGCTAGATCTTTGTTCGCGCCGTTGTATTAACGTGGGATGGCTAACGAAACGGACATCATTTATTTTTAGTTCAAACTTTTGATTACACAATTGCTGCTTCACAGCAAATAATGGAGCCAACACCTCATCAGCGAAATCTTGCAGTTGGCCCATCTTGGTGATCTCTATATTACTTTTACCAAGGCGAGGTGGTTTTTGCAATAAATCATCGACATTCTGTAAAGCAAAACGGCTACGTTTCTTCGGCTGATCACCACCTACTTTTGAATTAATACTCATTATGCTACTGCTACTATCGACGTGCGGTACAGTAGAGCTATAATTAGCACAATATGTACTATTTAGTAGTAGAAGCTTATCACCATTGTGTAGTTGATAAGGATAGCGATATAACAAACGGTCACCTTTGCTGTCTAAATATACCAAAATTATTGCTATGGGATTCACTTCCATCTTATTCTTTAATTCCAACTTTAACCAACAAAGCAATATCTCACATTACTATGTTGTTTTTCTTTGCTTCAAAGCGATGTGTAAGCTTTTTTGTGGTTTTTCACTTGTTTTTCTTAGTTATTTCTGCTATGCTTGAATTACAGTTGATTAGCTAAACGCAACATTGTTCCGTGCTCAGCGATTTCCCTTACTTCTTATTTATTTTGCATACACATATATTTAATATGAATGTATATAATGTTGCTACCGGATGCAACGGATGTTGAATCGATTAAGTAAACTCTCAATATCTTGAAAGTTGACTTAAAAAAGTCTCTAATAACTTTTACATTCTTAATTCTATTCTGAGCATTTTAGCTGTAGTAGATTAAGATTACATATAAATAAATATATATTGGTACAAGAGTAGCTTTGAAAAGAATATTTATATTTTCAATCTCTGCGGAGATGCGTTTTTATTTTTTAAAATAAAGTTATATGTTTATTTTGAGATTCTTATGTAACTTAATATTATAGAAACTTATTGAACTAATAATTTTTAATTGTTACTTTCATTGAACTAGTTAAAGAATGAACTACACATTTTTAGGAAAATTGCGAGTGCCGCCACTTAAATATTAATATTCGTAGTTTATGCCTGAACTTTTGTGAAAATCGTGTACACAGTTTCCATCATTGGTAAAAAATAGTTCTGTTTCAGGAAAGTGTATAATCTTTATGAGTATTTTGAGAAAAACTTCAACTGAGAATTAGTATATGTGTGTTTTAAAACTTTGCATTGCATTAATAATAAACACAAAAAGTTAAATTAATACAAAGGCGGTAAATAGTTCAAAACGAAATTTATGCACGCAGTTTATACATATAATAAGTAATATATTGTGGTGTGTACAAAAAAGAGAATATAGGGTAAAATTTTCTTATTAAGTATGCATAGCTTCTATTATACTTGAAAAAAGAATACATGCAGTAAGAAAGCACGTTATTATCATTTATTATATATTATTTATTATATTATTCATTACACAGTCGAAGTGTTTCTTTAGTATATTACATAGTACATCTATGATGTATTCTGGGGTATATATTATATATATTGATCATTCAATAATATAATATTTATGTATATACGTCAAATAGAATAGGTTGTACAAATGTAAAAAAAGTAAAATTTTTATATGACGCAGTGTGGTGGAACGAAAAAATGTTAAAATTGTATTGAATGTATTGGGGCAGACAACGACTGGGTAGTTATACGTGATTCAGGAAGGTTAGGTGTTCCCAGCGTTGTGTATTTATAAGAAAATTGAATAATATAGTAGCAAAAACAGAAAAATACGGATATTTAGGTAAGGAAATTTAGAGAAAGTCGAAAAAACTGATAAATACATAAGCAAAGCAGAAATACATAATTCATTTGTCCTGCTTTGTCGTTTATAAATATAGCGATGTAGTCATTAGTTGACTCATTTCAACAAGTGCCTCCATATTTGGCATTAAAATTTAAAAAAAAATGTTAACCCGAATAAACTATATTATCCAAAAGTTCATCAAATAAGATTGCCTATATATTTGTCGCGCCAACTAATTGTAACAGTATTCATAATCAGAAATAAAAAACTTCGATAGCCGTAATAGTTTTCAAATCAAACAGTGTTGTAAGAAAGTAAAGTGTGGGATATATATGAAGTATCTAAAGTGTAAAAGAAGAAACCAGAAAATCAGTGCATAGCATTAAAAATTGAAAAAAATAAAAAATTACGCCTCAGCAAATTCATATAAAGATTAGTGTGTGGCGTAAAATTCTTAATTCATAATAAAATTGCAAATTCAAGCAAAAACCAATTGCACAATTAGTTTCCAATACATATACATAGAAAAATGGTAAGTTTTTTGCAATTCTCATATAATTGGTGTTCTCGTGTGATACAAAAAAATTTTAAAATACAATAAAGAAAATATCAAGTATTTTTCGTATTTTTATAAACGTATTGTGAGAAAATTCTTATATATTATGAATTTTATTACTTTTTCATGTTTTCAATTTTTTGTAATTCCTCTTGTCAGAGATCAGGGCGCCATATTGAAAAATAGAATTCTCCTATTTAGTGTGCCATGTAACATGTAAATGCAAATTTTTATTTTCATATTTTGTATATATACAAGAACAGAAACAAGATAATTTGTTAGAACATTTCATAAAATTACAAATTGTCCTGAATCGAATTGATGTAAAATTATTAATAAAGAAAACTTTTAAGTTTCTAAAACTCCTTTCGTCCTCTCGCACTTGATCAGCCATCTTTTTTAAATATTTACGTATGCATATATAATAGGTGTAATATAATTGTTGCCGACCTTTTCCAACTTGATCAAAGGGTGTAGTTCCATTTCATATTTAAAAATTTCCTACTTACAAAAATGGCGACGATCCATAGCATTTCTGTAATATAAAAAAATATATTGCGAAATAAACAGTCATGAAAAACTATTTTGTTAAATTGTAATTCTTAATTATCTTTATTGATTATCGATTCACGTACATATGCTCTATCCCAAATATGGCAACTTCTTATAATATATGGTTGTTTATATATATTTTCATAAAAGGGGCCTGCGCAATGTTTAGACAAATTTTTTCACATGTTTCATAAAATTTTATGAGTCACCCTGCTCATTACTATTTATTCATTAAGATTACTTGAACTGATAAGTTCAACTAGATTATGGAGAAATGTTCAATTTTTTTTTTTTCTGATAAGTTCAACTAGATTATGGAGAAATGTTCAATTTTTTTTTTTTTTTTGTATATATATTTTTTTCAGATGGAGTATATATAGTTGTCTCCCTTTTCATTGACTTCTGCAGAATTAGTTGCCATTGTTGCCAGTGAATTGAAAGCAAAAGTAGGAAAACGGGTTGCATTTGGTTACATTTTGTGAAATTTTTTTTCTAAGTAAAGTTTAATCGGAGAACAACGTTACCAATTAACGTCAATAGTAATTAATTAAAAGGTGAGAAATTGATGAATGTTATATTTATTATACAGTTGAAAGGAAATAATAGCACAAACTCAATATGTGGCAGTACAAATAGTAATTGCTTCCAACCTTTATTGAATATTTATTAAAAAGTGGTAGATGAGGTTTCAGTTTTTTTATTTTTTATTTTTTACTTCATATGGAGGGCAAATCATAAATAAAATAATATAAGACGGACTTATTTACTACATTATATAAATGTAAACAAGTAATCTCATGTTTGATTTTTTTTACCGAGCGCAAATGCAAAATTCAATTCAAATTCGCATACATGTGACTTTATATACGTAGTGGGGCATTTAGAGAGGTGCCTTATTGTAAATTAAACCATTTCCAACTGTAATTCAGATATCGTCAATTGTAATATGGTAGTAGTTATTGAAATTAAAAAAAAAATATTTTTTAAGAAAACGGAAAATAAGGTAGAGAGTTAATTTATATATGATAGAGGTAATAATAATTTCAATGGAGAAATTTTGAATTAAAACTGCTATATACGTAATGGTGTAGCAGGCACATAACTAATATGCGAGTATTTCGTTGCGAAGACCGGCTAGGCGATTAGGCTCTTTTGAAAACATGTAATAGCAATGCGCAATGTATGAACGTCATCATCTTCCAGATTTTTGTTCATTCCTATAAAAAAAAAATTAATTTACCTAATAATATGTTTTTGGTGCTCGTAATTGACATGTAAGCGTAAATGTATGTGTATTATTTAATAATATAAAATATGTATAATATGCTTGAATAGTTGACGGGTGTCGCCAAGGCAATATTAGTGCATTCGCTTTTTCGGTGCTAGGAACTGCAAAGACCAAGTCAAATTCAAACTGAGTTTAATATTATATTCCACACGACACTAGCAATGCCAATTCCTTTTTCACCGCAACATTTGTTAAAGTGAAACGAGTAAAGCAATTCCAAAAAAAATCAAACAAATATAATTTGCATATGCACTTAAATCTGTATAAGTGTATGTAGCAATAATTCAAAATAAATAGAGAGAAGAGGTTTTGTTAGTTCAATTTGGGAGAGTACATATGGAGAGGGCAAAGCAAATTGAACTGTAATCGGCTGTTATCGAGACTACTCTTTTATTAAAAAATAATTAATAATCGGAGACTTGTTTAATAAAATACCTCTATAAATTATATCGTACGAAAAAAAAAACCAACCACCTCTCATTTCATTCAATGGTTTGTTGAATATGAAGAGGATTATGTTAACACCTTTGAATATTGTAATGTTAAAAACTCTAAGTAAAGCTTAATTTTTATTGAAATTGATTTATATTATTTTGTATTTGAATCATTTTTTTGTTTTCATTTTGATTTACATTTCTTCTTTTTTGCATGCTTGTTTTATTGCATTGGTTTATTGCATTGGTGTCAGTCACATCTTACCACCAATATGTATGGTCAACGAAAGAGAATGAATTGTTAATACTTTCGTAATATAACTTGTGCATTTATTTTGTTTAATATATATATGCATTGTAATTAGGGATTCACTGGTTCAATTATTTTACAATGTAATAAAATTGTTAGACATAATTATTGACTTTTTTATTAAGGCTGCCATATTTTTAATGAATTTTAAAATACTTGTCTCGTTTTCTTGCCTATTATCAATATTTCTGTACGTTGTACTGAAAATTGGATTGTGCGCGCAACGTTTATTTTTTTATTGTGCGAGGAACAAAGATAACTAGATGTTACAGCTTGTAATTATATGCACTCGAAATTGATATTTTTTTGAAAAAACACATACTAAGAGTAATCAATGGAAACACTTAATATTGAAAAGTGCATTAATCCTCTCTATACGGGTTTTGATTAAACCTTTTTTTTAACTTCACTGCCTCTTGCATGGTGTTTGTTTTGGTAGTGTAATTATTTAAATTTGTATTTTATACAATATAGACTTATTCTAAAAATTTAGCTTAAGTGCTACCGTTACAATTCTTATGCATAAAAGTGTGTTTATGTGCTTCCATGAGTGCAGTGTACTGTGTTGGTGGTTATATAATCGTTCGATTTTCTACATATCACGACATGTGCATGTAAATATATATTGTACATTTATATATTGAAATGTCTATGTCAAAAAATATTCCTTCATATTATCGGAAATGTGGAATTGTTCCTTTAGGAGATAAAATAAAAAATACATACAACATTTTAGTAGTATACCAAATAATTGATTGTTGGCTTGGTTGACTACCCCTGCATTTATATTATTAAAGAAAGTGAAATATAAATATATATATGAATATAAATATCATCCCATTTCTTCCTTAATTTTTAAATTCATTACGAAATTGAGTACGTCGCTTTAGCCTTTCTATTCAGTGTATTTTTTGTTATGTATAATATATAAAGAGTTTTTCTTTCTTCACATATTAATATTTATTTGTCTTCTATATTTTTGCTTTGTTCAATATCCTCGTCTTAATCTTTACATTGTTTTGCTTTGATATTCTATCTATAAATGAGAATTGTTGTATACAAATTTAAGCGATATGGTAATGGTAAAAATTGTGGTATAGTAATGTTAATCCAAAAACTTTTTCAGACTGGTTTAATAGGGCAATTATTTTATTTATTGTTGTATTTGTTTTTATTATATAATATTAACAAAGAAATTTCTATAACTTAAATACATGAATAAGCAGAATTGTTACAAATTTTATGTTAAATTTTTTTCCTTTTCAGTTCGTTATTATTAAAATAATAATATAGAAGAATTGAATAAAACAAATCTCAAGGAAATCCAAATATTACAACGACTCTCAATATTTTTACGCAGATTGAATTCCTTCAGATAGTAACGTTAACCATTCGTTTTCGTGTTGAATTCGTGTATATTGTAATAGTAAAGTTATGTTGATTAATGTAATGGATAATAATGTAATATTGATGCAGCAATTAAGCAATTATAATCAGCCGCATATTGAAGCTCTATCTACGGAATATTATTATGAATTAAGCCCCTATGACTTAGGGGGCCCGCCACTTTATGTTTGTCAGCAGCGTAAGCAGCAGGACAAAGATAACATAACAACTTGTAATCCAATTATTAATCAAATCACGAATGATGATAAAAGTTAAGTGATTTAAAAGAGTCTTAACTAATAAAGCCAACGCAGACAAAATCTTTCATATTTCTAAGGTTGGAATATGAATAATATATGTATTAGCTTACTTTTCAGTTGAAACAAAAGTGTAATGTTAGATAAAAAAGACACCATTAACATAAACAAAGTTTTCGCTTAAAAAAACGTAGACTTCTTTGTTGCCCTTGAAATTAAAATAAAGCATTTTTTGCGTTATATTAAAGCACTAAACTTCTAATTGTACCCAACGATACTTATTATTTGAAGCTTTCCGCGTCATATATGCATATTGGTATTCATTACATAACTGTTTATGCCCTATGTTTTGGACTGTCTTCGGAGGGGGTACGTCTGGGTTAAAAAATAATGCCCTTATCATCAACGGCCGTAACAGTAATTAATAAACCATCGTTTGCTTCTACAACAATTACTACGAATAACGAATCCACAGCATCAGTGTCTGGTATAGCCAAAGAAAACGCTAAACCTTTAGTTATTTTAAGAAAGAAGGAAATACTAAAAAGGCCGCTGCCGACCAAACCGCAACATAAATTTCAATATTTTGAATATTATGACATCAATAACGCCTTAAAAATACATCAGCATATAACGCAAAGTGGTCATCAGGAACAACAACAGAGACATCAATTCCAACAAGGTTCTACGACTGTGGTGGATAATTCTTTACAAAATCAACAATTTCGCAAAAAATCAATTTCTACCACTACCGGCGGTAACTTCACTTCTGACATTATTCAAATACAAACAAGAAAATCAGGGCTGATGCATCAATTACAACAACAGCAACATCAGATCAAAACACAACAAACTGCACAGCGCACTATACAATTGCAACAACAACAGCAATGTGTACATCAAGAACAATCACTGCAATCAACGCAGCCACAGTTAATACAAGTTAGCAACTCCTACTTAGATCAGACTGCTGGTACAAATTCATCTACGCGCAATATGATGATATCTACAACTGGTGAAGTTATTAATCAGCAGCAGATATATAAAATTGTTAGCGCTGATTCAACTTCCGGTAACGTTATCATCGATCATAACACTACGAATACAAACAACTCCTCTAATAAAGTACTATTGAGCAATTTAACTGTCTTATCTAAGCAGAGTTCACCACCTGTCCATATAAATTCACCTACCGGCGGTCAAACGATTAATTTAGTTAATGCAAAAGGCTTATTTACGGCCACTACTATGAATGCTTCATGCAGTAAACAGCAAAAATTCACTATTACACCTAATAACGGAAATCCTACAGCAGTTTATTCCACCTCTACCAAAATAACGGGCGCGTGTAAATCAAACGTAACAAATATAAATACTGCGCCATACACTATACAACAACTAGCATCAACTTCAACAACACCTCAAAAATTTAATGTGGGCGGAGGTCGTAACTTGCAAATGATTACCAGAGTACAGGCAGTGGTTCAGAGTCCACAGACCACAACGAATATTGCTGGACAATTAGTGGCGTCCAATACGCCGTCAAACACAGGTGCTGGTAGCAATCAACCCTTGACTTTACAACAGCAAAAACTTTTAAGCAATAGCAATCCACCCAAATCTTCTCTTACCACCCATTTTAGTGGAAACGTTCTAAAAAAATCACCTGGTATGCTTAAGATGAATACAAGTACAGGTAACATTACATCGACAGGTGTAGCGACTAGCGGAGTTAAACTTATAAACAATTTAGTGCAACAACAACACACTCAACCTGTAAAAACATTTCTTGCCCAAACGCCCGCAATACCTTCTTCAGTATCGTCATCAACATCGCTAGCATATTCTCAACAAAGTTTACCAACGAACATCACTCCTTTAAGTGAATGTGGTGGGAATAGCAGTAGCGGCAAAAATAAGTCAAAATTTGTTAAACAATACAATAATGCTATATTGAATAGTGCGGGTACAGTGTCAATAGCAACATTAACCCAACAACAGCCACAACAAACAACCACAATATTGCAGCAACAATCACCATCTCAGCAAACTTATAGCTTAAGTGCAAAAACTCAATGCTCTGTGGGTGGGTATTCCACAAAATTGAATAAAACTAATAGTAAATATGGAGGTGGTAGCGGGAGCCAAACGATAACTAATGTTGGCTCCTTGTTGCCTTCTGGTACACATCTTCAACATAAAATTTACAAATCGACACACATAAACCAAACTCAACAACAACTGCAATTGCAGCAGCAATATGCTACTATTACGGGTGGAAGCCATATAAAGTTTGTTAATGCTCAAGGTACGATAATACAACAACAACCGACCGTAATATCGCCACAAAAAATTAATCAAAAACAACATCATTTGCATGCTGGTTCCCAAAACCTACACCATTTTCAAAATTTGTCCCAATCCCAAACACAATCACAACATAAAAATTATGATACTGTAGATGGACCTAGGGGTATTCACAGTATGCAGCAATCCAATAATAATAATCAAAGTCACAATTTACCAAATGCTAATTTACAAAATTTATTAACAACTACTTCCACATCTGCCATCTCGAATACTACGTCAGCAACTCATGTTACTAGCCGTAACAACTGCAACAATACGTTGTTAAGTGATGATATAATGATAGTGAATGGGACACAAATGACCGACGAACTATCAGCTCGTATTTTACAGAGCATGTCACAGAAATCCTTCAGCAATCAACGCCTTCAACAGCAGCAATCAGCTCCAAAAGCTAATGTTACCAATAGCAATAACATGCTGCCGCCAATACCCACTCAATTAACGCATACGCTCCATACCAATACAAAAGTAAATGCGATTAATACTCAACCATCGCCGCGGGATTACACCTTATACTCCGCTACAACTGTAGCAACGATATCCCAAGCGTCAAATCATGTAAACAGCAGTGTTACACACCAACAACACGGGACACTTACTACAACACCATTTAATGAAAACATAACAAATGTCCAATTGCCCGTAAGCACAAACCTTATTACGCCGGGTGATAAACCATCGATATCATCAGGTGTCACTGTTACCACCGGAAGTAATCAAAAAGTTCATAATGCTCTTAGCTCTCGTTCACAGTTTATAGAACGTAAAGTGCAACATGAGTCATCGTGCACAATGCGAAAATGTTTAGATTATTATAAAGTCAAGTAAGTTTTGTTGTTGTCATTATTGTGTCATCTTTTTCCAAATGTTCTTATTAATTTCGCGTCTATTTGCATTTCCTTTAATCGATTTTGTTTCACTTCTATTCTGTACTATCGTAGCAATCATAATAGCGTTCGTAGTACTCAAGGCAATTTGTCAACACCTGCAATGTGTGGGGAAGGGGGAGCCATAGGTGGCAATATGTCGTTGCGGTCTGTTGCTACGCCTATGGTCATTGCCACATCACCATCAAGCATCTCCACAACTACGCCGGCAAGCGTTGTCGAATCCCATGCTCAAGTAATACATTTGCAAGCAACCAAACCCTCAGTCGTTCATGCTGATAATAATGATGATGACATTGTGAGCGAGGAAGTTAGACCTGTACCAATTATAACGGATGATATACGTTTAAAAATTTGGCATGCCGTTCTACAGGATCATACTTATGCCAATCCCGTGCCCACACCATTACCAACTAATTTTGCATGTATAAAGCAAAACCTTACCGTAAGCCAAAACTTATTGACACCTCAGGGTACTAATTCAAATGCATCTGGTATACAACAATGGTCACTGGGTGGCATAGGAGCGGTAGCGGTAACACCAAGTGTTGGTGCAACAACTCAACAACAATCTTCCTATACGTTATACGGACAGCAAAGTAAGTGATACAATACGTATCAAATATTGTATGCGTATGAGTGTTTATGTCTGTTCATCTTTTATTATAAGTAATATTTTTATATTGGGATTTGCTCTTTTTAGTATCTAGAAATCAGCAGGATGATGACGCTTATTCAGCTATCAGCAGTGGGTCACGCGCAGCGTTAGGTGATGTAGACCCAGGTGAAGAAACCGAAACGGCTCCAGAGGCTGACGCTGAGGATGACTCTATAACAAGGTGTATATGTGATTTAACTCATGATGATGGTTATATGATATGCTGTGATAAATGCTGGTACGTATATTAACCCAATCCAGAATGTAATAAATTTTTTGGGTATCCTTTGTATTAAGAATGAAATTAAATATATACAGTATAGAACGAACGTATATATATATATATTACTAATCAATATTAAAATCTAAATCGACCTATGCATATGCGTAATTTTGTTCGTGTGTCTACCGTCGTTCATTTTATAAGAGAGAAATTAAAATTGGTTTGAATTAGACTGTTGAGCTAAAATGTAACACTTACTTTAATGATCCTTAAAATAGGGTACAGTTTATGTTTTAAATTTTTTACTTACTTTAATGGTTCGTATACTGCATTTTGTTTTCTTTTTAAGTGCTTGGCAACATGTAGATTGCATGGGTATCGATCGCCAAAATATACCCGATGAATATTTATGTGAATTGTGCCAACCAAGGGTGGTAGATAAGACCCGAGCTCGTTCTTTGCAGCTAATGAAACGAAAGGAACAATCTCAAATGATGTTGGCGGTTCATGCGCAAGCTGTAACTGCTGGTGGTAATGGTGCTTCTAATGCGAATGGTGGCGGTGAATTAGGAAATGGATCACTTCTACCATATGACATAATGGTGATGCAAAAACGTTCGGGCTGTTCTTCTATGACAAATGTCAACAACAGTACTGATGTCGCTTCTTTAAATATGTTAGGTACGGGTAGTACGTTGCCAGGGGGATCCTTTGGAAATACAAGGAAGGGAACTAAGATTTTGAAAAAAGCCAAAGACGCACTTTCTGTAGTTGGTAGAAAGTCTAAAAAAGCAGAAAAATTAGCTGCAATGGGTGCAGCAGCCATCAGTGGCGGGAAACCGCCACGTAAAGAGACAAAGAAAAATGCTAAGCGTAAATCAAAAAGTGGTCTTGATAGCAATAGTACAGTTGGAATGACGGCAGCAGAAAAGTATGCCGCCAATTTGCGACAGTGGATCGAAAATTATGAGTTAGCTGTAACTAATCATTATTCTCCAGAACTTAGAGCTCGTCTGCATGCCATCACCAAGCAACCACCATTGCTACAAAATATACTCAATACTGAAAATCCTGCTCTCAAGGAATGGAGCAGTGCTACAAGTAGTCTAGACCGTCGTGCCAGCACCGTTCCACATGCTGGAGGTAAAATACTAATCAGTAACTTCGACATTAAGCCGAATTCGCCGATTTGCGAGCTGCGAGGAAAATATATGTTAACTACCCAATACAAAACACAAAATGCTTCTGTTAACATGAATACACCGCCACCAACTAACTATCATTTGGCCAGTTTTAAAGCTCATAAAACGCCAGGACCGTTTATATTTTTTTATCAGTTGCCCGGTATTGAAGCATTGCCAGGGCAATCTCCGCAAACTACAACACCAACAGCAACCCTTAATCCTGATGGTACGTATACGACAACCACTTCATTATCAGTACAGCAGTATAGTCCGCCAATGTATCGTAAAGGTCCAGAAATATGCGTGGATACAAGGACATATGGTAACGAAGCACGTTTTGTACGTCGCTCATGTCGGCCTAATGCCGAAATACAGCATCTATTCGAAAAGGGGACAATACACTTGTTCATTGTCGCTTTGATGGATATTCGTGCCAGTACAGAAATAACTATACGACACGAGCCTCACGATCTTTATGCCGTGGAAAATAAAAAGTCAACTGCAATAGTAATCCAACCTACTAGTACAGCATGTGCTTGTGGTCTTAGCAAGGATTGTATATTTGGTCCACCATTACCATCCCAAGTGGCGACCGTAAAGTCTAATGTCGGTCGAAAAACATTAACTCTTAATGGGGGTACGACTCATGTTAACCTTCATCAAACGACTGCTAAACAGCGCAAGACCGCGCAACAGAGTATAAATCGTAATCGATCCACTTCTTCTAGTGGCGATAGTAACTTAGGCGGTAGTGGTGGTGCTACCACAATTTGTTTGGGTCTAAATAATCCGGGCGTACCTGGTAAATTGAATACAAGAAGTACTAATAGTCTCAGTACCAATGTCCCCTTGATACCGTTAGGGTCATTTAGCAATTTGAGCAATGCCTCTTCATCTATTTCCAGTGCTCTGCACGATTCTGGAATTTGTACATCGTCGTCGTCACCGTCGGTATCCATACCATCACCAACGTCCCACATGCATTCGCCGACGCAACAGCAAATTAGACCATTGATATTGCCTCAGCAACAACAACAACAGGTATTGGCGTCACTTCCTACACCTATGCTCCTATCACCTGATTTACAACAAAGTTACCACCACCAAAAGCAACAGCAGCAACATCACCTTTTGCACCAGCAGAAATCTTTGGCCATAATTTCGGCGCCTGCACCCATTTCACAAGTATCATCATCAATAACATCCCAAATATTAGCACAAGGTATTCAACAATGTCAGAAGCAGCAACAACAACAACAGTCCCAGCAAGTGTCATTATGCATGAATATATATCAACAGGCACCTCTATTATCACCACATTTATCACAACAGTCCGGTAGTAGTAGTAATGCGGTACAGACTGATATAGTCTCACAAGAAGTAGTTGCGGCTACTGCATTGCAAACGCTGAATACAACAGCGACAATGGAATCAGGTTCGCCAAAAAAAACACAATCACTTCAATTATCGCCGTCGGATCAGGCAGTGCAACTACAACAGTCTGTTACTGAAGTATCATGCATCACACCAGCAGTATTACCCACATCAGCTCTTTCGGGTTGTCCAGTTGCCGCACCATCAACCACAATAACAGTATCCCAAACGACGACAACAACAACACAACGTAGAAATCATGCCAAAAGTACTTGTAGTGTCAGTTGCTCAGAAGATGCACCGGGTGTTAATGATAATGATAACTGTACCACCGCATCGATCCCAAATTCATTGTCAACCCCTAAAGAAAAACCCAAACTGTCTAGAGAGGATCGCAAAATGGAAGCTATTTTACGAGCCATTGAAAAAATGGAACGTAATCAACAGAGAAAGCAAGAACAAAAGCAATCAAGACGCCAAAACTCGTCAGGTGGTGCCATTAACAATACGACACCAACTTCGCCCAATAAGATATTTGAAACTGGTGACACGTCAGAAGGAGGTGCCGCCACAACCACAACTTCTATTGCTGCAGCAACCAAACGCACTGTCAGTCATTCTTCAACACGTAAAAAGAAACGCAAAACTAGCCATAAAAGTTCACCAGGAAGTACATATGTTCAACGTAAGCGACGACAAAGTCGAATGAACAGTCAGGAATCTGCTGAGGGTACAGCTCCAGAAGGTGATGCCGTTACATCGGAATCCGACGCGCCATCTATGCATTCTCCGCCCATTCAAACAGTGGCTTGTCTGGGCGCTGCTACTTCGCAACAAACTAAAGGGACTTCTGTTGTGTTTCCAAATAATAAATCATCTGCAATCAGTCCTTCCGAACAGATGCCCAATAATGTGGATCAAGCAGCTGGTTTATTAATGGCTTTTGCTAATCCTCAAGGTTGTACTAATGTAAATATAAGTCCTGACGCTCAGTCACTTCAAAAACATAAGCAAGAATATATGACGACGTCAGAAGAAGAACCTACTTCACCTCCACCCACACCTCCCACATCAGTTAGTAGTGCTTGTCTACTAATTGAGGCTGCTGTAGGCCCCCTGGAAAGTATAGAACCCCAAGGCTCTGCTCTAGTGGTGAATTCAGAATTTAAATATCCACTTCTGGCTAAAACTAAAAAACACTTAATGAGTAATTGGCTTAATCATGAGGAAGGGGAAAATGTTAGCATCCCTGAAGACGATGATAATTTACATGATGACGTGCCAAAGTCTATTTCGTCACATCATGATCAGCATCGACCACTAACCTGTATTACCAGTGGTTTAGAGTCTTTGGTACAGGCAGCAATGGGCGATTTTAAATGTACACAGTCGTCATCAACATCATCGAATGAAAAGACCACTGATGAGCAGCCACAGAATTTGAGTATTGTAGCACAAAGGGTTGAAGAATTTATACAACAAACGGAAGCATCGAGATCACCAATACCACATATAACTAGACATTCTTTCGAATATGATCAACCAAATCTACAAACTCAACCTCCTCGCTTACATCTTCAGGATGTAGCACTCAATATCAACAACACACCAGCAGTAGATCTTTCAATAAACACTGAGCATAATAATAAATTAAATACAGAATACGCTGGCAAGTTAAATACGATGGAAACGACCGTGGCAGCAAACACATGCTCTGAACTAAATTTACTACCTGGCGTTGTCGCTAATAATGTTAATACGGAGTTACAACTGCCATTGCAAGTTAGTACATGCAGCAACAACTCATCCGTTAAAAAACGTTGGTTACGCCAAGCCATTAGTGAAGAAAGTCACGAAGATAATCATATTGCGGTTGTGTCCTCTCTAATTTCCGCTGCTTCTAATGCAAATACAGCAGCTATATCTACAGTTTTCAGCGATCCTGTTAATAACATTGTGAATGGCTTTACTACTCCATTAAAAAAACGGCGTCTCCTACTAACCACTAAAAATAATGGGGGAGAAACAATGTCAACGGAAAACGCAGAAAATGCTAGAGAATCTCGACAAAACCCTGTTCAACAATCCCCAGCATGTTATAAATCAGAAGATTTTCCTAGAGATAGAAATGGTAATGACATTGATGTTAGCGAAAGTGGTATTGTAGCAGCCAATAGCGATGATAGTGAAGTTGATGTTGGACAATATGGCATTTATGAGAAAAATCCACAAAAGTCTTATCTAGATGTTGATAGTGAAGCTAAACCAAAAAATGCTTATGACAATAAAAGCACTACATCCGCATCAACATCAATTGTTAAAGCTGAACCAAGTGATACCGTTATTAAGGGTGGGGAAGATGCACAAGGCGTTGTAGCAGATTTTGCAGACCAAGAAGATGACGTAGATATATTACGATCTCCAAGCCCCGGGCAAGACATAATTAAAGCTGAAGATAATTTAGTGAAAATAGAACCCGAAGACACCAGTGGCAATGAAGATGTTAAAATTGATGTTGAACATGAAGAAAGCTTGACAGCTGACGATGAAACAGGTGCAATTTTGACAGAATGTCAAATACAAGATAACAAGTCAAACAAAGAAAAATGCAAATCAGGCCCTTTTTCTACAGAATCAGAATCTAAAGATAAACAATTAAAGACCGAAGAAGATGAAGCTAAGAAAGAAAGAAATGTTTACTCTATTGTTAAACAAGAAGAAAAGGAAAATAGTGTTGAAATAAAAGATCACGAAGACCACAAAGATGAAGAAAAAATAGAGCCGCAAAGTAAAAAGACGAAATTTAACAAACATGATGAAAGGAATATTATGCTCAAGCCAGCTGAGAAAATAATTGCGCTCTCTGATGGAATAGATGATGTGAAGATGGAGGAAAACGCGATAAGGAGGAAGGAAGGAAATAAGAATAATCCCTTACCATCAACCAACACAGAAAAGGAGCATGAAACTGAACATAATCACAATGAAAGATCATCAACAAATATTTTCTTTGGTAAGGTTCGAGAGGACTTAGACGATACAAATATTCAGGCAGAAAAACACAATACTGCCGCAATGCAATCTTCGACCATAGAAAACTTTACTAATGAGGGACCTAGGACTCCACCGCCTCTTATTACACTACCCGCTCCTGTCCATCATAGCAAATCCCTAAGTGATGATGATATACAAGCTCGTCTACACAATTTTCATAAAGAAAATATACTCATACTGCAGTCACGTAATAAAAAAAGTAAAAGTTCGACCAGTGCTTTGAATGTGGTAAACGAGTTTACTAAGAACACCAAAAGCACTAATCATAATAACAATCGAGGTGTTAGCACAGAGAAGATTTCGCAAAATATATCAGAGCTTAATGAAGAAAAATCTTCAAGTTTCGTTTTCTCTGCAAGCACTAAGAAAACTAAAATACATAAACGAGAGCGTTTTAGTGGTTGTGTTAAGTACAACAATCATAAGTATATTCCAACCAATGCTTCCGAATTTTCTGAAAGTCCGTCGACACTACTAAGCGCTCTAAAGTCCAAACTTAATGCTGCTGAAGGAAATATATTTGATCATCCTAGTCATCCCAAATCATCACTAGTCACGGTATCTTCGTCCACGTCCAAGAAACATTCGAAATATCTGAAAAAGTCTTCATCCAATTCATCTAACTCCTCATCTACTTCTTCATTGAACAACAGTTCTATGCATCTTGCACCCGCTATAACCTCTCCCCCTTCCTCGTCAACCAAGAATACCAAAAGAGACAAAGATAGACGCCATCATTCACGCCAACGAATGAATTCTAGTAATAGCAGCAGAAGCAATATTAATTCCTCATCCACTGCGTCTTACTTATTAAATACCCCCAAAAAGCGACAAGTAAATTTTGAATTAGAATTGACAAAGGATTTGCACTTAATAACTAATTCTACCTATGGCATTAAAAACAAACGGGACTCAAAAAACTTAAGTGATGATACCAGCGGCGGCAGTATTCAACAAACACAACCCAAGAAATTTCGACGGGAATCATCTAGAGAAGATCAACGCAATTCCATATTAATATATGGTAACAGTGGACCCAATAGCAATAATAATGGTAATGATAAACATAAAACTGAAAGACAGTCTAGTATTAGTACTGGCAGCAACAGCATCATCAAAAGTGGTATTGTAACTAACAGTAGTGGTAGAGCTATAGAAGAAGCTAAATATTTGGTGTCACATCAAGGGAACACTCCTTCAGCATCCACTATTTCAACGGAGCATCTCACTTTACCACATATTAAGAATATGGTTATTGTTGCTTCCACTGCAGCGTCTAATTCTTTGCCTTCATCTTCAAACAACTTGAGGACTATCTCAAATGCAGAATTGCAACAGGCACAACAATATCATGTTGGCAACATTCCAAGTTATATGAACGTGAATAGTTTTATAACAACAACACCACCAATACCATCGCCAGATCATAGTTGTAGTCAGCAGTCGCTGGTCACATTGCCACCATATACTAATAACAATAGCAATGTAACATATCCCTCAAACAATTCCAATATAATATCGACCAATACAACGTCCACTTCAACAACCAATAATCTACCATTTTATAACACAATATACGGAAAACTCTTGGATAATTCAACACCCCATACACCACTTCATCCAATTGGTGCAAATAATTGTTTAACAGCAATAACAACAACAATAACTTCTGCGCCATTATCACCAATTGCCACACCCAATAATACAACTGCAAATAATAGCAATTCAACTCTTTGTAATACAAGTGCAGTCAACAACATCAGTGGCACTCTCTCTGAATACTTTGATACCAAACTAAAAAGTTACAATACCCTCGGTGGTTACGTCTCCCATACGGCCCTATTTGGTCTAAGTGGTAATGCCGGTAGTGCTGTTAGCAGCAGCAGCACCCTTAACAAAAAGGATATAAAATCTCCTGTCTGCCTGACTATTACTACATCGTTATCATCTACTGCCTGCTCGGAAATGGCAGCTCCTTCTCTGAGTTTAAATACAACACCATTGAAAATTCTAACAAAAACGGCTAGCCATGATCCGCGTTTGAATCCCCAGCTTACTGCTCCTGAGCCACCTGCAGCCCCCAAACGTAAACTCTCAATTAATGAATATCGTAAGCGTATGCAACAAACCACTGGTTCATCCAATACTAATGTCAGCGAAAGCAACAATAGTGGTGTGCTACCAATTACAGGTACGCCACCTATTTCCGTAAAAACGGCAAGTAGGATAAAGAGCGTTTCCACGGAACATCCATTACAAAGTAAATGTACACTAAATTCACCAGAACGAATAACACTATCGATAGATTCGCAAATTCAAAAGGACATCATGTCCTCCAATCATACCTTGGATCCTCTAAGTAAGAACGACAGTTCCGTCAGCACAACTACCACTAATACCATATCTCTTGGGGGTAATATAGATGAATTAGTACCCAAATCTACATCCCCTACTTTCCTGGAGGAAGATTGCACAAGAGGTACAAGTGTATAGCAAAGCGAATTTGTTAGGAGTAAAATATTTATATGCTTTTCATGCTTTTAATGTTTCAGGCCAATTTAACGCTGCTCCCACTTTGTTGGAGAAGCAACAAGAAAATTTATGTGCGCGTTTAAAATCTCTTAAGGAAAAACAATCCCAAATTGGACATTTCGACGCCCTAAGTGAGAGAGTTAGTAGTGATGGTGATGGTGACGGTACTGAGAGCACGTCTAAAAATGGTAAGTAGCCTGTAATGAAAGAACGAAGAATAGCAAGTAATTTAATTACGTTTTTTACCCCTGTCATAATATGCAACAAGGTAAAAGGGAAATTTTGAAATTGACATTGAATAAACAAAAATAGTTCCATTTGGTTTAAGTCAACGTTTAAAATTAACGGACAGACATGCCTAGATTGACTTCTACTTGGTAGGGCCTCCGAGATTTCCCCCCTCTTATTTGATGGGTATAAAAATTAAGTATACCCATCTTAAGCAAATGTGATATTTGTACTGTTATTACAATATAAAAAATCCATTAAAGTATACCCATCATAATTTTTTATTATTTGAAGATGATGATTTGTTTCATGGTCGTAACTACAGAATATCTAGCGCTGGCGATTTACTTGATAATTGTCTGGAGGAGATCTCATCAACTTCAACATCGATGTCTTCTTCAAGAGAACCTAGTCCAGATCGACAATCTATAACTGCGAGTAAAGACATTTCAACATCCAACACAAATAACAACACTTCGAACAGCCTACTACAAAAGAACACAAAATCAATGAAAGTTAATTCTGCATTAATTAATTCAGAGAAAGAAACAAAAAAGATTGCCGAGCGCAATAGTCCATTGTGTAAGCAAAATACTTTTTGATTCTGTTGAATTTAGTTATTGTTATTAAAAAAAGATTACAGAAATATTAGCTCCTAGATTTAATTCTCTTTCCTCCGTCAAAGTATTCATTTTATAAGACATTTTGGCACTTTTTCAGGAGTATTTTGAAACGCGTTAATACGTACTTTACTGATTTTGAATAACTCGGATGTAATATATCAAGAATTTGAAATAATTTCCCATTATTACAATAACTCAAATATGTAATCTATTTTTTGAATTTGTATTCGTTAATACTGCAATACGCTTTAGTTTTCTTTAAATAATTCACATTGTATAAATATTGTAATAAATATGAATTTATTGCATAATAAAAGCTTAAGATGTTATATGCTTGCGTAAATTATTGTACGAAAAACAATATGTCTCCTTAAGATGCTGTATCGAATTTCTTACTCTATGGTTATGCAATAATAACGTACTCTTTATTTTTCTCTTCTACTATCACAGTAGAGCTGTTCTGAACACAGATTTTTAAATTTATGCGTTTTCATATTATTAATAATAATAATAGTTATAACAGTATAACCAAACATATAAATTATGATAAATTAGAATAACACAATATTATATACAGATTATTGATTTTTGTACAATAATTAATGAAGTTGAAAATAGGTTCTTTCATCCTTTTGTGTACATATTTCTTGCGTATTGAATAAATATAAATCAGTGTAAAAAGAAAAGAGAAAAACAAGTAAACAAAATCCCAATGAATTTTTACCAATTGTTAAACACTACAACAATGATAATATTTAATAAAATACTATAAATATTTATTGTAATTTAAAATAAATTATAATAAAAAACAACAAATAGAATCAACTTTTGAAACATTAATATTTTGATAACGAATGTAAATATTGTATAATATTACACGTATGTTTCATTTTAAATCCAAAATAAAACTCGTAAAATGTTTAATAGACGCGGTTTGTAATAGTATTCACATATGTGACAGACAGCACAGCAATTTGTATATGTATGTATAAAATATGCATTTTGTTTACTTATAACATATCCTTTAAAAGCTAATTTACAGTGAACTCGAGGTGATTCTTTTCATAATTGAGATAGAGAGAAAACAAAATTTGTTCTTTTCCCCCCTTAAAACAACTTGTCTATTATATACTTTATTTATGTATTGTACGAAGGAGGGGCCGGCCTCCATTGGTTCAAAACGGTCCTCAACTTGGCTCATATGTGTTATATAGAATTATTCTAGAATATTGCGGTTTAGTCTATTTTCAACAAAATATGTCAATATTTGAAATAATTCAATTCATCAGTTTCAAGGAACAAATGAAACCAGGAGGTATCATAAAGAAAATGCATGAATTAATTCAGAAATTCCGTTTAATAGATCAAATTGGTTTAATAGAAGGTGGATTAATTTTAATGTTTTATGTGTTCCAAATATCCACGCCAAATATTCCAAATATTCACTCATACTTGTAATATACTGTGTATTTACAAGTACTGTAGAATTCAGTACTATCAATATCAATTAAAAAATAATGAAAGGTAAAGCTCTGCAAAGAACAAACGTATAGTTAAAGTTAAATAAGGTTAAGTTTAATAAGACACAATGAGACCCCTACGTTCATGATCGATGTGATTCTTACACTTTGCAAAAGTACAATCTAAATTCGAAGGTTTTCCACTTTATCTCTAATGTTATTGGAATTGATTGTTACAGTTTTCTATTGTTTTCATATAATGGAATTATTTGAACATGTTGCTTTTTTAATCTAGTGTGCAAGTACGCCCCGAAGCTGACAGCCTTGGAATATGTTATGAAGAAAAGCACACGGGAACTCATTGTAAATTATCGTCTATAAAACATGTATGTATATAATATGTATAGTAACCATAATATTGGATTTTTATCATGATAATAGTTATAATTATACTCTCAACAAACAAAATAAAAAATATAAATTTGAATATAAAATCTCTTATTAGTAAACATTCTTGATAAAATGTACTTATAAATAATTTATTATTATGCATTATTTATAAACATGCATGTAAAGTATACTAAAATAAATTACACACGTGAGAGGTACGTATATGTACAATATCTGAATAGAATGAATAGAAATAAATTTTTTGAATTTTTGACTGAATTTGATTTGAAATTGAGTTGAATTGAATTGAATTGAATTGAATTGAATTGATTTGAATTGATAATTGAAGAAATTAATTTTAAATTTAATATTTACAAAGTTAATGTAAATAATATAGCTGAATAGTGTCTGTATGTACTAATATAAAGAAAAATAATCTTAAAAAATAGTACAAAAGAAATTGCATAAAAACGAAAACAAAAATCAACTTTTTACAATTTCAACTACTCTATCGGGCTATAAAACTAAAAGTTTCATAAGTTTTTAAATAATTAGAAATAAGCTTTTACAACATTTTAGGGATATCTTTATTAATTATTTTTTTAATGACAAAATTTATATGTGGTACCGGAAAAATTGAAGGAAGATTCCTTTTTTTTTTAAATTAATATTTCTGATTAACGAAATTAATCAAAATACATAAATGAGTTACGTAATGGCTTAGGTTAAATCTTTAATGCCCACCATTGAACCATCGAACCAACGCCCTTTAAGGAGGACATTCTTTAAAGAATTTTTTGTTGCACTGGGCGTGTTTGACCGCTTTTGTCCAAATTCACTAGCAACTAGCTTACGGAGACGAACAGATGGACACAGTATTCGGTGTTGATTCAGAATATATTTATAGATATACTTTGCTGGGTCTCCGAAGTTTTGACAAAGTGATATACAATATACCACCAAATTGGTGTAGTGGGTAGAAAAATATAAAAAATGTATCTTATATATAGAATTATGTATATGATACATATTTCTAAACATACAGTAATAAACTTGTAAATAAGTATAAGATAAATAGAATAGAATAGAATAACTGATACAAACGCACCCCATTCAATCGGTAGTAGTCTATCTAATATTATTATTTATAGACAATGAATGAAAACAAAAATACACAATCCCCACTATACTTATTATATATGTATTATAAAATTAAGGGTATTACTTGAAGAAGAAGGAAAATCGTAGAATCACAAACAGTAATATCAAATAGTAAAAACAGAAAATTATTTCTAATATCCCTTATACATGTCCACCATTATAATTTACAAGATGTATAAGATATTGTATAAAAGTAACGTTTTAATATAAAATAAAAAACAAATGCAATTCTGGAAGGAAAGTATACATGCATTAACAATTGTTACAATACCTATTATCCAATCTTGGATATTAGACGTTGTGCACTATTTATAAAGTGGGATGAAGGGACATGGTTGTATAAATTTAAATTTATGTAGTGTACTGCGGTCTTTTTCAGAGATGATGTGGAGAGCTTTATTTACATAATTTTTTTTATTTAAAGATGAAGGAGCGCGCGGGTAAGTAATACAAATATCATGGTAAGAATGCTTAAGTGTAGTTTCTTCCAAAATGCGTACATTTTATTATTTTATTAAAAAGTTGGTAAAAAAAACAAGTAAGCAAGATATAGTTGCTCGTGAGGCTAATCTAATGGACAATATAAATAATTATGTTTGAAATCATTTCCTAAAATAGAAATTTTCTAATTAATCAAAATTCGTTTGTCAAAGTATATAATTAATTTCAAGAAGAATTGAAAGCACTTTCGAAAACATGGACCTGACGCATAACATATCAACTTTCTATAACAAACTGTCTTCTGTGGCGTTTTTTCAAAAGTAACGGTATTAGAGGTAAAGCTCCAAATACAAAAGCATCGAATGCGATAATGAAGGATATCTATCTGGTTCACTCTCTCTCCGTTTCTCTTTCTGTGTTTTTAACATGTTTGATTTCATAGCAAAGTACATATTGCATAAATTCGTGGTAATTAAATATCTCATGCAGCAGTACTATTACAGTGCGAAACTGAATACACCCTCAACAGCAAGGTATACAGTTTGCGAACGCGGTTTAACAAGTAAAACTCTTGGGGGTTTTTATAGAATTTATTAAAAAAGTTAAAAATTTAGACTGGGGGGAAATAATTTTTAATATGGTGTGTGAATACGCATAGTGTACATTCAAAATAGAGTTTAGATTATATTAAATAAAAACACATACCTATATATATTATGATATAATAATGAGCAAAAAGATGTAAAAAAAAAGTAATTTTGGGTATCGACCTCATGAAATTGTGTAACAAATTTTTAAATATATGTGGATATCCAGAAAAACCAGTGTTTATCAATTCTATGAAAACAAATTTTAAGACAGTATATGAAGTGGTTTTTCTTGTGCACTTGTGTTGTAACCCACATTTTATCACATTTAGTCGGGTGGAAAAAGGAACGAATCTAAAAAAATTAAGAAACATATTTGTTTATATACATATATATACTTTAGGCTTGCCCTTTGTCATGTTCTATGCCTACATGTAGCTAAATGTATGCCAATGCATATATGAACGGTCACAGTGCACACACCCACACTATAATCATGGAAAACGAAAGCAAGTCAAAACACGGGAGTCTATTCATAAATTTTTAAAACTGTATATTGTGTGTTATGTGTACTATATATATATATATATGCCTGTTATCCATACATTGCCATATAGTGTTGTCTTAAAAAGAGATACAAACAAATCAATATTCAAATTGTTGCCAAATTTTGTAGTAATAAAATATTACATAAATTCCCAAAAACTATTCACAATTTTTAATCGATTTAAATAACACAACAAATGAAAGGGACTTTCATTTAATGCATTTCTCAATTAAACCAGAACCACCCCCTTTCACATTTCACAACATCCTATTACGAGTAGTCGCAGATATAAAGAGAGAAATAGAGTATCAACAGCAATGCTTTACATTAATGGTGCAAACAGTTTCACATGTCGTATGAATATTGATAGAGATTGAGACTATGTATATAACACAGTTATTATAACATTCATACGTACTGTTGCACCCATTTATAGACAACCATTGTACATATGGTATAGGTTTTTCAGTTCAAAATGAGCATTTTGCATTTCCATTCAGGCATTTTGCAATTTGAATGGAATTTTATAGCAATAGTAATTAAAACCCTGCACCACCCTGTGGTAAAAGGGTATATTAAATTTGTGCGGATGTTTGTAACTCCCAAACGGCAAATGCCACACCCACCTTCAATTATACCGATCGATCCTGTGAAGTAATACGGTAAGGTGGTACCGCAGAGAGGAAAGGACCGTGGAGTGGGGTTTTTAGTGGGTATGTCGCCAGGGCGAGGACTCCCATATAACCACGTGTAACAACGTATGGGTATGAGGGTTTTCCCCCTCCGTTATAAAAAAAAAAAATATATACCGATCGATTCAGAATCAAAATCTGAATCGATTTAACCATGTCCGTCTGTCCGTCTGTCTGCCCATGTAAATTTGTGTGCAACAGGTCGCATTTTTTGAAATATTTCGATGAAATATGATATAAGCACTTATATTGGCCCAAAGGGGAACCCTATTGAAAATGGATCGCATTGGACCAATTTTAGAACCCCTTCCCATATGAGGTCATATTATTTTTTGAGATATTTCGATGAAATTTGGTACAATGATATGTATTGGCGCAAAAAGGAGCCCCTTTGAAAATAAATAGGATCGCACCATTTTTAGAACCCCTCCCCATATAAATTTTTTTTTTGATTTCGTAAAGAAACAAAGAATAAAAAAAAAATTTATGAAAAATGATACAATTTTTTCCACAGGGTGGTGTAGGGTATAATAAAATTTTTTATATATCAAGTGATGTAGGGTATTTGATGGTCGCGCTTGATCGACTATAATATATACACTTGTTTTATTACTCTAAAATACCAATTTCTTTTCACTCTGGCAGAATGATCTTTCTCTTTTATGAATAGCCAAACCTATCTTATATATGTAAACAACATTTTACGAGAAATCAAAGAAAGTGAAAATCCACGTTAATCCACGATTTATCATTTTTAATTATTTCAACAAAATTGGAAATGAGTATCGAATTCAAAATAAGCGAAATTGACCCATGGATGTTGCTTTAAAGACTTTGCAAAGTATATATTCTTGACCATCGATTTAAGCATATCTGTAGGTCTGCATACGTTTTACTGCATCTGTCCAAAATTAAAGTGGTTTGTCCTTTTTGATGGCTACTTTTCTTTAAAATAATGTAGAACGAAAACGAGAGCTTAGAGTTAGCATTTAAATGTAACTTAGAGACTTCGCCCCATAATTTATAAGCATCATTGGCAGACATAAATGTTACTTTATTATTGTAACGTGTGGTCTTAGCCAAATGTAATGCATGAACAAATAAGTGTTCATTTTTATACATACTCACATACTCTCATAAGAAGGTAAAATAAAACAATGCATTCCAAAACAATAAAACAATAGTTCTTAGTGTTGCTGCAATATTAAAAAAGCGACATTTAAAGTGTTCCATAATAAAATATGTACATAACGAACAGTTGCCTAGTTGGGTGGGTGGGTAGGTGTATATATATTAAGTACTTGTATATACGATTGTCCTTGTCTATATTGCCTATATGTTAGTTTCATTTAAGCAGAACAAAAGCAAAAGACTGCTTAGGGAAAGCAGGTGATTTAACGGTAACAAATCAGATTTCAAATTTCAAGAATACCACATCATCACACTATATACATATTTATATATGTATATGTTTATATAGTATAATCTTGTGGTTGGGAGTTAATTAAGTTTGTGAGAACGTTTGATATTTCTAAACAGCTAAATGCAGGCCATGAGATGTATATTCACTTTCCGACACGAATAAGCGGAATCCTCCTGTATGTATTATAACATACAAACGTATACATACGTTTATTTTTTAATGTTTGATAATATTGACATGCCCAAAGCTTTGATGCAGTTGAAATGTTTTTCGGTTGTTAAGCCTTTGGTCAACACGTCAACTGGCATTTCTTCGGTAGGCATATATTTAAGACATACTTCTCCATTTTCTATTTTTTCTCGAATAAAGTGATGTCTGGTATCAATATGTTTTGTGCGCGAATGTTATGCTGTATTAGTGGCCAACTTCTGGGCACTTTGGTTATCATTATAAAGTATTACAGTATTTTGTTGTATACCAATTTCACGATATAGTTCTTTCAAATATAAAGCTTCTTTAGTCGCCTCTGTTATTGCTAAGTATTCGGATTCAGTGCTTGATAAAGCTACTGTTCGTTGCTTTTTAGAATTCCAGCTTATTACTGAACCAGATAAATTAAAAGCATAACCAGTGAAAGATCTTCTATCACTTTGATTCGCAGCCCAATCTGCATCTACTGCACAAGACAAATTGTTGTTACATTTTTTGTATAAATCTTGAGTTCCTTTTAAATATCTTAACACTCTCGTTGCTGCCTTCCAATGTTGTTCTGTATAATTAGAGTTAAATTGACTGAGAAAATTGACTGTGTAAGCAATATCTGGTCTAGTTGTTACTGCTCAATATAATAACGCACCAATCAAATTTTGATACTGAAACTGTTTCATTACGTTCTCGTTTGCTTTTTCTGGTTTTTCTAATTTGCAGCTGTAGCAATTAGTATTTATATATATTATGTTATTTGTAAGTTATGTTATCATTTTTCGTATGAATGTTCAATGAAGAAGCAGAAGAGGAGTTTTTTAGCGTGGAGGAAGATGGCGGATTGATATAGAGAAGTTGAGGCAGTTAAGATGAAAAAAGAAAGTAATAAAGAAATATAAAAGTTACTAAAATTCAGAAGTGGGATAGAACATTTAAACAGAGATTAAAATTTTTTTTTTAAGTCTGAGGTAAATTTTTTTTTTTTTAAATAATATTCTTGTAAAAATGGATGCTGATGTGAATGCACAAGAATATTCTGCCGTACAGCTGAAAAGATGGTTGCAAGAGTTGGGATTACCCTCAGCTGGTACAAAAGCTGCAATGGCAGCACGTCTAAACGAAATACCAGCCAGTGAAAGAGGTGTACGTCCAATTAATGAAATAAATGAAAATGAAGAATGTCATGAAAGCGAACCAAGTGATGCGGTTAGCTTGTACAGACGTGAAATAGAATTACTCAAAAGGGAAAAACGTTTACTTGAAAGAGAAAATGAGCTACTGTCACGTTCATTAGAACAAACATCACCGGTATGCGCAGAAGTAAAAAACAATAATACTCCATTAAATGTTATAAAAGAGTTTTTACCTGATTTCGATGGCAATGAAAATTTTAATTTGTGGGCTGCACAGTTTCAAAACATTGCTACCGTTTATGATTTAACTGGAGATAAATTACGAGCACTCCTGACCAGCAAATTAAAAGGAAAAGCTCAAAATTGGTTATTTTCAAAACCATCATATATGAACGAAGATATCAACGATTTGTTAAAGGAAATGAAAACAATATTTTATACAACTGAGAGTAAGCTTGAGTTACGTCAAAAATTTGACTCGCGAAAATGGAATTTTAATGAAAGTTTTACTGAATATTTCAACAATAAAATAATTTTGTCAAACAGTATCAATATAGACGAAGATGAACTTATTGATGCTATAATAGAAGGAATACCTGATAACAATTTAAAAATACAAGCTAAAATGCAGTGTTTCACAAAACGAGATCAATTGCAACGTGCTTTTACTAAAGTGGAATTACCGAAAAAGACACTAAAATGTTTTAACTGTAATTTATTGGGACATATTGCGACCGACTGCAAGAAACCCAAACAGCTAATTTCAATTGGCGTATTAATTGCTTTACAATTTTCCATATTGTATTTTTGAAGTATAGTTTGTATATAATCTTTTTGATTTAGAAAAACCATGTTTGATGACAAGTTTTGGTGAAATTCTATACCAAGACATCTTTCATTTCGAAATACTTTTCAAGTTGTTTTTTGATGGTACAAATCGAAGAAGAATCATTGGAAGCGATTAATATATCATCCACATATATAGTTAAAAGCATTATTTTATCTTCCATTTTATTAATAAATAAACAAGGATCTTGTTTAGATTGAATGAAACCAAGATTTCGGAGAACAAAAGTGAGTTTTTCATACCATTTTAATCCTGATTGACGTAAGCCGTAAAGTGATTTTACCAACTTACAAACTGGAGCTTTATAATTGTTTAAACCATTTAACCATTCTTTAGCCGTATTTTTAACCTTTTCACTTTTAGTTTTAGATGAACCAGTTGGCTTTCCAGAGACCAATTTTTGTAATACATTTGCAATATATTCGGGAATTTTCATAAAAACATCTTTATCTAATTCTCCATTTAAATAAGCTGTTACTATGTCCATCTGATGAATCTCTAAATTCAGTTCTGCTGCTAGGGCTGCTAATAAACGGATTGTTGTAGACAGTACAAAAGGGGAATAAGTTTCGTCAAAATCCTCGCTTGGACGTTGTGCACAGCCTTTTGCTACGAGACGTACTTTCTTTTTACCACCCTCTTTGGTACGAAATACATAACGATTCCAAATCACATTTTTTTCTTCTGGTCGTTCAGTTATTATCCACGTTTTATTCAGTAGTTTTGGTATAAGCTCGTCTTCAATGGCTGTTTCCCATAAATTACTATCTTCGCTTTCCATAGCTTGTTTAATTGTTTTCGTATCATCACGAAAACATATATTGGCTACTTCACATTCTAAAAATTCTTCAAAATCTTCATTTTCTTCATAATCACATGGCTGATAAACTTTTTTCGGTCGGCCTGGTTGGCCAGTTTTTATTTTATGTGGACGACCTCTGTCGTGTTTCTGTTTCTGATTTGATGTAGAAGGAAGCAATTCTAAATTAAGCTCTTCGCTTTCAGAGAAATCTTCAATCTCTTTTTCATATGATTCTTGACTATTTACATTATCATTATTTACTTCCTTATCTTTTTGAAAACGAATCAAATCAATATAACAGTCATCATTTACATGTTTATCGTTAGCATTACAAGTTTTAAAGTACATGTCATTCACAAATTTGACGTCACGACTAAAAATAATTTTCTTTGTTTCAGGAGACCATAAACGGTATGCTTTACTTTCATATCCCATTAAAACATAAATTTTGGATCTAGAATCAAATTTGCCTAAGGATTTATTTTTGGTTAAAACATATGCACTTAAACCAAAAATTTTACCAGTCCAAAGTTTATACGGAATTTCTCCATTTAAGGATTTGGTTGGACATCTATTTCTTATATAGCAAGCCGTATTGATCGCTTCAGCCCAAAAAGATAACGGTGCACCTGATTCTTTAAGCATGCAACGAGCCATCTCCGTTAAAGTGCAATTTTTGCGTTCTGCCACGCCATTCTGTTGAGTTGTGTGTGGTGCACTCAGACGTCGCTTTATACCGCATTTATTTAAAAAATCATTAAAATTTCTATTGCAATATTCGCCACCATTATCTGTTTGTAATGCCTTTATCTTTTTTCCAGTAAACGTTTCGACAGTATTTTTATAGGTTTGAAAAACGTTTAAAATATCAGACTTGTATTTAATGATGAATACTTCGCAATAACGGAAATAGTCATCTATAAAGGTTACGAAGTATCTCGAACCAGAGTTAGAAGCGTCTCTCATAGGACCGCATACGTCACTATGAATTATTTCTAATAAATCATTTGTACGTTGTTTACTACCTTCTGGAAAACTTTGTACCGTTTGCTTTTCACTGGTACATATAGCACATGGGGAAAGATTCTGATTGATTAGTATCCCTTTTCAGTTTATTATCTTGATTTTGTCGGCCATTTTTTGTTTGTACTTTATATTTAGATGTACTAGCTTTGGTAAATAAAACATTATTATCAGTGTTGCCTTCTTTCGATTTTCTGGATTCTACTTCTTCTAAAATCTTAACCCTGAGTACTTCTGGTGTTGGCAATTCGTCACGTGCCTCCATGGCACTTCTTAGAGTTGTAAAAGAATTTGGTAAACTATATAACAATAAGATAGCGAGTAGATCGTCTCCAGGAACATTTATTTCTTTCAGTTTACCATAAGCATTAAAATATTCATTTAAAAAATCTCTTACGTTATCGTTTTCATTTAATCTTGCTAAGGAAATTTTCTTTAACAATGTGGCCTTCCTTACAGGACCCTTGGATTGGAACGTATTTTGTAATTTAATCCACATTTCTTTAGATGTACTGCATTCAGAAATTAAGCTCAATTCTGATGGTGTAATGGATATCGTAATATCTGCACATGCTTTATCATCCATCTCGTGCCATTTGGTTGCGTCTCCATCTTCTGGACAAGGAATTTTTCCATCTACGTAACCACATAACTCATTTTTAATTAAAACGGCACGCATCTGTAACTTCCATGTATCATAATTATCCGCGTTTAGCGGTTCGAAACGATTGCAGTTCCCGACATTTTAATATTCACTAGATACAATTATACATATATTTTTAAATTTATATATGCACAGTTAATAGGCAAAAAAAGGCCCATAACCTATTATAACATACAAACGTTTTATTGGAATGTTAAAATCAGAATGAGAAAAAATATACAAAAATATTGATATAAAAAACTAATGTATATAAATTTCTTCGTTATTGCATTAACAAGTATTAACAGTATGTCTGTCTGTCTGCCTATTATATGTCAAAATATATTTGTATTTAAGCTGTAGGTCACATTTTTGGAGATGTATTTATAGAATTTGGTGCAACAAAGAAAAATAGCAAAATCGGACTATTTTTAGCACCTTTCCTAAATAACACGCGATTTTGAATATAATTTAAAATAGTGAAAATCAGAATTTTTTAATATGTGTTAATGTTGGTGAATAAGAGTTTAGGTTTTATTGATGCAATAATACTTATAAATGAATTATGGTAAAAATTTTGTTTAGTAAAATTATGTGGTATAGAGTATTGAATAATATTTTCACTAATCTAAATTCAACAGATTTTCGACACATGATTATATAAATGAATTGGACTAAATTTACATAATTGTAATGTAAAACATACTATACGCAAAGTAAGTATTCTATAGGTCTTATATTATCAACATTATTCTAACAACAATAACCACTTGATATATAAAATTATCGAGAATATTTTGTGGCAAAGTGAAGGTTTTGCAATAAAAGGGCCGGTTTCCGTAAATGGCGTTAGCGTTGGCGTTTTCTGCTCCTAAACTGAGTGTTTTTTCTGCAATGGATCAAATAAATGAATTAAATAAATTTTGCATATATAAATATTGTTAAAAAATTTATAATGTGAAAAAACAATTGCAACTGTCATTTAAAAAAATATTAAACAAAATAATAAAAAATAAAGCAAACGCAAATTTTTGTCACATAATGTAGAGTAGACGGCCAATCAAAATTTCTAAGCCGCGAAACATTTATAATATGTATATACATTAAATGCTGAAAAGCACATTGTTTTTAGATTATACTACCCACACGCATGAGTACCCGCAGCCGGAAGAATAGCCAAAATCTCTCAATTATAATATCATCTAGCCTACAATCGTTTAAACAAGTAATGGGCATAAATTTGTGCGATAGCATACGCCATCATCATCACGCTACAACGGAAAATACGCAGAAATATCCCCATCACCATTCTCATCTGCGAAAACAAAAGCTTCAACGCAACTATTCCAGGCACCAAAATAAATCAAATCAACATGGTGTTAACTCTAAAAGAGACATTGCTAATGGCAATGTACGAATTAGCCAGCAAAGTGTTGATAACGATGGATTGTTCTCTGTTAATGATATGCTGTCATTATCATTATCAGAAAAAAAGGAACAGATAGCGTCAACTTCAGATATTGTCACAAGACATCGTCATTTTTGCTCTGTAAGACACAATAAAACAAATAGCAACAACAGTAACAATATTTCATCAACAGCCCTAATATATATGAGAAGTTATTCACCCGCAAATTTTCCATTACCTTATATATCCGCAGTACCTTCGTCTAAGTTATCAACATTATGCACAAATTGTTACACAACGTGTTATAATATAACGTTGACCGCTTATAACAAAATCACAATAATGCAATTGAAATGTAAAACAGATCTCAATCGATCAATAAATATTGGCAAGACTTCAGATAGGCGTTATTTATGTCTGTTACTTTTATTGGTACTTATCTATTGGAATACAATTATACATGCTGCCGTTGCTGCAAATGTAACAGATGTTGTTAAAATATACAATACCGCCTTATCCACATCGTCATTGTCAAGGTCATTACCATTACCAGTATCCACAAACCAACAATCCCGTGAATTCGTTAGCAATCTATCATCATTCAAGTTACAGGGCAGAGAGCATTTTGCGTATAATTTAACATTTAATGTGCGAAGATTACTGATACGTCGTGATACCGCTAATGTGCCTGACGACGAAGATAATGATCAATACGATGATGAATTTCATGAATATGAAATATTAATCAATAATAAATCTGGTAAATATGGATGCAGAAAACAATGATTAATAATACTATATATTTTTATTCAATTATTTATTCAATAATTTACATCACTACATTTTCCAAGAACTTTAAGGTTTTTTCTCTTTTAAAAACAAGTCAAAATATTATAGTCGGTCAAGCCCGACCATCAAATACCCTACACCACTTCATATAATCAAATTAAATTTTTTCTTTGATATATGAAAAGTTTTATTTGTTGTACTACTTTTAATTTTTTCTTTGAAAAATGAAAAATTTCATTTTCTAAAAATGGTGCGATCCTATTTATTTTTAAAGGGGCTCCTTTTTGCGCCAATATACATATCATTGTACCAAATTTTATCAAATTTCAATATCTCAAAAAATAATATGACCTCATATGGGAAGGGGTTCTAAAAATGGTCCAGTAGGGTTCCCTTTTGGGCCAATATAAGTGCTTATATCATATTTCATCGAAATATTTCAAAAAATGCGACCTGTTGCACACAAATTTACATGGGCAGACAGACGGACAGACGGACATGGTTAAATCGATTCAGATTTTGATTCTGAATCGATCGGTATATATTTTTTTTTTTATAACGGAGGGGGAAAACCCTCATACCTATACGTTGTTACACGTGGTTATATGGGAGTCCTCGCCCTGGCGACATACCCACTAAAAACCCCACTCCGCGGTCCTTTCCTCTCTGCGGTACCACCTTACAGTATTACTTCACAGGATCGATCGGTATAATTGAAGGTGGGTGTGGCATTTGCCGTTTAGGAGTTACAAACATCCGCATAAATCACCCTTTACCACAGGGTGGTGCAGGGTATAAATATTATGAATAAAAACACAACTTTAGTGCCGACAAAATATAGTTAATGCTCCCGTCATTTTTAATTTTACAATATGTCATTTCGTTTAATAATTGATTCTTCCAAATTTGGATCCAGGTAGTTATAAGTGATTTCACCCACTATAATATGTTTCCTTATTTACACTTATGACATAGGAAAACAAAATAAAAGATTTCTTTCCTTCCCCAAGGATTTGTAAAGGATTATATATATATTTAAGACGCTGGATTGAGCCCTGTGCAATAATTGTTTACTTTTTGTATTTTTGCATTTCTCAAGCCATAGGTAAATATATTGGTGCTCCCTGTAATGATTGGAAGTGTGAAACGAGTTTAATACACGTCACTTGCAATAAGGAGACAAATACATGTAGCTGTGAAAAAAATTATCCAGTACAAGTGGGTTTAATTAAAGGGTGCGACAAACGTGAGTTACATAACTTAAGTATAAATTGAAATGGTTCAAATATGTTTTTTAAATTCCCATCTCATTCGAAATTTCTATTATAGCGAAAAAATTGGGCGAACAATGTTTTTACGATGAGACATGCCAATACAATGATGAGAATTCTCTTTGTGTTCAGGTGCGTCATAATGCAATGTGCCAGTGTGCTAGTGGTTTCCATTCCGTTAGTTATACAAAGCCATCGCGCCGTGTTTTTTGTACACAAGGCAAGTACACAAGAAAATGATAAAAAAAAAAAATTATTCACTAGATGTGTTGTTTTATATTTTTTAGATTTGGATGAATTGAATTCTGGTGTTCCAACGCTACTGGGCGTTTGTTTAGGTATTGCCGTTTTGGCTGGTCTTATATGCATGGTGTTGCATCTATTTAGTAAAACAAAATATCCGCGCCATCGCAATTATGGCGATGCCAATCTACCACCACCAATTATGTATTCAAGCGAAACAGGTAAATATGTAAAACAAGGTGGTCGCCCCGTTTGCCGTCCAATAGGCTTTTTAAACCTATACCGTTTTATGGGGGTTGTATTTGTTGGTATCTGATGCACCTTCACATTCACTCATTAGGTATACTTTTGACAGTGCAATCTGGTCGTCCGTCGTCGCGATCCAGTATACGTTCCAGTGGTGGCTCTATCGGTTCCTATGGCAATCGACGTTCTTCCTCCACAACTGGCGGCACTGGCGCCTCAAAAGGCATTTTGGTGTCGACCTCTCGTACAGGTGCGGCTAGATCGGCCGCCATATTGCTTATATCGTGTCACTTGTCAGCATTGTCTAAAAATAATTCCCGCGCCTCATCGCGTCAAACGTCCGCAGCTGGCTGTAGTGCCAACTCTCGTGATAATCTCGACGACAATGATTCGTATCCGGGTAGTCGAAGTTGTGACAGCACTTTCTCAATGACGCGTCATCTGCAAAAGCAACTAAACCACCAGCGTCATTTGCTCAGCTTCGAACTATCACCGGCTAAAACGAAAAATCACGATAGAGTTAGAGCATTATTGGGCTTGAATGGAATTGAGAATTATAGAACCGATGATGATGATATTAATAGTTTAGAAAATGGTGGCGGTAATAACTTAGAAATCGGTGCACTACCCACCCCGGCCAATGAAACGCCCCGTTTTGCGGTAAAATTTTCGCTCTGCAATGACGTACCATCCTCACTCACACACAAACTCGCACTTACATTACACACATACACTCACATTTCTAATTCAATACATCATGTATCAGACTATATAAAACACGCAGACACACACTTTAAACAACTATACAATTCTGATAGTAAATAAAATTTAAAGTGTTATAGAGTATTGTTGTTGAAACTTATTGTTTTTTTCTTATATATTATCTGAAAAAAAAAACAATAACTAAGATTGTGTATATGTTTGTATGTGTGTGCGTTTATGTTAATTTATTCGCAACAAATGCATTGATTTTAAAAACGGTTTTAGTTTTCATATTTTATTTGTGTTCCCCTTATCCTGTTCTCTTCTATACAACCTCTACATTCTTTTAGTTCCTGTGTGCTAAAATATAGAGTTGCGCAAAAAATACAAATTAACTAAAATCAATTTTCGCTCTCCTAATACACATACATTTCTAAACTATTTGCTTATAAATTGGAATACATCCATAACTTATGCATCAAAATTTCTCAATCACAAATAATGAAGGGGTCGTTGAACTGTTGAAGTTATATAGTGTATATCATTCGATTCACCTTCACAATTAAGCTGTTATATATATAATTCTGTGCATCCTCCTATATGAATAAGTAAAAAAGGTGTATTTAGCTCACATCAAATCTTGGATACCCTACATATTTATACGTAACCGTGGTAGACGGGGCTTGTGTACACTCGTATACACACAGTAAGTGAATTTAAGCGTATTGTCTCTTAAAATTGAATGCTAATAGAACAGGATCAGATATCTCTAATGTTCATAGTTGATATTTATGTTACTAATATTATTATGTTAATATTAGAATTAGGTGATATATTCTTTTCCTTATCATTACTATATCGTTCAAAGTCAAATACTACTAATTATATATGTACTAGAATTGTCCGTACTTGCTCCACATGGAATAAAATGACAACCATGAAAATACTTAATAAATTTACATGTATACTAAGTGTTTTAAAAAAATTATATGAAAACAAGTAAAAATATTATAGTCGGTCAAGCCCGATCATCAAATAATCTACACCACTTGATGTATGATCCATTATAAAAGGATATGGGATAATATGGGGAGGATCTAAAAATGGTCCGATCCTAACTATTTTCAATAGAGTTCCTGGTGGTGGAGGGAATAATCATGAAAATATTTTAATTTTCGTATCTATGCGTAATTAACGTCAATGTACGGTTACTGGGTAAGATGAGTTATTGCGTGATAATAAATTAAAGATTTCGAATACAGTGATCACAGATTTCTAAATTTTATATTGTTTTTTTTTTTTTTTACTAAATTATCGTAAAAAAGTAAGAAAACTAAATTTGGCTTAGGCCAAATCTTAAATATCTTCCACATCCATAATGGTGAGCAAGATAAATATTTATACATTGCACCCTCTATTAGTGTACGAATTACGTATCAGCATGCAAGTCTACTTTTACGTTGATTATGGTTTTTTGTAAATTGTGGGCGTGTCTGTTACCTGACTATGACAATTTTTGGTACATCGATGGATGGGCTAACCTTTAATAATTGCACTAAGTTCACAGGTCAACTTTTGTGGCATATATAAAGATTTTTATTGATCGTGGGCGCGTCTGTTATCCAAATATGCCCATTTTTGGCATTCGTAAAAGTGACAACAACAGACAGACGCACGGGCGCACGGACATACATGACTAAATCGACTCAGTTTTTGACGCTGATCAAGAAAACATATACTTTGTAGGGTCTCTGACGCCTCCTTCTGGGTATTGCAAACGGAAGAACAAACTTAGTATACCCTCATCACTGAGGTGGAGGGTATACAAATAAAACCATAAACGTTGTTAGTTAAGTAAAATAAGTTGAAGTTTGAATGTGTAATGTTATAAAAACTTTACAACTTGACACTTTATTCAGTTCTTTTTTACAGAACTGGTACAATCAGCGTTACGTTTGGGTAAACTCTGCGTAGGTATTATTAAGAAAATTACTCTCTTTCCCACACAGTACATAACATATCACAATATATAAATCAACTATTTAGATCTAAATTTACTATAATCATTATAATTCCTACACAATTGACTAAAATTGACTACATAAAAAAACCAAGCAAAGATATTCAAACTACATACAAAGCGTTCAACAGTGAAATGAGCAAAAACGAACAGGTAGAAAATTATCGCCACAGGTTTTACAATTAATATGCTCCGTTGTGCCGAAACGGTATTATGATTTTATAAGATCAGCAATTCTCTTCTACTCGAATTTTTATTCTTCCTCATAGTCTCCTCCTCGTAATACATTCGACAATACTTTACATCCTTCAGCTAGTAGAAAATAAACAGAAATTAAATGTGAAAAGAAAAAAGCAATATGGCGGTGATTGAGTTCACAAAATGTTCAAAATAGTACTTTTGCATATGTATTGATATATTTATTTATGATTTTTTTGGCTCTTCATCAATGCATTTACACGTTTGTTCTGAAATTTATGTGAATTAAAACAAAGAATGATTAATTGATTGATTGATATATTTTTGTGCTTAACTTATTATTACGCCAGCAAATAAAATTCAAGCTTGCTTTGATTATACAATACTACTTATTTCTATTAATATATTAAATAAATTCTAAGTGTTTATTTAAAAGGTTTGGATTTTGCTGAGGTTGAAAAATTTGATGATTATAAAGAATTTAGAGAAAAACTTATTTTGGGAGAACTGTGCACAATTTTATAATGTCATGTACATTTTTTATTTTAGCAATTGAAGGTTAATTTTTATAAAATTAAATATGCGTATTTTCATTTTAAATAAAACGTTTGTATGTATAATTTAAAATAGAATTGAATTTTAATGCAAAGTCCACGTTTCTCAATTATTACTCAACAAATCGAATGAAATTAAATTAGATATCATGCTTTTGTGATGGTTTAAGTTTAAACACAAACGCCAACTTTTAAAACTATTGTATTAAATATAAACGTAAAACATATATTTCCTCTATTTTCTGTTCTTACCGCCGTATTTTACTCGGTACCGCTTTCACTTGTTGGAAATACGTTCCATTTCTTCAGAGAATGAAATTCTTTCTTATTTGAATATGAGTTCTTGATATTTGTTTAAAATAATTTTTATTGTTCGTATATAAAAAATGGCGCTTTATATTTTTTTATTATTAATAATATATTGGTTATAAATTATGCTCTGTTCTAGCTGTTATAGTTAAAATATTATATATATAATTTTGTTTTTTATTCATGCTAGGTTCTCGAAGACCAAGTCTAGCATCTGTACATAGTACTAGTTCATCAGTTCGGAGTTATAGTATGATGCGTTTTGAGAAGGAGCAACAACAAAAAGAAATACGTCATGAGATGAAATTGCGTTTAGCCCGCCTGCAACAACAACAACACCAGCAACAGCATCAACAACAATTGGGTCAGCATAGACCGCAAATTATTGTCGGTGATACTCTCTTGTTGCAGCATGGTGCCTCACTAAATCGTATCACAATGGCTACACCAAGCCCTTTAACACCAAATTCAATGGATGAACTACTACCAGCAGTGGACGAAACACAAGAGGTGCATTTCTTATGGACACAACGGGATCGCTTATATGTATAGTTGTGTAAAATTATGTTTTTTTCTTTTTTAAGTATTTACCAAAAATCGAAAATAAAACAATAACAACGGAAGCCTCTGTTGCCTCTAACACATTAACTACTTTAAATAGAGCCATTACATCTAGTATAAATACTACTAATCAAGTCGGTAATAGTATTGCTGAAACGGACACCCCTAGTGCTGCTGCTTATGTTGGGCCGTGTAGTTCATCAAATGAAACTCTATAAACTCTATAAACTCATACATACACTATTGCAACACAATGCAATGAATGACAGTGGAATTTAAAATTAATTTAGGTCCTTTCATTGCTGTAATTATTGTTGTTGTCACCTAATAATTGTTATTGCTATTCGGCATTTGTTGTATAAGTGTTGTGCATATGAAAACTAATTTTTTTTATAATTAATTATATTAATTAAAATTTCATATTAAATGTAAATATCATATGTGTATATATAATTTATAATTACCTAAAAACTTTATTACAAACCCAACTCTCGGTTCCCGAAAAATTCACCAACATTTATATTGATTGAATTAAAAACGCATATACCAGAAATAGGTGTGTCAAATTTTAAGTGGATATATAAGCCTTTCAGTGCACACATCGATTAACTACATAAAAAAAATTGAGAAATGCGATGAAATAATAAAGTTATGACTATACCAAGTGCTTTGATACCTAAATTTAAGATTTTTCAAAAAGTGGAGTTAACCAGTGTGTGCACTGAACGGTTCATATATTCATCGGAAATTTTTTATTTGATCTACACAATTGTTTCGATCAAACAATTCCTTTTCGATATTTTACCCGTTATTATAAAAATATTATCGTTACTCTTGATCGATCATAAATAATAGTTTCGCTTGACGGTCATTATTTTCTGTCTCTAAACACACATATTGAAAGAAAGAAAAATCTGAGGACATACAAATTTCGATGCTGGACAAAAATTAGAATACACCTATCCTTCGTTTGACACGGGAGATACGTTCCTGTCAAAACCGCATATTTCGAAAAAATAATTTTTATATGGAAAAAAAACGAACTCGATTATAAATAAGCTTTTTTTAGACATTTATGGAACACAAAATGTAACTAATACACTTAATAAAATATAAAAATATCATTTAAATCATAGAAAACATAAAAAGTCAAATTTATTTGTAAAATGAAAAAAAACATAAGAAATCTATTTCATAGAAAAAAAATATTGTACTTTATTTAAATTACTCCCATTTTTTTTTTCTGTTTTTATCAAAGTACAACATATGTATAAGTTTATGACAGTAGAGTATGTATACGTCTAAAGTGTTACCAGGTTTATAATTAAGTGGAAATAAATTCGCGGGCCGTCAAAATTAGTTATTTTCTACATAATTTTTATACCCTCCACCTCAGTGATGAGGGTATACTAAGTTTGTTCTTCCGTTTGCAATACCCAGAAGGAGACGTCAGAGACCCTACAAAGTATATATATTCTTTCGATTTAGACACGACTCGACTGTCTGTTGTTGGCACTCTCACTGAGATACTGAGCTGGAACTTTGTACAGGTACTTTTAATTTGTGTATGCAGATCGCTATTTAAAATGGGCAAAATCGGTCAAGAGCCACGCCCACAATCAACAAAAATCTATTCATATGCCACAAAAATTGAGCTATAAACTTGAAATTTGGTATGTAAATCTATAAGTATTAGCTTCATCGATATGCCAAAAATAGGCGTATTCGGATTACAGACACGGCCACAAATAATAAAAATCTTTATATCTGCCACAAAAGTTGACCTAGGAACTTGAAATTTGGAACGCATATATGTAGTTATCCCATTGACAAAAATGTGCCAAAAATGGGAGTGGTCGGATAATAGACACGCCCACAAATTACCATAAACCGTGTTCAACATAAAAGTAGACTTGCAAGCTGATACGTAATACGTAATACTATTAGAGAGCGCAATATATATATATATATATTTGCCACGTCCACCGTTGTGGAGGTGGAGGGTATTTAAGATTTGGCCTAAGCCAAATTTAGTTTTCTTACTTGTTTTTTTAAATTTTGATTTTAAAAACCGTGTAAGGTCGAAAACGTGTAAAACGAGTACTGTGTAAAGCAAGGGATGGGTGTACATTATAAATGTTTGTACAAAACCAATTTGGTGGCGGACATAAAATAATATTACGTCCTCCTTTAATGATTTATCTATGGAGTCATTAGTTTTAATTTTATCACCATTACACTATTAGTTTATACAGACGTGACATATTTAATATTTCAAAAGTGAGACTTTCTTATAATATATAGAGCTTGGTGCAGTGCAACATAATTAATTAAAGATGAAAAATAATAATTTAAATAATACGTAGTGCGCTTTTGACTTTTGCAACCGTACCTCTATATAGCATCTATGTAGCAGCGAAAGTAAACAATTTCTACTGCCATGTAGCCGCAGTAGTAGCTCTTCTTGTGCGTATATGTAAATTATGGAGAAGATTTTTATTATACCCTCCACCTGAGGGAAGAGGGTATATTCATTTTGATCATCCGTTTATAAAACATCGAAGGAAGCCTCGGAGACGCCACAAACCATATATATTCTTAATCAGCATGAAAAGAGAAATGAGACATGTTCGTCCGTGTGTCCGTATGTCCGTCTGTTATTGGCACTATCACGGTCGTAATTTTAGAGATATCAAATTGAATATTCTTAGTTCAATTTTGCCGTTCCGCATTGAAATTGGGCAAAATCGATTAAGAGACACGTCCACAATAAGCACAAATCTCAACGTACCTCGAAAAATTGTATCCTTAAAAAATTATATATCGCACAATACTATGCCTATCAAGTTGAAATCTGGTATTTAAGTGTTACCTTTGTCCAACACAGTGCCAAAAATGGGCGTGATTTGACACTATTTGCATAAGTACATGAAATAGTCATATACATAAATATGGAAATAGGAACTTATTTTTTAGATGATTATAACAGGTGCAGGGTATTTAAGCTTCGGTCTTAACCGAACCTCTCTATCTTGTTATAAGTTCATTTCAATTTTTGTTACGTGAATAAACACTAGCAGCCGATGATAATATTAGCTTTTAATACTGTCAGAATTGTAAATTTCGCTTCTTCTCACTCTTAATGTAACTTACTATACTTACAACATTGAAATGTACATCGCGTGGAAGCTCTCGTTACTACTTAGAAAGGCCAAGTTTTTGTTTACTTTCCCTTCTATATATAATTATATTGAATCTAATAAATACAATAAATAAATAAGGTAAAGAGAAAATCTCAAAACTTAGTGTTTGTTGTATGTTTAAGAACTGTGTAAAAATTTAGGAAACTTTTAATAAATAAATCAAAGGTATTCAAAATATATATACAAACACAGATATTTATAAATATGTTTATAAAAGTGGATTTAATTAAAAGAAAAATGTTTTATAAAAACTCTGTTGAATAAAATCGTGGCATTCCAAATCTATTAACATTCCCTTCCTTACTACATACTTATTATATAATTTTATGAGATTATAATGTTTTTAGGAGTATAACTTCCGCACGTACAAAGGATACTAACTGTTGTATATATGGCATATTCTACTGATCACAAATAAACTTAAAGTTCCTCAACTTCATATAATATTAAATGTATATCATATTACAATTCGATAACGAGAGAGACCGTTTACAATTCAACGTGGACAATACAGCGTAAAAAGCTCTGAAAAAAGCTGAAAAGTTGGATAAAGACCAGATAGTTTCCAGATTTCTTCTATAAATCTTATAGACTTGGTCAATAATATTTTATTTGATATGTCAGTTATTAAATTAAAAGTTCTAATATTAAATAAAACATTGTATGAAATTTGCTTTCTTGTCTATCAGAAAAAAATCTGGTAATCGATGTTTCAAACGCACCTGCGTATAGTATTTTATTGAAATTTTGAAACCTCAGGCTCTAGCAACAACGTCATATCATGTACATTCAAATGGCGATATTTGAGGCTTTGAATATTAGAATAGAATAGATAGCCAATTTAAACGTACATTTTATGTTGTATAAACAATTATTGGTAAACACAACGATATTTGTAAAATGTGGAGGCATTATTACTAAATATTATTAAATTGAATTTATTTTACTATTTATTTACATATATACCATACGTAGCTCAGTACATGGACACAAAAACTATTAACAAATTTGTAATGTTGAAAAATTTGTTCTGTGTTTTTCATTTTAAAACATCCTTTAAATAAGCCAAAAAGCCTAATGCGGCTTTAGTGAAATCGAATAGTTGCTCTAGAGGGACTAAACGGAATATTATAATCATTAAAAAAAAGACAAAATGAGAAATATATTTTTTGAATAAAAGATTAAGATATTAAAATTTTATAAAAAATTCCCGTACAAGATATTCATAAAAGAAGCGAAGTATGGAATAAGGATACAGGTTAAATAAATCCTTTACATAATACAATATTAAATAGAATTATAAATAACATACAGAGAAATAAAAATTGTTAACAACAGCTGAATTAAAATGTGGTGGTTTTTTCTACTTTGCAATTTACGTGAAACTGTTATTAATTACACTATATAACAAATCATGGATACCCTTCACATTTGTGGGTAAACTATAGGTTTTACATGTTCATGATTGAAGTGTGTGTTACATTTCACCTCAATCATCGAAATTTTTATAAATTTTGTGTGGTTATTATGCGCCCACATGTCTTTTTAGCACATCAATGGATGGGCTAATTATATATAGGTATGTGTTCCAAATTTAAAATCATAAATCAATGTTTTTGACCGATGTATGTGGTGCAATAACCAGAACCTCAATTTTTGTGATTGTGTGTGTGCCAACAAGATTACGAGAATGAGAATATGTCTATGTCGATTCAGATTTGTATGGTAATGAGCAATATATATAAGTGGAATATAGTCAGAATATAGTTCAAATGAGAGTAGGTAGATAAAACATAATTTGCCACAAAGTTTTACATACCTACACTTAATTGTGATTAAAGAGACCATATGCGGCTTATACACACAAAAAAGTGATATGTATTTATTTGTTTCTCAATAAATTTCCACCGAGATTGCATAAGGTATACCGGTTGGGGCATTGAAGAGAAGGAAACCGTTAGGTAAATAACTGTTAAGATGGTGTACGTATTTTCAAGGTATAAAATGTTTAATAAAGAAGAAGAAGGATTTCGGCCACTACAATATTTAGTTTAGTCAACTTCTTCAATGGTGGGGCCAGTGCCACTAGGGCCAGCACCTGAACCACCAGGTCCACCGGGTGGTGGAGCTGCAGTACGCTGATACAGACGAGTTATAATAGGATTGCAAATCTTTTCAAGTTCCTTTTGTTTGTATTCGAATTCTTCTTTTTCCGCTTGTTGATTACCATCCAACCATGTAATCGTTTCATTGCACTTTGTTAAAATTGTTTGACGATCGCCATCCGATATTTTCGATTTAATATTATCATCGTCAATTGTCGTTTTCATTTGAAAGCAATATGATTCCAAAGCATTTTTTGCATTAATACGTTCACGTTGCTTCTCATCCTCATTGTGATATTGTTCCGCTTCATTAACCATACGTTCAATGTCCTCTTTGCTGAGACGACCTTTGTCATTGGTTATAGTAATTTTATTCTCCTTACCAGTTGATTTCTCCACAGCCGTTACATTTAAAATGCCATTGGCATCTATATCAAATGTAACCTCAATCTGAGGTACACCACGAGGTGCCGGTGGTATACCGCTCAATTCAAATTTTCCCAATATATTGTTATCTTTAGTCATGGCGCGTTCACCTTCGAATACTTGAATTAATACGCCTGGTTGATTGTCTGAATAGGTCGTGAACACTTGAGTCTGTTTAGTAGGTATAGTAGTGTTACGTTTAATTAAAACTGTCATAACACCTCCGGCCGTTTCTATACCCAAAGATAATGGTGTGACATCCAACAATAGCAAATCTTGTACTGCCTCAGATTTATCACCATGTAAAATGGCAGCCTGAACTGCAGCGCCATAGGCTACAGCTTCATCTGGATTAATAGATTTATTCAATTCTTTGCCATTGAAAAAGTCCTGTAGTAGTTTTTGCACTTTAGGTATACGTGTAGATCCGCCTACCAACACAATATCATGTATTTGACCTTTATCCATTTTGGCATCACGCAAAGCTTTCGCTACCGGTTCCATAGTACCTCTAAATAGATCACCATTCAACTCCTCAAAACGTGCTCTGCTAATCGACGTATAAAAGTCAATTCCTTCGAAGAGAGAATCAATTTCAATACTAGCCTGAGATGAAGCGGATAAAGTACGTTTAGCTCTCTCACAAGCGGTACGTAACCGTCTCAGTGCTCGTTTATTGGATACCAAATCTTTTTTATACTTGCGCTGAAACTCTTGCACAAAATGATTAACCATGCGATTATCAAAGTCTTCACCACCTAAATGTGTATCACCTGCCGTCGACTTGACCTCGAAGATACCATCCTCTATTGTTAATATAGATACATCAAAAGTGCCACCACCTAAATCAAAGATCAACACATTACGTTCACGTGTACCCTTCTTATCCAAGCCATAGGCAATGGCGGCAGCTGTTGGTTCATTAATAATACGCAACACATTTAAACCGGCTATGGCTCCAGCATCTTTAGTGGCCTGTCGTTGCGAATCGTTGAAATAAGCAGGCACAGTAACAACGGCATCTGTAACAGTTTTACCCAAGTATGCTTCGGCCGTTTCTTTCATTTTGGTCAAAACCATGGATGATACCTCCTCCGGAAAGAATGCCTTCTTTTCTCCTTTGTACTCCACCCGTATCTTTGGTCGACCACTATCGTTAATCACTTCGAACGGCCAGTGTTTCATATCACTTTGTACGGTCGAATCATTAAATTTACGTCCAATTAAACGTTTCGCATCTAAAATATTTTTATCATAAATATTCATTCTTCGTTTATTTAAATGGTCGAGTATAAGATACATAAACCTTTTTATAATGATCATTACTTATTTTTATAACATTATATGAGTTTTACTTTAAGCACACACTCGTTCATATTGTGCAATAATTCTTTTAAAGGAATTACTAAAATTTAGTAACGCCTTTTAATAATTGTCGTCAGTTTAAAGTTACATCCATCCCCTTTTGTTCAAATAAATTTTGTATTTCGATTATTTAGTGTTTTACTAAATGTAGCACAATATATAAAAAAAATTTGGACCAATCGTAAAGTAAGCTACAACAATGTAAAGGGTACAAAATGAGTGAGAACCAAATGAACAATGATAACAAGAAGAAAGTAATGTTTGGTTTATGCCTGGGGATACCCTCAATATTTCTTTGTAGACTGTGGACGTGGCATATAAATAATTTTACATATTACATAAGCGGTTGAAAAACAAAATAGAATATAAATTTATATTGGATATTTGGATTGGCTGCGTTTAACCGATTGTAAAGCTTTCGTTATTTTTTTAAATTGCTATCTGATTTTATTGCTCTTTTACAGCATTATTATAGATTTCATTTAATAAATTGGCTTATTTTATATTTATACAATATATAAAGTATTCTATTCACAATAACAGTGTACGCTTTAGACATTTTTATGCAAGTGCCCAATTACTTATAATTAGGTTGAGTAAAATTCCTACAGATATATAAGGCCAATGCCTATAAAAAATATTAGCACATATACACACTTGGTTACATATGTGTGATGGTGCAACATTAAATATAACAAGTAAAAAAACTAAATTTGGCTTAGGCCAAATCTTAAATACCCTCCACCTCCACAACGGTGGACGTGGCAAATATATATATATATATTGCGCTCTCTAATAGTATTACGTATTACGTATCAGCTTGCAAGTCTACTTTTATGTTGAACACGGTTTATGGTAATTTGTGGGCGTGTCTATTATCCGACCACTCCCATTTTTGGCACATTTTTGTCAATGGGATAACTACATATATGCGTTCCAAATTTCAAGTTCCTAGGTCAACTTTTGTGGCAGATATAAAGATTTTTATTATTTGTGGCCGTGTCTGTAATCCGAATACGCCTATTTTTGGCATATCGATGAAGCTAATACTTATAGATTTACATACCAAATTTCAAGTTTATAGCTCAATTTTTGTGGCATATGAATAGATTTTTGTTGATTGTGGGCGTGGCTCTTGACCGATTTTGCCCATTTTAAATAGCGATCTGCATACACAAATTAAAAGTACCTGTACAAAGTTCTAGCTCAGTATCTCAAAATTTACGCCCGTGAGAGTGCCAACAACAGACAGTCGAGTCATGTCTAAATCGAAAGAATATATATACTTTGTAGGGTCTGTGGCGTCTTCTTCTGGGTGTTGCAAACGGTATAACAAACTTAGTATACCCCCATCACTGAGGGGGAGGGAATAAAGATATATAAACATTTATACATGCATACACACGTGTAACGAATGAAAGTTCCATTACTAACCGAATATGGTATTGTTGGGATTCATGGCCACTTGATTTTTGGCGGCATCACCAATTAAACGTTCGGTATCGGTAAAAGCCACATAGGAGGGTGTAACACGATTGCCTTGGTCATTGGCAATAATCTCGACCTTTCCATGCTGAAATACACCTACACAGGAATATGTGGTGCCCAAGTCAATGCCCACAGCGGGTACTTTCGCCATTTCTTCTTTTCTAAAGGTAATTAGTTTTCACTTATGTAAATTGCAACAACTATATTTCACATATTCACACATTTCTGTACTTACATTAATTTGTTTGGTTGCGATTAAAGGCAGTTGGGATGATAGGGGGAGGATGGGTTGTTGCTATCACTTTTTAAAAAGCAAAACGATATAAATATAATGAAATGATTAAAAATAATAGAACAAAGGCTAATATGCGCAGGAATTCGACAGTTTTTTCCCTTTGCAGCTCCACAGCGTCTTTTTTGGTTGAATAATTGTTTTATAAAATATATATGTGAATGCAGAGGTTACGTAAGGAATAATGACGGAGAATATTGAGATATGTAGATTACGTTTCGCGTTATTAAAAAAAAATATTTTTCAGAAATTTAATCATCACTTCAGATTTTATTATTTTTATTTATTTTTTCTTTAAATGATTTCTTTCGACTGTAATTTTTTGAAAGTTCTCGTTTGGTTTACGATGTGCAACTGACGGTTTGGTTCGTAAAATATAAACGAGCTGATCGAATGCTGGCACTACTTATATTTCATGCTCTACCTCGGCTGCGAGTTTAACATCGCGCTATTAAATTATACACGTATTGTTGTTATAAGATGGGTCTATATTAAATTTGCCATTCCGTTTTCAACATCCAGAAGCAATCGAAGTGCAAAAAATGATTAGATTCTTACTAGGCGTTTTATACGATTTCTTAAATATTTGAAACGTATTAAAATTACACGTAAATAGCACGACCACTAATTACACATAGTTGTGAAGGGTATTCAAGGTTTGGCCCTAACTAAATTTAGTTCTTTTACACACATTTCTCAATAATTAAAAATATCTTAAGGCGCGAATGTTTCATTTCTTCTCAAAAAATTTATATATATTTACATGTAATAGTTTTTAAAATAGAATGAATACAATAAAGATGAATGGATGATCAGTCAAAAGAAAGTAAAAAGTTATACAAAAGAATTTATTTGATCTCTTCATATTAATCATTTAGTTATTACATAAATGAACTCAAAACCTTAGCAATTTATTTTCAAAACCAAAAGAGATGAAAAATTTATTTATGCAAAAATTGATGAATGGTTGTTTAACACGTTCACGCCGGCGCTTATTATGGTTATGTTATTGAACAAAAGTTATGTTATTAATTATAAATGTTTTTAAAAATAAATGTTTTAACGAGAGCGTGACTCTCAGGTCTTCTTTTTCGACAGTAAAAGTGTTAAAGATCTAAATATTTGGTGTTATGTACGGTCTAATAGCACAATTAAATGCGAGCCACCGTCAATTTATTTTTTCTCGATGAATAAAAATAGCAACATATTTTAAACTTGTATTTTAAACTCTCTTAAACATAATTTGATGTGTAATGGAATATTATTGTTCCTGTTACTTTATTTTAACTGCAAAAAATATAACACAACTGTATAAAAAATACATTAGGACAAGGATATGATTATAATTTATATACATATGTATTAGTATATTGAACATTTATCGTAAATGTTAAGCACATATAATTTATTTACAAATTAATTAACATTTTTATTTTTGTTTCATATATTTTTGTACCCACCACCACGGTTGGATGTACATGTCTCTATGTCAAAACATTGAAATTGAAACAGTGAAAAGGGTGCATGCCACAGCTCGACCAGTATACATCAGCATCGAGTAGTGAACTACATCTGTGTATGTAAATCGGTATTCATAAATATGTTTATTGAAATATGTTTATGCTTTGGTGTATCGGTGGTGGATATTCACAATCTGGCATAAGCCAAATATAGCGTTTTCGCCTATTACTCTATGAATCATATTACATGTATTATTTTTGAAATTCCTCTGCACCGTTTTTATAGCACGCTTTCCGAAAGGATAACAGCTTATAGCGTTCATTTTGTAATGCTTGTTCCAATTCTAGAACACGTACATGAATTTCCATTTCTTTTGTCTTCCTTTGCGATGGTGTCAATTGGGTTAAATCGAAATCATTCAAATTATCCAACCTGACGTTGCCATCTTTTACTGCCGCAACGACTGCTCCGGTCGCTTGAGATACATCGCGCGATGCTTTTGTTAATTCCATTAACTTTTCACTTTCTTTATTCGCTTTAACTTTGCTTGCAATTACAAGTTGTGCAGTGCAGGCTGCAATCTCCTGTGCTGCTACTATAATCTCTAAATTGTTACTGAACTCGGAGGTAAAAAAGTTATTGGCAGCCTCAACTAGAAAGTTTGCACCTCTGGCAATATTTTTTGAAGCGGATATTAAGCCCTCGGTCCAATGGTTGTTGCGTTTATAAAACTCTTTAGCAGGAAACTTACCTAAATGTAAATGTAAAGTGATATATTCATATGAAAAAGTTAAAAATCTAGGAACAAATTAACTTTAGGAGACATTCTCATATTACTGCCAGCGAGAGGGGGCTGTGAGAATAAACAACGTTTTATTATTTAGCGCTCGTTCCTCCTTCATGTGAACCTTAAATGGGGTATTTTTTTATAAATATCCAGGTAACTATACGTAACGCTTCCGTATTTGCAATTTTTTCAAAATTTGGTATTATTTTATTTAAGAATTATCATAAGTTGTTAATTTTTAACCTTACGAGCACTACATATAAATTAAATTAGTAATTGTTTGATTTGGAGATATATGTACTTTCAAACGCAGCAAAACAAGAGGTAAAGCAAAGAGCGAGTAATCTAAGAATGTTACCTAAAACCCATTAAACCACTATCCATATTTAGCTTAGACCAAATCTTAAATGTATTCCATTTTTATAGGTACATATGGGCGTGATATTTTATATATTTTGCTCAATTTAAAAAAATAAATGGTGTAAGTGAAAGAAATTTGTACCTTTGCCTTGAGCGACTATTTCTTCTTGGAGAAGACGTGATTTTTGAATTAAGATTTTTATTGACCTCATCAATTCCGTACAGGAGTCCAAGATTTTTTCATGTACTTCCAATTTAATATCATTCATTCCTGGCTTTGGTTTAGATAATATTGCTATTATTTTGTTTGTCGCCTCTTCTATTATCTTATCCATTACTTTCAACTCATTTTTAAGCATATCACCCAAATTGGGCTCCTCGGTGGATGTCTGTGTCAAACGAAGGATTAATTCATTTATATCATTCAGTTTTTGTGGTAAAATGGTACTGCATATAGGATGTAATTTTTCGTGAATATTCTCTTCTTTGTTTAATAAAATTGGGTACAATGACATCAAAGCATTTTTAAAAGCCATAAAATTTTCCAAGAGACCTGAAGAAGTCGTACAAAGTTATATACGGATATATCACATGTATGTATGATGTAATGCATACTCACTTTGTGCGCAGACTAAATCTGATGTATTACTGCTAAAAAATGCAATTTGGCCATGTAAAATCGTTGTGGCCAATATAAGACATAAATATGTTGCTTTGAATTTTTTGTGATTATAGTTATTACTATTGTCATTTTCACCACCATAGGTCTCAAGTTCTACATTTAATTGTTTTATTAAATGTCGTATTCTTTCCATACCATTAGCTGCTTTTTCTGGAGTAAATTCAAAATGGTTTATTGCACCGCTTATATCATGGAAATTATCTATTAACTTGGTAAATATACAATGCAAAAGATTTCTTGTATTATCTTCTGTCTGTTTCAGTTCTCCAATTTCTTTTTGTGCTTCAGCTAATTGTTGTTTCAAACATGACAAGTTGTCATGTACATCATTTAATTGTTTATTCATTTTGTAATTGTCTTCTTTGAAGCTTCCTATTTCGATATCCAAATTCTGCAAAATGCAAAAAGAAATATCGAATGTTTATCGCCACAACTTCTATACTCTTGTACTTACCGTTATTTTCGTTTCACATTTTAATTTCTCTTCTAATAACATAACACATTCTTGTTGTTTGAAAAGTACGTCATCAGTTAAACGTTTAATTATATCATTCGTTGAATCCTCTTTCTTTTTCAGTTCATTTTTCAGTACTGTTTCATTATTAGAAGAACTCGTTATTAATTGTGTTAATGCCAACTGCAGTTGAGCAGTTTCAGCTTTTAATTTGATTATTTCTTCATTCTTAATTGAAAGATTTTTTTCATACTCTTCCTTATGCGTAAGTGAACGTGTTTCTAACTCTTTTACCTTTAGACACTGCCTTTCAAATTCCATTTTCAATTCAGTGTTAGCTTCTTTTTCTGAACGTAAAGTTTTATTCTCGTCATTTTGCTATATAACAAGATATTGAAAGCATATTGTTTTATTGTTGTTGTTGTTGTTGTTTTTGTTTCACTTTTAGTTTTTACTTACCATTCGCAAAAGATTAACATGCTCTTCTCTTAACTTTGCATACATGACCTTAAGTTTTTCAAATTTGTCTTGCATAGATTTAGTTTTTTCTTCAAACGTTCGAACCTCATCTGCAAAATAAATTTACGAAATGAAAAAATCATATTTTAAAATAGAGGGTATATTTATACTGACGATATATATACTTACTTTGAAGGACAGGTAATTCTTTTACATCACTTTCCAATTTTTGAATTGTAAACATCGTTTCCAGTAGTTGTTTTTTTATAGATGTTAATTCGATTTTTAACTCATTATTAATTGAAATTAATTCTAAATTTTGTTGTTTTAAAAGACTGTCACTTTTAAGCTGGTTCTCTTTGAGGGTTAACTCATCTTGTAACTGTTTTATAATGATATCCTTTTCATTTGTAATCGATATTACACAGTCACTTTGGTGTGGTTTGAAACATACAAGAGGTTCGTTACTGTTAGTGGTGGTTTTTTCTACATATTCTTCTTTTTCTTGCTTGATACATACAACAGGCGCAACATAATTGCCAAAATCAATTTGAGATAAAAAATTTGGTGCATTATCCGGCAACAAAGGTACTTGAATAACATCCGCAAAATATTGAAGCGGTCGAACACTATCATAGAAATGTTTAATTTTTATGAATAAATCCTTAAAACGTTCCCGATGTCCCATTAGAACATCATTAGGTAATCCGTTATGTAATTTAAACATCAAACGAACACAAGTATCATACAAGGGATTGGAATCTTGTACCAATGTTATTAAAGGGGCTAAACGGCATTGGCCTTGTGGTGACATTGAGGACATACGGAATGTGTTCACGGAATTGAAGATCTTCGACTGAACATCAATTATATGATCCAAGTAATCAAAGATTTCCACGCACAGTTGAAAGCTGTGAAGGGATGTGGTGTTAACGTTGATATAACATATAAAATAAAGATACGTTAGGTAACTTACTATACGTTTATATCATTACCCCCGAACCTTTCTACATCGCAAAAGTCCAGAGTTAAGGAACCAGGAAATACCGAATTCTTTTCATGGAATTCTAACTTATTTACAAGCAATTTGGTGTACGATTCAATGCATATACCAACTCCATCTTTTAAATAACCCCATAATTTACCGACTTCAATTATTAGCGTTTTATGCCTTAAAGATTGCTTAAGAGTTATTTCGTGTCCTTCCCGCAAAACTTTGTGAACCAAATGGCAGAATTTCCACGCTGAAAAGCGATGTTCCATTAAAGGCTGCCGTGTGATTATTGACCAAAATGTTTTCATTTCTTTGGTACGATGTGTGATAATAATAACGTTACGGGCATGTTTCATTTTTAGCGGGGTCTCCGTAGGATTTAACGCCTTGGCAATACTGATAGTCTAATAAATATTTTTTCAAATTAGTCAAACGATTACCACTCAGTCCATGAAACAATTAAATGTATATATTTAAGATATATTTACTTACTAGATGATTGTCCTTATCCATTATAATTGAGTTGGAGATTAACAAGTAGGAATTACACTTTTTATCTTATCTGTTTGTTGCAAAAAATATTAACAATTTTCCAAACATTATTCTTTTTCGTATAAGAAAACGAAATTCAGAATTTTTTATATACACAGTTGTAATTTAATAAAAACGATAATTTAGAGATGAAACTCGAAACTCGGCGAATTGTTATTTTGAAAACAAAATATATTAGGCTGTAAAAGTAGTAAGTATTAATGTAGAGAAGAAAAATGATTCAAAATTTTTCAAAAATTAAATCGGGATCAGATAACGGCCACGCCTACAATTTACAAAAATTATTATTAGATTAAATTTTCAATAATAATGCAAATAATTTGGTTGGTAACTTCATTGTCTACACTTATTTTTAGATTACAGCTGAGATTTCGGTGGGAAAGTATTTGTTGTTTTTAATCTTGGAAAAAGAGATTTTCGTTCTCCGTGTGAATGTTTTAAGTTTTTATTTTTTAATAAAAATAGTTACAATAAATATGGCTTAGGCAGTAAATTTTTTACGAATTAAAAATATTAATTTAGTAAAACAATCGACAAATACAAAATGGTTAGTATTTCTTAACAACTACTATATTTATTTGAGTGTGTGGTCCGATTTTAACTAAAAATAGAACCGACCTAAATATATTAATGAATATGCATACAATGATAAATTTACAGGCGGTGTTGGGTGCACAAATGGTTTTAACTCTTATCATGATTAGCATTATACAAAAAGTGAATCCTCATTTTTCATTTGCCAAATGGATTCTTTGTTCCACTGGCTTATACCGTTACCTCCATCCTACAGATGATGCCTTAAGAACAAAAGCCGGTATCCCCAAAGAAAAACCGAACAAGAATCAACAAAAGCACAAGTATCAACAGCAGCAAAGTGGAATCGCTACCTACCCCACTAATAATCAATTTCACATACCACGAAGTTTAGAAGTAGATTTGGAAACTATGCCAGTACTTACCAAAGATGTGATACATTTACGTTATTTCACAGAATATCAATGGTTGGTGGATTTCAGTGTATATGCGGCCATAGTTTATGTTATATCAGAGGTGATCAACAGTAACAGTGGTTAATGTGATTATTTACTTAACTTTAGTTTCTGGTTTTTGCGTTTTTGTATCTTAGATATATCACTATTTCTTTCCTTTAAAGAATGAGGTCAATCTAAGTATGGTTTGGTGTATATTGGTAATTTTCTTTGCTCTGTAAGTAATTGTTATCATTATTCGGTTATTGGAAACTTCACATAAATATATTTTTTAATTTTAAGGAAATTATTATCTTCGTTGACCGTTTTATATTTTCAAGGTGAAGATTCCATAGGCGAACGTTCAATGGTTATTGTGGCGTGCTTAGTGTATCTACTAATTGCCATGATAGTGCTTATTATTGATGAAAGTATTCTAGAAACTGGTTTAAAGGATGCTTACAACAGTTTTAATAATAGTGCTGCTAAATTTCTTAGCCAACAGGGTCTACAGTCATCGTAAGTAATGAATAATAAATAGACGAAGTAAAATATGTTCACGCTTAGTTGCCTTTAATTCATTTTTATAGCGGTCCCGCTTCAAAACTCATAATTAATTTTTTTATGGCTTTAGGGTGTGGATTACTGGGATCTTTATACACATTTCCTGGTTTGCGTATGGCTAAAATGCACTGGGATTCTTTAAGATATTATCGTGAAAGTAAATTGAAGCAAATTTTACTGAATATTAGTTTCGTGTTGCCATTAATTTTGGTTATTCTGTGGATACGTCCCATAAGTCGTGACTATTTAACCGTTCGCATATTTGGAGGCATGGATAAACCATTGTAAGATTAATATTAAATAAGTGATATTTGGCACTAATGCTTTATTCCATTGCAAAGATTGAAACCTCAAAATTTTGAAACGTTACGTTTATTGTTGGTTGTATTTGTGGTGATATTACGTTTCGCCTTAATGCCCCTCTATTTACAATCATATCTAAATTTGGCACATGATCGTATTTTAGATTTGCGCAAAGAAGCAGGACGCATTACAAATGTAGATTTTCAGAAGAAGGTATAACATCATTCTTTTAATCCAGTTGCAGAAAATTGCTTTTATAATGCTTTTATTTTGCTTAGATATCTTCAATATTTTATTATCTATGCGTCGTAACATTACAATTTGTTGCCCCTTTGATATTATGCTTATATTTAACTCTAATGTACAAAAGTCTGGGTGGTTTTAGCTGGACAGGTTTGTTTTCTGAGACGCTGGTTTTGCAAAAAGACTATCTGGCTGAAAATGATCCACATCCACTGACTATGGCTAATCAAGATTTTACAAAAGGCTTAATGGAGCACCGTGATCTTGGCATCATAGAAGTTGAACAGGATTTTAATATTTTAGAATCAGCACAAAATCTACAATTGTCTCTGATGAGCCTGAAAAATGTAAGTCATATTTTTTAATACAAAACTTTAATTTTCTTTATTACATTTTATAAACGATTTTAAAGGTCTTCACTACTGAAGTGTATAAGGGTTTCCTGGGCTTCGCCACATGGTGGAGTTATTTTACATTATTTGCCACAACCTCTTTAGGTATTCTGTATCAATCCTATTTCAATAAAACGTAAACAATATGCGGGGCAGTAGCAATTGCATGTAAATTAGCTCTGCTTAAAATAAAATTAACAACGACGAAATCAATAAGTGCCAAATGGTAGTTCGTTATTATTGTTGAATTTTTTATTAGTATGATGATAATTGTGTATAAAATAAAAAACTTTAGAGTTTATAATTTTAATATTTTAGTTTCAAGTAGACAAGTCACCTTTATGTATCTATAATGTGATTGATCGATATATAAAATACTCTAAAAATTAAATACCTAAAATTTCCTGTTTGTACACAGCGTGGTAGGCATTACGTATGAGTACATAAGGGAAACATGATTCTAGCAAATCCATGGTTAGGAAGGGAGACTGTTTAACAATTTCATCCAGTAATAAATAAATTGATTCGCGATTGCGTGTGGCGTCACGGTCTGACTCCTGACCCAGACGGAGTAGCGAAGAGCTAGCCAAAGCTAAAAATTCCTTCATACGATCCTCAATATCATTTTGTCCGCATATGGTAAATAAAGCTCCGAATATATTATTAATGGCCACCGACATGCAGTGTGTGTTGTTGGAATGGCCATCAATGCTGGCTCGGTAAAATGAATTTTCATTACGCGCCAACTTCGGTATGGACACGGCCACAAATACCATCAGTAAACAAGCGGTTAAATGTTCTCCCTCATCATATTCAGGTTTTTTAGATTTTAAAGTTGCTGCTAGTGTGGGGTCCACCTTGCAGGTAAGGCCAGCTGCTGATGCCATTTCTGATGCAATGCGAATTTGATCACCACCCGGTAAATGTTCTTGAAAATCTTTAATAGAACTCAATAGGAATGGTATACGTTTTTCCAGTACATCCACCAAAGCTTCGTGTACCAAATTACGAAAACACAGAATAACACCAATAATGCTCATGCGTTGTAGAACACGATCAACATCTTGCAAACGCTTAAATTGTTCTTTCATTACCTCAGGCTTGTCAAAGCTAGTACGCAAAGTAATTAAGACTTCTTTATTAACGCCTACTAGTGACTTTAACTCCTGCACTTGATTTGCTATGTGCCACATTAGAGTTTCATTTAGTGATTTAATGCCGTATGGACCCACCAATTCGGTCAAAGCACGTAATTCATTCAAATCTGAAAACTCTTGTGGATTGAATGGCACCCAACCTTCTGGAGAAATAGGTACAAAGGCTTTTTGATTATTACTAAATACAATGCTACCGGCTGAAACACGTCTTAATAACACTTCACTGTACCTATTATATAGAGATTAATTTATAAGTTAACAATTAAGTTTTTCACTTGCACAAATACGCATTATTTACCAAGTATTGTATAGAGCGGCAATCGTTTTTTCACCGTGAGAATCCAAAGATTGCGTTTGTTGCAGCAAGCAATTGTTAAACACACGGGTCATATCGATGTGAACATAATTTTCTACGGTTTGCAAAACATTCATATAAGCTCTAACCGAGGCCAACAATTCGGATGGTTTTGCTATTTCCATTGTGTCCTGGTTAAACATAACCATTCCTACTAAGTCCCGCGAAAAGCGATGTTCCAAATTTTGACATAAATACTCGCGAGGTGCAAATGCAAACTCCCACACATTCACGGTAGGGCAATAATTGATGGCATAACACAACTCAGTCAGGGCCATATGCAATTTATCCATGGTAGTTAGATCTTCTCTTGTCTTCCTATAAGATTCATCGCCTGGTTTACGAATATCGTCATATTGTTTCTTGGATTTGTCTTTTTTCTTACGAGTCGATTGCACGGATAAAATTTTGGCACAATGTTTGGGCAAAAGAGCATCAGCCATGGTACACTGTTCATCGCATATGGTGGTAATGATATTTTTGGCCTCTTTGGCCATTTCTTCGAGAAATATATTGACTACACTTAGGGACCGCTCGCGAATATGATGGCGTTCTTCGGGACACATTTCGTGAGTACAATTCTGGAAATGACTACAAATCAATGGGAACGCTATTATATAGCGATTCTGTGCTGGAAATTCTAAGCACATATGAAATTGGTCGTCAAACATTTTACTATAGAAGCAAAAAATGCTTAAATCCGACGTTTCTACCAAAATCTCATCTAAATTATCTACCACACGTGTGTGAAATACCATAGAATCTAATAAGCGAGCTAGCTCTACATGCTCACCGATACGCAACACTGCCTTTCCGACACTCATGTAAGTTTGCAAACGAAACCAATCTAAACGAAAAGCTCTAAAATCAAACAATTCATTTTCCTCCACTTGTTTAACGGACAAATTGGAGGCTGTGTTGTATAGAGACGAAAAGATGACACTTTCGTCTTCAGGACACATTTGTAAACTTTGCATCCGAATATTAAGATCAGTTGAATCAAATCCAGATAAATACTGTACATAATACCGTTGCATAACTTGACTGTATTTTCGTACCAAAGCACGAAGCTCTTCCATATGAAACAATAATTCGGGTAATTGACGATCCACCAGATCTTCATTGCTTTTACCTAAATAACATATACAAAACATATGTATTGAATTAGATATAAGAATTATATGAAAAGTATATGGGATCGGTAACCTTTATTTTTTAGCAATGGCGGGTTATCATTGTGTCGCAAAAGCCATAAAATCTCGTCTCGAGCCAAACACAAGCCTATGAATATGAAAATTGCTTTTGGTCCAAGTAAGCCTGGTTGATCAGTCATTATCAAGGCCAATTCTTTCAGGGCGGTGCGCAAAAACTTACGTCGTTCTCGATGCATTAAAGCTGCCTTCTGTACCGCATTGCTGTAGGCCTCTTTTACTTCATTTATACGCTTACTATAACCTTTAATGCCATCAAAAGTATTGTGAATGTACTGATGAATCTGCAGTACCTCATCACGAAACAAAGCTATAACCCAACTGGATTCCAAAGCAGAAAGCCAAATTTTGTTAACTTCAGGGTACTGAGCCAACATCTGGTGATTGAGTAACAGACCAAATATAATCCAACGATCCATAGCTTCAAGTGAGAGATATTCACACGACATGGTATCCGTGCGTACTGCTTTTAACAAAATGGCCGGATTACCCACTAAACTGAGCTTTTGCATTTCACGCCATTTATCAGATGGTAAGTTGCGCAAAGGATATATGGTAGTTAAAGAACGCAAAGCATTATTAAGTAGTCGTTGATGGGGTATGAACTCTTCGGACAACTTCTTCAGTGGCACTTCGTAATCAAGAATCATTTGTCCTAAACGAGGAAAGCCCGAGTCGGCCTGGTTATGTTGCAATTCATAGGCGGCATTGTAAAGGCCCAAGACAGCTTTGCGATCCTCAACTCTCGAAAGTAATACCATCAGTGAAACATACGTAACCACTAAATCCAAATAAGTTTTGGTTAATTCAAAATTTAGGGTAATATCTAAATGCATCTGAAACGTATCCATGGTGGTGAGCAATTCACAGACATTGTCCTTAAAATCAAGCAGATCCACAAAAGTGTGATAGTACAAAGATAAGGATTTAATAATTTCCGCCTTTATATTGACAATTGCATTTAATCCTTTCACATCAATGTTAGGAAATCTTTTCACTATAAACTTGATGGAAGATTCCAGAGATTTTTCGGATAGAAACCCAGGCTTTGACTTGGTGTCACCGCAGGCTTTTTTTATATTATACACACGAGTCAAAATACCCAAACCGCGATTATTTAAAATTACTAATTTTTCTGTAATTTTTTGTTGACTGGGATACATAGCACGAGACATTTTAGTAGATGAAAGTTTTGCATTTGGAAATACGGAAATTATTCGACCGCACCTAGATTTCTTCAATGTAGAACGGAAAATAAAATTGCCTTTTTACACAGCTTATATAATTTTTCGCAGATTTTTACAATTCATTACCCAAATACTTTGGCGTTAAGGAGTATTGTTAAATGTAATTAGCTTTACATTTTTCAATTCAATAAAAAATTACACCAATCGTCTCTAAAAAAATTTAGTCACACCAAAGTCTATGACATACACTATTAATAATGTAAACAACGCATGGACGTAAAAATTCGCAAATATATAACAGTGTTGTAGTAGTGAGATAAAACTAAATGAAATATATATAAATATATAATTGAACAACATGTAAAATTTGGCGATAGGGGGATTTCTTTATTTTTAATACACATATCATACTTTTAGAAGCATGTACATAGAAGAAAAGTCATCTTTATTATATATTATTTTTACAACATTTTTGTGCACGAAATCTGTTTTCATTTCATCTGTTTCACATCTAAACTTGTCTAAACCATATAATTTGCATTCTATTACAACATACATTCAATGCGTTGTAGAATAAAGCGCTATAACTATTATATATAATAAAGGCCACTCTTATACGGATATTCATAGTAGTAAAAAATTGTTCACGTTGCTAGTTTAATTCGGGTACCGTAAGATAAATTGAAAATAAATATAATATTCCCATTATATATATAGAGTATTATAAGCATTTTTAAATAAAACAAGTATGAGAGCAGATCAAAATATTTCACGTAACAAGCTGACGAGAAAAGATTTGTGTCGTGTACCAGAAACTATTTCTTTCCCAATCGAAGAGGTGTGCACCTTGGAGGAATGGAAAGAAAAGAAAATTTTTGAAAATTGTATGCAACTCTCGAAAGGTAAACCGAAGTAAGTACATGTATAATATGTAAAGAAAATATTTTTTTTATTTTTTAAAATTATACATCACATACATGATGTTTTTATATAGGTATACCTTTTATGATGGCCCTCCCTTTGCTACTGGCTTACCACATTATGGTCATATATTGGCGGGAACTATTAAGGATATTGTTACGCGTTACGCTTATCAACAAGGATATCATGTGGATCGACGTTTTGGCTGGGATTGCCATGGTTTGCCAGTAGAATTCGAAATCGATAAATTGTTAGGCATTCGCGGCCCCGAAGATGTAGAAAAAATGGGTATAGCCGCTTACAATGCTGAATGTCGGAAAATTGTTATGCGCTACGCCAACGAATGGGAAGCAATTGTAACCAGAATGGGTCGTTGGATCGATTTTAAAAACGACTACAAAACTTTATACCCTTGGTATATGGAATCTATTTGGTGGGTCTTCAAACAACTATACGACAAGGGCTTGGTATATCAGGGCGTGAAAGTTATGCCATATTCTACCGCTTGCACCACGCCATTATCTAATTTTGAATCAGGTCAGAATTATAAAGAAGTTGTGGACCCATGTGTGGTGGTGGCGTTACAAACTGTATCACACGAAAATACTTTTTTTCTGATATGGACAACTACACCTTGGACTTTGCCATCGAATTTTTCTTGTTGTGTCAACCCGAATATGATATATGTTAAGGTAACTATTATGTTGTTTTATTAATTTAATCAATTAAAATATAAAATTTAGGTAACCGATGTTAAAACGAGTCGTTTTTATATTTTGGCCGAATGTCGATTAAGTTATGTATACAAAACAGAGGATGAATATCAAGTAGTAGAGAAATTTGCTGGTAAAAAATTAGCTGGCGACCGGTATAAACCTTTGTTTCCATATTTTGCTAAACGCGGTCAAGACATTGGAGCCTTTAAAGTATTGGTAGATGATTATGTAACAGATGATTCGGGAACAGGCATTGTGCACAATGCACCATATTTTGGTGAGGACGATTATCGTGTTTGCTTGAACGCAGGTATTATAACTAAATCTAGTGCTAGTATATGTCCCTTGGATGATGCTGGACGTTTTACTGAGGAAGTTCCAGACTTTAGGGGTCTCTATGTAAAAGATGCTGATAAACAAATTGTGGCTTACCTCAAAGCAAAAGATAATTTAGTATCGGTTGGTCAAGTGAAACACAGTTATCCATTCTGTTGGCGTTCAGACACACCCTTAATCTATAGAGCGGTACCATCTTGGTTTGTACGCGTAGAACACATGTCAAAGCATTTGTTGGTATGCAGTTCGTTAACCTATTGGGTTCCAGATTTTGTTAAGGAGAAACGTTTCGGTAATTGGTTAAAAGAAGCTCGCGATTGGGCGGTAAGTCGTAATCGTTATTGGGGCACACCGATACCAATTTGGAGATCGCCCAATGGTGATGAAATGGTTTGTGTAGGTAGTATACAAGAGTTGGAGCAATTGTCAGGAAAACGTATAACCGACTTACATCGTGAAACAGTAGACGATATCGAAATTCCCTCCGCTATACCGGGTAATCCGCCACTGCGTCGTATAGCGCCGGTATTTGATTGTTGGTTTGAATCAGGCAGCATGCCATTTGCTCAACAACACTTTCCTTTCGAAAATGAAAAAGATTTTATGAGCAATTTTCCAGCCGACTTCATTGCGGAAGGTATTGATCAAACGCGCGGTTGGTTTTACACATTATTAGTCATATCAACGGCTTTATTTAATAAAGCCCCTTTTAAGAATCTAATAGCCAATGGGTTGGTATTGGCGGCTGATGGTCAGAAAATGTCTAAACGCAAAAAGAATTATCCTGATCCTTTGGATGTAGTGCAAAAGTATGGAGCCGATGCTTTACGCTTATACTTAATCAACTCACCAGTGGTGCGTGCGGAAAATTTACGCTTTAAAGAAGAGGGTGTTCGAGATATCGTTAAAGATGTTTTTTTACCTTGGTACAACGCCTATCGTTTTCTCTTACAAAATATCGCTCGCTTTGAGAAAGAGGATTTAGATAATAAATCTCTCTATATATACCATAAGGAAAGACATTTGAAAAATATAGAGAAATCTTCCATCATTGATATATGGATTTTGTCCTTTAAAGAGTCCCTTTTAGATTTTTTCGCTACAGAAATGAAAATGTATCGTCTTTACACTGTGGTGCCTAAACTGACGAAATTTATCGATCACTTGACCAATTGGTGAGAGGATCCCACCGAAAATATTAAATCTTTATCTTGAGTAAAGTGTCGTATTATTATTGCAGGTATGTTCGCTTAAATAGACGTCGCATTAAGGGTGAAATGGGAAAAGAGGAATGTATACAATCCTTGGATACTCTCTACGACATTTTGTATACGATGGTTAAACTAATGGCGCCCTTTACTCCCTTCTTAACCGAATATATGTTTAAACGTTTGGTTCTATTTCAACCACCAAATAACGCGGAGAACATTGAATCTGTCCATTATCAAATGATGCCCACATCAAATCGGAATTTCATTCGAGCCGACATTGAGAAATCAGTGGGTTTAATGCAAGCGGTCATTGAACTGGGTCGTGTAATGCGCGATCGTCGTACTCTACCCGTGAAATATCCAATATCGGAAATCATTGTTATTCACAAAGACCCTCAATGCTTGGAGGCTATAAAAAATTTAGAAGATTTCATACTGAGTGAACTGAATGTGCGGAAATTGACATTGAGCTCGGATAAAGAGAAATATGGTATAACACTACGAGCGCAACCAGACCATAAGGTACGTAGATAATGATATTTACTCTAACCTAATTACAATAGTATAATATTTTATTAAACACCTCAGGTATTGGGTCAACGTTTAAAAGGTAATTTTAAGTCAGTAATGGCCGCTATTAAGGCTTTAAATAACAATGATATCCAAAAGCATTTAAACAATGGATACTTTGAAATTGAAGGACAACGTATTGAATTGAGTGAAGTTCGTATTTTATATTGTACATCTGGTCATATGAGTAGTGAAAATTTCGAGACAAACAGCGATAATGAAGTAATTGTTTTATTGGATATGACGCCCAATGAGGAACTATTAATAGAGGGTTTGGCTCGTGAGGTTATTAATCGAGTGCAGAAGTTAAAGAAAAAAGCTCAATTAATACCTACTGACCCGGTATTGATATATTATGAATTGCAAACCCTTCTTCATAAGCAGTCTGATATTAGTCAAATTATTAAAGCTATGAGCATTTATCATACAATGATTCAGACTGCCATTAAATCTGAATTTAAAAAATATTGTCCAAAAGATTCATACAAACGGCGTATCATTATTAGTGAGACGGTAGATCTGAAAGGTATTGATCTTAAATTGACGATTTGTTCTACTGAAGAAGTTCAATTGCCCTTATATAATTGGGTTAATATTATACTTGCACATGATGTACAATCTCGTTTTCATGGAGGCACCAAAGCTTCTGCATTGTTGCAAAACTATGTTACCAAAGAATTTCTGACTATGGAAGGATTACGTCGTGAAGTTGATGTTCTCTTCGGTTTATATGGAGTTAATTATACTATTTTCGATCAGAAAGACGGCAAAGTTATGCAAATACAACACGTAAACGCTTCTCTAAATAGAAAATTGTTGATTGTTTCACGACACCCGGAGGAGGCTGTTAAATTATTGCAAGAATCGTCTACCGTCAATAAACCATTTTGTAGATATGTAAATAAGAAGGATGCTACTTTATTTATCGAGAATCCTTTAGGCGTAGACCGATTAATTTCTACTGCAGCATAATTTCCTTTTATTATAAATATATAATTTCGTTATTTTAGAGTAGAAAGTATCCAATAAAAATATCACTACGTGGTGTTATTAATGAAAAACTGATTAAATTCATCCGAGTTGCAATAAAATTTTGTATATTATTTGAGTTACTTTCACATCGATAATAAAAATTAATGAAAACACTTTTCCATTAATGTCAGTTGCATTCTATAGTGTAACATACATATCCATACTCTGGTGGTTGTTAAAAGTGAGCGCAATTAAGTACATGCTGAGCATATATGTAAAAGTGAAGAGTATCTAAGATCTTAATTTTACCTATGAGTACCCTACCCGAAGTATGAAATTTAAAAATTTTAGATTCTGTATAGGTACCATATGTACCATATTATAGGGTGTAAACACTAAGCATGCGCAGATTAAAACATTAATTATAAAATCAACTTCTCCATTCACGAAGTTGGAACACTGGCAACAATACGGAAGGTGCGGAACACGAAGGCAGTCAAAAGTTTCTTTTAGGACGGATTAATGAAACTACCTTAAACGGAAAATTTTATTAATATACATTTATAATCGTACAACACATATATAAAAAATTAAATTAAAGTTACTGCTGCTAAATATTATGTTCGAGAGTGAACGTCTTAACAAAACGCATTTTTTACAACGACCAAAACTCGCTTGGAATAAATACAATATTAAACATTTTACATCGGCACCTATTCGCCATGTATGAATATAATACACACATACTTTATTCTAACTTTAACAATATTATTACGCTTTATATTAAATAGGGAATTTTACAAAAAACGCAATTTTCTTCTATATAAATGTGTGTGAGTGGGAAGAAACTCTAAATTATATAAAAATTTACACTCTCAATACAAAATATGTACACAAAAGTGGAGCTGCATTGTAAAAAAAACATCAAAGTTGTCCATTCCATGAAATAAAAAAATGAAACAAAAACTGACAATAGCTAAAATTTTATAATTTACAATTATAAAATTAAAGAAATGACAGAAATAAATAATAAAAGAAATAGTTCGTTGGCATATTATGAGTGGGAGTAAAGTCGGCAACTCAAAATCGTCATTGTTTCGAATTAAATATAACTCCTGAAATTAATAGAATAGAAAATAATGTGTTGGACGTGTGAGAGATAAAGTATAGAGTATAAGGTTTTTAACGGTAAATTTGAGCGGTATTAAATATTTTTATTAGGCGCAGACTCTAAATTTTCTCATTTTTCCTTACCTAACTAACTGAAACGTCGTACAATAACAAAAAAAAAAATATGATAATTGTAAGAAACAAAACAAACTATAAAACATCTGAAGGACTGTAGATTTCGTTTCTTTGTTGTTGTTTGTTTGTTGGTACACAAAAGTGGCACCGGTCCTGCCCTCTAGCACTGTATCAGATGGTACGGCAGCCACAGCTGCTTGTCTACCGCAAGGCAGTCTTAAAAATGTCAGCACCATTGGGTTATTCAATGGCATCGGTTTGGGCGGCACCTCTAATCTTGGAGTCGCTAACATGTCTCTGTTGCCTGAAGCAGTAACCAGTAGTAACAGTTCAACTGCCAAGGAGTCTACAATACCGCATTTATTGTCGCCCACGCACACACTAACCCTACAGCCTGTTATTTATGCTAATACACCGGCAATGGGTGGTAATGTAGGTACAGTTGTGGCCACCTGTAGCAACGATAGTGGCTTATCATCTATTTTATCGTCGTCGACACATTCGTTAACACAAATATCATCATCACCTGTCACAAATGCAGTGTTGGCCTCTAGCGTTATTACATCCACGGGATATAACAGTAACTTTAATATCAGCAATACTGCTAACAACAATGCCTGCACTAACAGCAGTAGCAACAGTTGTACACCGGGAAGTGGTAGTGGCAGTGGAGGACGCAGTAGTCCCGTCATTGGTAGCATAACAGCCGGACTCAGCAATGGTCTAGCTTCGTCTTCATGCATTTATGGAGCTGGTACGGTTAGAGTAAGCTGCGTTAGTCCATCACTTCTGTATGCAGAACGCACCTCTCCTGGCCTAAACATAATGAGTAAAACTAAAACGTTAAGCCCTTTACAAGGCTCACCCATTACCATTTCTGTGCCATCTTATGCAGTAAGCACTTGTTCTTCAATCAACAGCACACCTACTCAGCCTTCTAACGGGGCAAACTATTTGAATACAATTAAAGTTCTTGGACCAGCCGCTTCTATAGATTTGGGTACTTCACCTTTGACGCATCGTAACTATCCAGGCATAAAAGGTTTTTCGTTTCGTCGAAGTTTCGATGACAAAATGACGACAGTTACAACCACGGTTACGGCAGTTATTAGTCAAAGTCAAAGTACATTGAGTGGCGGTAGTGCAACGGTTTCGGCAACAGCAGCTGCAGTGACTGTAACGACTTCTCCATTTTTATCGAATTTTCCTGTCACTTCATCACATTATCACCAATATCAACATCACTTGCAGCCCGCTTTACCAAATCCTCTAATTGGACACTCTCATTTACAACAAACACATTTGCATCAGGCTCTACATTACCCAGGTATCGGCTTGCACCATTCTCACCTTCACCATCAGCATCATCATCATCATCATCATCATCATCATCATAATTTAGGTGTGAGTGGTGGCAGTTTTCACACCAACTTCATTGGAGGTTTTGCTTCGTCAGCATTGAAGCATTCCTTTGGCACGACAAGTAGTGGGATTGGTATAGCTGTTGGTGGTGCCTTACTGTATGCACCATTAACTTCGTCTCAGTCTACTACAAAATTGACACATCGTGACGATTACCTTCAGCAAATTGGCTATTTACCAACTACACGTATTTATAGTACACCATCCAGTGTAATGGATGAAGATAAGGCTCAGCAAGATTTTTTATCGTTGTCGCTGTCACCACCTTTGAATAGACGTCGTGATATGCCAGCATTACGTGGACCCTATGTTAGTCTGTAAGTATGTATAAAGCCATATATATGCAGGAAAAATGTTGGAAACTCTCGAGTAAATTTTTCGAAAAACCTTCATATACAAAAGTTGTCGGGTTAGAAGAGGGTAGATCAAAGTCAATCACAATCTTTTAGCCCAACCACTTTTTTATTTGAATTTTTTCCGAAAATTTCCTCCAATAACGTTACTCGAGAGTTTTCACCTTTTTCCCTCATACTCTGTAAATATGCACGCATACGTTGTATAAAATTCATATTGTGTAAGGGCATATCCATTTTGTATAGTGTGAATTAAGAATTTCAATTGATGCATATGATATTCAGAGCGTATGAGTGTTTATTTTGTGCTTCGTAATAAAAATCGTTGGTGACGCTCGTAATATAGTAAACAATGCTATAAAGTAGCATACTTTACCAATTGTACAGGGTGAGGAAAATGCCATAATTAGTTTAGTTCCAACAACAGTGATGGCGTGCCATATAAAGTCGCTTATTAAGAAACGGTCCTGTGTAAAAAGAACCTAATAATGGACCGATCAGATCCATTTTCAATTGTGACTGGCCTTGGCATAGGTCAGGTTTTTATATGTATAAGAAATACATGAACGGCAAATTGTGATTTTGAGCGGGTCGGTATAATATAAGGTCGTTTAGGAAGCACAAATACATACAATCCACCCTTGTACAACTTTGTGGAGTAGAATATATCTAACTAATAAATATTATATATACGTATATATAAGAGTAACGAGCAAAAACTTATTAAGAGAATAATGTGGCGATTTAGCACAAAGTTGATCACATGATAGAAAATTGCGGAAGCTTGTAAGAAAGTGACATTGACATGATGATGACGTTAAATTTGCATACGTTTGCACTTTTGGCATTCATTTCATGTTTCGCTCTCTGCAACCCAGCCATTACAACTGAAGGATGACATTATTAACCCGTTGCGTTACAATTTAATTTTAATTTTGGAAGAAACTTGCATGTACTGAAAATTCAGTTTAATCAAATCTACGGATTTGGTCCAACTATTTTATAATTTAACACCACACAATCTATTGTACAATATTTATTTTGATTGCGAGCATTACAATTTAGGCATCGTTAAATCAGCAGGTTCCTTGTGCTAGTTGGAAAAGGAATGATAAACTTAGTATACTCTCCATTTGATGTGGAGAGTATAAAAATGAATGCGTAGCATTAGTTAGATGAGGCCGCTGAGTGTATACGATTCTTTAATATTAATTGAAGAAACGAAGTGGGCATAGGCTTTTGTACATATATATATATATAAGTAGAATAAACAGATCACCACGACGGTTGTTCAGTATTTGTTGTGATATTTTTATGAGATGTGTATTGCAATAAAAAAAATTAATTGTCATGATTCTTTCACAGACGTCCGTTTGCATATTTTTATAGTGAACGTTATGCAAGCATAAATTTATGTATTTATAAAAGAACGCAAAAAACATTAAAGTGTTCGTGTACGCGTTTTTATAAAAAATATATCGTACAAGAAATAAAATAATAAGAAGAGGTATTCCATGAAAGAATCGAGTTGTTGCAATTGCCTCTTGGGCGTTTTTAATTATACATAATAATATAATTAGTTACATACTACTTACAACAGTGATTGCCATCAAGCGATTGATGTAATCACTTCCAAACGAACAATAGTATATAGTGGAAATGGAAGTTTTTAATCATCCTGTAAGACATAATTCCAGACCATTTGCGACAACCACTCTGCAGGAACTTTGTTATGCTCAAAATTTCTCTTCAGTGGTGTTTATAAAAAATGTATGCCTCTTGCAAGAGGCGCCTTCATGGAAATATTTATATTTTTTTCTGCATGATTATCACCATATAGCTGAACAGCTGTGGTTTAGCATCACTCTGACATTGAACTATTTTCTATGCCTGTACAACACAGTTGCCGGCATATTAACGGAGCATTACGTTTCATTTAGCTCTTACTGGTTGTATATATCACATTGTTTACAGGAAGATGAGATTTTTATGTTTATTCTCAAATTATCATTATTGGTTCTCTTCGTCTTTCTTATGCAATGGTTAAAATCAAGTTCAAGTATAACGGCAATACCATTAGTAAATAGTAACGATGGCAAATATTCAAACGTTTGTGATAATAAGTCATCAGCCGTAATATGCGATTTCGAATTTAAAACTGCTGCTGAATTATCGAAAATAGTATATGAGTCAGGCTTGCAAATTGAAGATAAAAAACGCCTTAAGCCTATTTTAAGAAAACGTAAATGTGCGTCGGCTGGTCCTATTCTTACACACATACGTTCGAGCAAATGTAAATTGGCGTTCGTGGTGCCGCCATTTTTAATCCCAAACCAAGGTCAATACTTGCCAAAACGAGCTAAACCGTTACTTTTAGTGCACACGGCTAAAACTATTATTAAGTCATTACCGGTCAATTTTGAGTTCAATGATGTTGTCGAACCGGAGAACATGTCTTACAAGTGCGTGCATAACGTTTTATTAATTATAATAAAATTAATCATTAATACAATTACATTTTTGGAAAATTTAATTTTTATAAGTAATATTAACAAGAATTGCAAGAAAGGTTACTTAGTATAGAACACGAACGTGTCTTCCAAAGCAAAAAAAAACATTTTAAAAATGATGTAGAAAAGTACATATGTACATATGGCTCCGAAATGATCAGAATTTAATTTTATTTAATATAAATATGGCGCGGACAGGAACAAAAGATTGCCCATCGCTGATGTAGAATATTAATTGTCTGCTGTGAGCGACTACAATATTTTCATTTGCATTGGTTTAATTATTGAAAAGCAAAACATATCGAAAAAGGGAAATGGTTTTAATGCTATACCGTTTGAATTTATGTTCTTTCATGCAACAGTTCTGAACCCCGGGGCACATTGAATACAGCAGAAGAATTATTTCCTGATTCGCCAGAAAGTAGTGTATATGGTTCCGACGAGGAACAGGAAGATGCCGCACAATATTGTCGTGGCGGCTATCATCCGGTGGTTATTGGTGATATATTCGATAGCCGATTCCGCGTAGTACGCAAATTAGGCTGGGGCCATTTTTCCACTGTATGGTTGTGCAGAGATCTTAAGTGAGTGTGATAACTTTTTTTATTGAATCCTTAAATATACACACATTCACTCACTTTCAGAGATGAAAAATATGTTGCCTTGAAAGTGGTGAAGAGCGCTCCGCATTACATAGAGACTGCTGCCGATGAGATTCGTTTGTTGGAAGCCATTAGAGACGCTGACCCTTTAGATAGCAAACGAGAACGTATTGTTCGTTTGTTAAATCATTTCACTGTACGTGGTGTAAACGGTGTGCATACGTGCTTGGTATTTGAGGCATTGGGTTGTAGTCTGTATAAATTAATTGTGAAAAATAACTATCAAGGGCTGGTCGTTGCCCAAGTGCGCAACATCATTAAACAGGTTCTAGAGGGCTTAAATTATTTGCACAGTAAATGTAACATCATACATACAGACATTAAACCGGAAAATGTCTTATTAGTGATTGATAATGCGGCGGTAATGAATCAACAAATCGATGATGAAATTACCAGCTTACGGATTAAAGGTGCCGAGTTTCCGGATTCATACAGTAAGTGCTGTAGTTATCTTAGATAATATAAATTGTAGTTTGGAATTCAATTCAATAATTTAATAGTCAGTTCTATTGAAAAACAAACGAAAACTCAGGCCAAATGGCCATTACAAAACATCGAACTAGATGACGTTAATAACACTAATGTTAGTACTGTAAATAATTCAGCTTCATCGTCGACACCGTTGCCACCTAAGTTGGGTTTTGTAGGTGGCGATAGGGATGATACATCATCTTTAGCCTCAAAATTCTCCAGTCTTATGGATGATAGTGCAGAGGGCAGTAAGGGCGGTAATGGTGGCGTCACCAATTCAACGGGAAACATCAATAATCGCTACCGTACAGAGAAGAAAATCACTGCCAAGGTAAATTCCTTCACCTTGAACGACACGGTTCCGTTTAAATATGTAGTCTTCATTTTACTTTTGTCGCATTGTAAAGCACAACATTCTACTACACAGTTTAGTTTAATATTTGCACAGTACCTTACGCATATTACACACACACATATTATTTGTCCAATATTTGTTTACACATGCATGCATCCATTGGCATTGAATTACAGTCAGTTAAAGAAGATGGAGACAGCACGGAACAAGCATGGAATAAAGCTGCACAATTGCTCAATAGAATCAATGCAGCATTAAATGTTCAAAATGTTAATGTGGTTAATGATACAAGCATGCGCATTAAAAATAGTAGCACCATTATAAATACCGAAAGTACTGATGATCTACAATCGTTTTACACAACAACAACCACAACACAAGAACAACGTTATTTAAAAAACGATCAAATCGATTGCATTTTTAAACCTATAAAGGTAAAAATGAAGTTAGTTTGTGCAAATACAATATAAGACACATTGCGAGGCACTCCACTGCAGACGCGCGTTGTTGTTTCTAATAAATATTATTAATGATTATACCAATAGTATGCACCTGCAGCAAAACAACTTTTTTTTATCATTATACCCTCCACATAAGATACTAAAATGTGTAATTTTTTATAATTAGCCCCTTGATTGAAATGCCAAATTGGGCGAGGTCATATAGAAGGCACTCCCACTGTATAAAGGTAGATGTGGAGGGTGTGGTATATAATATTTGGCTTAAGCCAAATTGGGTTCTTTTACTTGTTCTTTGTTTCTTTTATTTGCCTCGAACTCACTTTTAATGTGTATGTGCACAGCCGCCTACTGAAACAATAAATAATGCCATCATCTCCAAGAATACCACGCCTACAGGTTCTAATAAAGAACAAGCACATAATAATAAATTAAATAATGGTACAATTCTTCAGACTCAAGCCTACGCTAATGCCATACATTCGTTGATCAACAACGCAAGCGTTAGAGTGAAAATTGCCGATTTGGGTAATGCCTGCTACGAGGTAAGTCAGTTTTATGTCACATCCAGCCAAGATAACTAATTGAATCGAGGTTTGCAGTATCATCATTTCACTGAAGACATACAAACGCGACAATACCGTTCGATTGAGGTTTTATTGGGAGCACCATATAACCATACTGCCGATATTTGGAGTACCGCCTGTTTAGCATTCGAATTGGCTACTGGAGATTATTTGTTTGATCCGCATGCCGGTGAAACCTATTCAAGGGACGAAGATCACTTAGCGCATATTATCGAACTGTTGGGCACAATACCGCCATCAGTGATTTTGAGGGGCAAACATGGTCTTAAATATTTCACTAGTTATGGTAAGGATAATAATTACACATTATACAATTATACTGTTGTATATGTAATGTAATGTATGCACAACTTTAGGTAGTTTACGTAACATCACAAAGCTTAAACCCTGGAGTCTAATTAATGTTTTAATTGAGAAATATGATTGGGACCCCATCGAGGCTAAGAAATTTTCCGATTTTTTATTACCCATGTTAGAATATAATCCCGTTATACGCGCATCAGCGTCTGAATGTCTTAATCATCCCTGGTTGGAGCAGGAAGAGTTTGTTTAAATTAATGTCTTAAAAAATATTGAATAAAATGAATGAGTACTAGCTTTTTTAGAGTATATACAAATTCATGCATATGCCATACTTCATACTTATTCATAGTTGCAATAGTAATCCATAAACCCATAACAACCAAAACGGAAACGTATACTTTTATAACAAAAAACAACAACAACAACAACAAACCAACAACCTTCCTGGGAAAAATGGGAAAGTTTATATATTTATACTTGAAATAAAACAAAAAAAAAATTATTGTAATAATAATAAAAAGAAACAAAATCATTCATTTTTTATCACCGCCATCGCCATAACCACCAACGTTCACTCACATTGTGCACACAAACGTATAATTACTAAGCAAGATTACGATCACCATTTCAGCAAAAGGATTAAACACCAAACAATAGCCGTTATTAGCCATTAACGTGAACACTAAATTTGGCTTTGGCCAAAAGTTGGATACCCTCCCATTTATACGTATTTTGTGGGCGTTCCAAATATACATGAGCGCACGCTTTTAGCGACTATTGCAGTATGTATTGCACGTTATCTCTACACAAAATTTCAGCTCGATATATAAATTTTTAACCGGAAGCGTTTCAATTCAATAGTTACGACGAACTTATCTAAATCGATTCAGATTTTAAAGATGATCAAAAATATAATATAATTATGGGGTTTCTAACGACTCCTGGGTGTTGCTTTCGGAATAACAAACATCACACGTAAATGGCATAAAAATAGTATTTACATACATACATATATAGACAATTTTGGAACACATTTTTAAGTTAATAACATTTTCTCATATGTATTTGTAAAAACATGAATTTTCTCATAACCTTAAGTATCGTATAAAAAAACAATTAATAAAAACAAGCTTTAAGAACTCTTTTTATTACAACAACTCTTGATAATATCGTAAGAAGACAAAGATTAAGGAGCACCAAGTAAGAAATGAAATTTGGCTTAGGCCACAGGTGAATGTATTTGTGGATGGGCTAATTATAGACATGCATATATATACCTAATCTCATGTACTAAGAATGTCTCTGTAACAAATTCCAGCTGAATATCTCAATTTTTGCTTGTAAGAAATTCAACAGACATCGTTAAATCGGCGTCAAAGTCGGTCAGCCCAACAAATTGATGAACTTGATGCTGATTTAGAATATTTGTACTACGTATGGGTGTGGAAACGGAATGGCAAATTTAATACGCTTCAGGGTGGAGGGTGTAAAAATTATCTGAAAACGAGTTTATGCCCAAATTATTGATGAGTATTAAAAATATAAATTGATCTAGTCAAGTTGGTGGTTGTGGAGGCTTCTTACTTCAAAAATAATTATTGTTTGAGTTATCATAGAAAGAATCGGTTTTGCTTATCCTTTACTTCTCAGGAACAACTGCACATTGTGTCAGGACATGGATATTTGAAAAAGTTGAAGTTTTGTCGCTTTGGAAGTTTTTTTAAAGACAAACTGAATGTGAAATTAATAGAACATAGCAACAAAAAAATTAGAGCACCTTTTTATAATTTTGCTTAAATAATTTTACGAATGAATAAGATTATTATTATTATATATTGTGTGTGTAAGTTTATATGAATTAAGGAGTACATATACGGGTATTATCTAAAAATGTTTTATAATTACTATTGTAAATTTTAATACACGTGATCATTTTAAATAAGCATTTTCCCTTATGTTGTGTGGATAATTTTTTTTTACATTTTAACATGACTCAATTTTGTTGTGAAAATTTTTGTATTTAACATGTATATAAAATGATAATAAAATTTATGTGTCTTCAATTTATTTATATATATATATATATATATATATATTCATACATTTTAATCAAATAAAAAATTTACAAGGGTCAGTTCAAATGCAGATATAAATTATGTAGGTTTGTGGAGGTCCATATACCCATTATACCCTTCACCTTAGTATACCACTAAGTCAACACTAACAAGATGGAAAAGTTCGGTTAAGACCGAAGCCTAAATACCCTCCACCTTTTATATCCCTCTAAAAAAGAAGTTCCTATTGCATTAAATTGTTGCGTATATATTATTATTCAGATCATTTTTAAACAAATAGTGTTTTTTGTTTAATTATAGGCGTTTGCGTTATTCAATCATGCCTATTTTTGGCGCAGTGTTGGACAACGGTACCACCAAATTTATTGTGCAATATATTTTTTAAGAATACAATTTTTCGAGGTATGTTGAGATTTTTGTTTATTGTGGGCGTGTCTCTTAACTGATTTTGCCCAATCTCAATACGGAACAGCGAAATTGAACTAAGAATACGTATGCAAAGTTTCAATTTGATATCTCAAAAACTACGATCATGAGAGTGCCAACAACAGACGGACACACGGACGGACATATCTCAAACGGTGTGCTGTAAACGGATGATCAAAATGAATGTACCCTCTTCCCTAAGGTGGAGGGTATAAAAAGAAGGCAAATTATAGACATGTTCGTTCGTATATCCATTTATTGTTAGAATGCTAATAGTCGCAAGGATTCAGTAAAAATATTGCTGAGGCCGAATTTTGTCTAACGCACGGAAATAATCTGAATTGAACGGTAATAAGATGATCTCTTTTTAGCCGTTTTTGAGTTATGAACATACTCACAAACTTATATAAGACGATTTATCGTGTAGGGTATTAAAAATAAATGAAATATTTTCTTTAACTGTTATTCTTTTAATTCCTGCGAACTCGCACTGTCTTAATTTTCTCATTTATTATTTTTATTAGTCTTCTAATCCATAATTATAGATAAGAAAAGTTTCATGTTTAACAATAAATTAAAATAAAACATGAAATTATACGTTTGAAGATTTTTTATAAATACTTGAATATAAAAAAATAAAGTTTTTTTTCTGAAGCCTTCTTTTTATCACAAACGAAACGTATAAAGTATGTTCTCATAGTTATTAATTTTTCATCTAGTACAACACATAGAATATGATAGCTTGTGTCTTATTATACGCTCCACCTCAGTGATGAGGGTATACTAAGTTTGTTCTTCCGTTTGCAACACCCAGAAGGAGGCGTCAGAGACCCTACAAAGTATGTATATTCTTGATCAGCGTCAAAAACTGAGTCGATTTAGACATGTATGTCCGTGTGTCCGTCTGTTGTTGGCACTCTCACGGGCGTAAATTTTGAGATATTGAGCTGAAATTTTGTACAGGCACTTTAAGTCTTTGCACGCAGATCGCTATTTAAAATGGGCAAAATCGGTCAAGATCCACGCCCACAATCAACAAAAATCTATATATCTACCACAAAATATGAGCTACAATCTTGAAATTTGGTATGTACATCTATGAATATTAGCTTCATCGGTATGCCAAAAATGGGCGCATTCGGATTACATACACGCCCACAATTAATAAAAATAGATATATCTGCCACAAAAGTTGACCTAGGAACTTTAAATTTGGTACGCGTATACATAGTTATCCCATTAACTGACGTGCCAAAAATGGGCGCGGTCGGATAACAGACACGCCCACAATTTTAAAACAACCATATTTAACGTAAAAGTAGACTTACATGCTAAGACATAGACTATTAGAGGGCGCAATATATATATATATATATTTGCCACGCCCTTTCGTGTAGAGGTGGAGGGTATTTAAGATTTGGTCTAAGCCAAATTTAGTTTTCTTACTTGTTTTTTTATAATATTTTAAGCGATATTAATGTGCTTAATTTTTGTATGTAAATAAAAAAAGTATTATAGTTCGAAGCTCACAACAAAAAGGTTTAGCTTACTAAAAATTTAGATTCATTACAATGAGATATATAAACACACATATATATCTGTACATATTTACTATAAATTATGTCAAACTAGTATACAATAAAATGCTATTAATTAATATGTGTGTGTGTTATTCTATTTAACTTTTGCACGCACATTTGAAGAATATATATATCTTAAATAAACTTATTATACTCTATTATGGTTGCTTGCTATTCTTTTTAAATATCATTATATTAAATTCTTAACGCCCGTATCGTTATGTTTCTTCATTCACTTGTTTTTTTATGTGCCATGAACATTTAACTTATTGTTTGGTAATGGTGATGATGATAATGACATCAGTTGATATTTTCTGAAATTAATTATGTGCTGTGTGATGCACACTTGATGTGTTTGTTGATTGATTGATAGATGATTTGAGAAGCAACTTAATATTTTTGGTTGATCATATCTGAGAGAAGAAAATATATAATAAAATTAGTGTATTGGTAACATTAAAAGCGGGTAATTTGTTTCGTATGTTACGGTCATACAATCTGTCATTTAAATGAATCAGAATAGCTTAATTTGTATATTATACAATTTTATATATTTTTACATCCATTTTTAGAATAATGTGTTAAGTAATGTGCGACCAAGATCATAGAATATGGAACATTTTATTCTTTAAATTGTATATATATGAGGTTGTTATCTTTTTTATACCTTCCTCGTAATATTACTTTAAACAAAGTTTGTCATTCCATTTGCAATATCCACACTGAGCTAGAATTTGCTAGACATTTTCCATACTCTATCATTATCTATAAAAATTGGACTTTGAAGTTAAAATTTGGTTTTTGACTTGTTTAAATTGCAATTTCACCTTACGAAAGTCATTATGAATCGGTTGGTATAATGAAAAGTTCTTCGGGAATTGCAAATATCCGTACATGCTTAATATCTCGAGCATCGCAAGTGCCGCAAAATATTAAGATTATTTTCTAATTAATTTTTAACCTTTTTAACTCTATTTTGTCCAAAAGTATATGTTGAAGACATCGATTTTTTAATACATTTGGACAATATTCGACGAATAGGTACTTTTGCATATAAATATAAGGAAAGTTCTCATCTAAACGTATAGTATGTGGTGGCAGTCGTAGATGATAGTTATCTTGATTTTTTGTTAATATCAAATAAAATATATCTATTTTTTAATTATTCATAATTTATTATAAACCTGCGATTTTGAAATAGGATAATTTTTATCAAATAAAATGAATATAATTAATAACGCAACATTTAACAGATTTTACTTTTCAAGGATGTATATTTTTCTTCTGGTGTAGTGTGTTTTAATTAGAATTTTGAAATTTGTTGCGATTTTTTCTTGTTAGATTAATTTACCATTTTATTGCAACACACCTTTAGATAGTTACGTTATTATTATTTAACTGTTGTTGTTATTTTTATATACCTGGTGTATAAGTAATTTGCTCTGTGGTATTTAGTGAAGTCTGTTCTGTAGCAGCCGCAACTGGTGCACCAGTGAAAGGATTTACACCTGTAGCTTGTGGTGGTGGTGGCATTGCAAATGCCGATTGTCCTCCCGTATTAGATGCGTTCATGCCCTGATTACTGGGTTGAGTTATTGATGGTTCATCCAAATCAACTTCCTCCTAAAAATAAAATTGAATAAAAGGAAAGATCATCGTATGTTAGGTACATATTATTTTATGTGTACATTTAAATCCTTTTTTTTTACATTTACTTAAACAAGATATGCTACTACTTAGAATATTATTAAGCCTACAATTACTTGTGAAATTATTTGTTCACGGCATATTACATACACCGGCAATGTTTCATACACATGCGCATATAATACTAATTATTAGTTCGTACAAATAAAATATCTTTTTTGATTGTTTGTTGGTTGGTATTAGTATAATCAATTTTATTTTTTTATTCATACAAACGCATTGTATTATAATAGAACTAAACATTAATAATGAAAGATTTATATAAAATATAAATTGAAGGAAATCATTACATAAAAGCACTTAATTTTAGCTTTTTGCTTTGAATTTATGTCTATAGTATTGCAACGCCTGTTAGGGGAGCATGCCATTAAAGAAAAATGTCTTAAATTAGTTGGATGGATTTGGATTACTTTGATTATTACGCTAAAACCAAAGAATTAAAAGAAAAATGTTAAATCCAGAGGACACCACAAAACAAAACATATCATGAATTATACAAACTATGAATGACAATTATGAATACTTACATGTTGTCCTGCTTGAAGCGAATTAGACGGATTAGCATTAGCCTCTCTATTTTCACCGTCACGCTGAATGTTTAAAACATAAAAAAAATAAAAAAATTGAGGAATTCTTTGCTATTTAAGTTTCGCAATACAAATAAAAAAAATGTTATCGTAACTATAACAAAAAAGAAGAAAAGTGGCATATCTTTGGTTGAAGAAAAAACTATCAACTTATTTTTGAGACGCATGAACTGAATTTAAGGTAGGTAAGTAATTCAGACGATATTTCATATATATCAATGAAAATATGGAATTGGAAATTCAATGGCAAATGTATATAAATGCGCCTTCTAACTTAAATAACACAAAGTTATGTGCATATTGAAAACTCCATGTATACGGAAAGCCCATACGTTCCCGTAGCGAATTTAACATCATTGTATTATAATTAATATTCGTTGTACAGTAAGCCCAGAACACCATTTCCAATTAGTAGTAAATCAATCTTATAGAGAGAAGAAGAAATTTGGAGACAATATTGACAATGAAACCATAATCTATGACATATACTATATTATTTATATTTATATTTGAAGCCATAAACTCGGACGTAGGGGTACAATTATTCAGCGCAAGGCAAGCATTTCTAAATATTCAACTCAAACTTCTATTATTCTATTTACATATTTTATGCGATGATGTGATCTTGGCAAAATTACTCAGACGCGAAGCGAATGGTAATTTTCACTTTTTTTTTTTAAACACCATTTGCACCTTTTCGGGGAAACATCTGTGCACAAGATTTCAAGCGGCCTACGTCGGCTTGTAGGAGTAATATAATTAAACGAATTGTTTAGACGAAGAGAGTACACCGTTCAGCTCCTAAGCACGTGTCAGTAAAATCATCCTTCTTTGTATTTAAATTTATAAAGTATTCACAAAAAAAAAATGTACTTCTATAATCGAATGATTGTAAGTTTATTTAATTTAGACAGGGGATAAAACCTATAAATGTTGTAAGTACTTGATGATTTTCGTGAAGTCAATGCTGTAACCATGAAGTGTGCTATCTACGAAATTAAAAACCTTAGCATGCATATCAAGGAGGAATGTAAATAAAAACTAAACAATGTAAATAAAAGTTAAACAAGTAAGAAAACTAAATTTGGCTTAAACCAAATCTTAAATACCCTCCACATCTACACGAAAGGGCGTGGCAAATATATATATATATATATTGCGCCCTCTAATAGTGTATGTCTTAGTATGTAAGTCTACTTTTAGGTTAAATATGGTTTTTCAAAAATTGTGGGCGTGTCTGTTATCCGATCGCGCCCGTTTTTAGCACGTCAATCAATGGGATAACTATGTATACGCGTACCAAATTTAAAGTTCCTAGGTCAACTTTTGTGGCAGATATAAATATTTTTATTAATTGTAGGCGTGTCTGTAATTCGAATACGCCCATTTTTAGCACACCGATGAAGATAATATTCAAAGATATACATACCAAATTTCAAGTTTGTAGCTCATATTTTGTGGTAGATATATAGATTTTTGTCGATTGTGGGCGTGGCTCTTGACCGATTTTGCCCATTTTAAATAGCGATCTGCGTGCAAAGACTAAAAGTGCCTGTACAAAATTTCAGCTCAATATCTCAAAATTTACGCCCGTGAGAGTGCCAACAACAGACGGACACACGGACACACGGACATACATGTCTAAATCGACTCAGTTTTTGATGCTGATCAAGAATATATATACTTTGTAGGGTCTCTGACGCCTCCTTCTGGGTGTTGCAAACGGAAGAACAAACTTAGTATACCCTTATCACTGAGGTGGAGGTTATAAAAAGCAAACATAATTTTTTATTTTTTTTTTTGCTTAAAAAGACCAAGACTTTTACGTCTATACCTCTTCAACATGGAACATTAGCAATGTACTAATTGTTTACATTTGCAACATTTAGTATAACACGTTTTCTACTTACCTTTCATATTGACTTCTTGTCCAAAAAATTAATTAAAATTATTCAACAGTAATTAAACACATGCGAATCTTAAGAAAACAGCGTCCACTTTAATTGATAGCTCCACAAAAATCATCATTAGCATTACAAACGACAGGGCTTTTAATTAAGCTCATAATTGCGGAATTGCTAAATATAAAGCTTTTACCCAGATTTTAAGCGAATGCATATAATGTGACTTTGATATGGAATGAATGTTTTGAATTTGCATTGATTTAGCGTTCTTTTGAAACAACATACATCAAAAAAGCGAAATACATTTCGAAATACATGGAAATTATTTGCTCCATTAGGAAATCTTATGTATCGTAAATTTTTGCGGTAGTTAAATTTCCATTTTCTTCTTTTTCCTTCAATATTTCCCTTAATTCATCTACATATGAACCGTTCAGTGCACACAGTAAGTAACTGCACTTTTTGAAAAATCTTAAATTTAGGTATCAAAACGCTTGGTATAGTCATAACTTTGTTATTTTATCGCATTTCTCAACTTTTTTTTTATGGAGTTAATCGATGTGTGCACTGAAAGGCCCATGTGTCTTTCAAATAATTTTGTACTTACATTCAAATGTGAATATTGATCATGTGATTCATTTACTGGTGGCTTAAATTTGCCACAGCAAAAGTTGCAGCAACAGCAGCAGCAACAACAGCAACAACAACCAGTTATTATTGCACAACAAATCACCAACGCCTATTATCATTACATTAAAAATAATAAGTAATTGATATTGGATATGTCAATTAAGGGCCTGTGCTTACCCGTACTGCTGGTGATGTCACCACAAAGTAAGCGTTAACATTCTCCTCACCAAATTGTTCTGCTATATACAAACCCAATGACCCATAATTATCGTAAATATTACGTTTCGTTTGATCACTTAATATTGAATGTGCCCGATTCACTTCTTTAAACTACAAACAAACATTCACATTCATAGCATAAACATAAGTTATAAATTTACAACCTTTTCGGCAGCTTCAGTGTTATTTGGATTTTTATCTGGATGGTATTTAAGAGCTAATTTTCTATAAGTTTTTTTTATATCCTCAGCAGTTGCTGTCTTAGGAAGTCCTAATATTTCATATAGGGAATCACCCGATGTCCTAAAATATATAAGATAACATATATTTTCATATATGGATACTTCTACATTATATACAAATACAAATATATTATATTGACCAATTCCAATACATATTTTGCTGCTGGCCCCATTATTCATAGACGAATGTACGGACAAAAATGTAAGTAAATGTAAACAATCGTTTTTTATGTCCTGTTGCGACTTTTTATAAACATTAAGTTTATATAATATTTTAATTAATAACAATAAATAATTCAGAGGTGTGTTTAAAGCCATTTACCGATATAAACGCGTGGTTATGGAAAATTTGTGATTGCAGCTCAAACAAATTGGGTACGTTTTTAAATTTATATGTTGAAATCAATATTTAAAAACAGTGGCCTTGAAATTACCCCCATCTACCATTCTTAACCTTAACCAACTATACCACACTTGAAAATTTCATTAGAAAGGCATATCTAACCAGAGTGCTAGCACAGGAGTGGGATAAATCAATGCTATGTAAATTTTCCGTTTTTATACACACACAAAAATTATAACTTCCACATTCTTAAAATAATTGCAATGACTTGTCTTAGCGCGGATTAGTGTGTATTATGTACTTTAAAAGTAACATTGTTTGTCTTTCTGACTGTTTGTTTATAAAATTTCTCTGCCGTAGCTGTAATGGAATTCTCCAATGCATATGTGGAATGGATGGCGTAGGTGTACTTTCATCATTCTGTCTATGCAAAAAATCAATTAACGTTTACTGTGCAGTCGGCTTCGAACATTAATATTGGTCACATTGCACACAAGTAAACACTTTTCGTTTACACTGTATCGCCTCATCGTTACTAGTCGTAAAATTTTTATCACTATCTCAGCAGCACCTTTTACTGCAGCTACCATTGATTCATTGCAGTTAAACAAAAGTTCTTGTTGGCCAATATTTTCATAGGCTTTGTATATTTTCAGTTTTTTTTTTTTTTTGGAAACTTACGATAACTTTCTTTTTGAATCCATCTTACGCGATTAATTCTTATAATATTCTTTTTCAATTAAATATTTATGTAACTATATGTAACTTTTTCTTTTAATAATCAATAAATAATTGTTTTAAGACTTCTTTCTCCAAGTTCTTACTCGTATTTTTAATACCGTTTATGAAAAAACTCTATCGTACTAGAGATGGGTGATTTGTAAAATTCTTGGTTAAACGAACTAATTAATCAAGTGGTTGTAGGGATCTAGAACAGTATTATAATATCAAAATCAGAGATATATGTATTCTGAGTCGGTTGGGTATTTGTTGTTTGTTGCTTGATTATGGTAGTTGCGCTATCTATAAAAAAGAAGAAAGTTATTCCAGTTTTCACTCGTTATTGCGCCATCTTACGAATGATGCTTCTCTCTTTCTCCAAAAACTCTTTCTCACCAAACACACTTTGGTAACCGCTGCATTCTTAAAAAATCTGTTGGTGCCATACAATTTTTTTTAACAAAAATAAACATAATGCATTAAAGTTTTAAAAAGAAAACATTTCTAGTTCTTCTTAAACGAATCGAACGAACATTTAACTTTGACGCGTGCAAAATGACATTAGACGAATAAATAAAACGCTTCAATTACTATACGCATGTTTGTGGAGTCTTTGCTGCTTTTGTATTGTTTGATCCACTGTAAAATTAAATTGCACAGAAATCTGTTGCAGACATTGAAAAACGGGAGATATGTGTGCAATTTCCAACTCTTCTGTGGCAGTGCAAAATTCTTTTACATTGCGTACATTGGGCCATGATGGACGATTAAGTTTGTGTTGTTATACAATTACTACCTGCTTGGTACTGTTGCCGTCTGCTTCACAAATCCACTACGGTATTGTCCCCCAGGTATGGGGAGCAGTATTCTGGGGACCAGTTTTATATTATGCTTTAATTAATATGATAATACGTTTTGCTTTAAGGCAAAATGATTATCAGGTAAGAAAATTTAAAAGAAATAAAAAGTAGCATTTAATACGAATTTTCAAGCCATCATTACAGATAGCTATACGAGCGTCATTCTTAGGCTTTGTGGAAGCGGTTAGTGTACTTGTGATATGCTTTGCTCCAGTTATATGGAAACAATTTGGTGTTTATGGATTTTTTATGGCATTTTTTCACTATACAGAATTTTTAGCGATTGCCTGGTGTAATCCCAGAAGTTTAACGGTTGATTCTTTTATGCTGAATCATTCATGGGCTTATGGGGCAGCAGCCTTTGCCAGTTGGTTAGAATTCATTCTAGAAATAATATTTTTACACGATTTTAAAAGCTTTTACTATATTTGGTTGGTGGGCGTTGCCTTATGTGTGTTTGGTGAAATTGTGCGCAAGTCTGCTATAATAACTGCCAACAGCAGTTTTACTCATTTGGTAATAGATAATTTTATGTACATCTTATAAAATTATGTTTCTCAAGTATTGTTTGTTTTAGGTACAATATGAAAAGGCAGATGACCATAAACTTGTCACAAACGGAATTTATAGTTATGTGAGGCATCCATCATATGTGGGATGGTTTTGGTGGTCTATTGGTACACAAATTATATTGCTCAATCCTATTTGTATTATCATATATACAATTGTTAGCTGGAAGTTTTTTCATGATCGTATATATTGTGAGGAATATACACTACTGAATTTTTTTCGTCATGAATATAAAATCTATCAAGAAAATGTACCAACCGGCTTACCCTTCATTAAAGGTTTCACACTAGATTAGATTAGATAGTTATTACTGTAGCATAAAATCAAATTTATGTACTGTAAATATATGTTTTTGACTTGTCCTTTAATTTATACACATATAATAGGTATTCAATTAAGTCATTTTGTATTATTGTCTCATAGTATTATTAATAACCGTTTTTATTTTAATAGACAAAAAATCATTAGTTCTTCAATAGCGTATATATATAACTCATGTGACAACGTAAAAACTCCATTACTAACATAAGCTCTATGTTAACGGAAACAAAGTGACAACAATTAATGAAGTGTCAATAAATGATTTAATAATTTCAATTGAAATTAAATTAAAATCTTTGGATATTTCTTAACAAACTTTGAATAGATGTTTGATTAATGATGCCATGACTTTGGTGAAGTATTGGCTTAAAATAATTTACCGACTTAAATGAAGCATACAGTGCGCATTCGATTTCTAAACATGGTGAACGTATGACGCGCCGAAGCCATTTTACAATATCGCGAATAATATACTACGTATATTGGTTCGGAAGCAATCAAGGAATTTTTCAATATCATAATGACATGATTTTTTAAATTTATTAAGTTTTTACGCATTTGTACAAAATACATTTCTTTTACCTAATAAATTACTTTAATTACATTGTGATTTTTTATAATTATATAATGTAGCGTATTGAGTTTGTATTTAATATATGGCTAATAAAGTTTTTGCATAATATAAAATATATGTAAAACACCCACAATTTTATAAAATTCGAAAAATCACACATAAAAGGATACATATTTAAGCGATCAATTAACGATACTAACAGTTTCAGAATATGTTACTTATTAAATACGATCAGAATTTCCACAAAGTTCTGACTTTTTCATTAGGTTTATAACATTTTAAAAGAGAATTCAGAATTTAATTTTATATCCAATTTAATAATTGAAAGTGGTATAATCGGTGAAGGCCGATCATGTATTATTTCAAACCACTTGTACACTTGGACAGGTATAAAATAATTCAGAATGTGTTTAATTGTTATAATTAAGGATGAGCGTTTCTTAAGCCTTTTCTACATTACAAAGCTTTTTTGTGTAGAGAATAAAAGGAAGCTCCAAATAAATTGAATCAAATTTGGAGGAGATTAAGAGTTTATAAAGAATTCTAAACCTTTTCAGCTCTCGTAAAGTATGTTGTTTTTTACATCAAACAAGTGCATATATATTGATTTTAAATGAAATTAAACAATCATGTAAACAGTGATTGCTGATAAAGTTTTCCCTTATCGAAACACTTGTGAAGGTTAATAGATCATAATAGATTATTCTTTTGGAGTTTATTATGTGATTGTTGAACAAGCAGTCTTTCAAAAGTCCCTAAAAGGATTATACATTGTATATGTTTGTGTACAAAAATATAATATGGTGCTTTGTTGTGAAATTTCTACAATAAATGCACATTTGCAAGTTTTACACGCATATACACGTGTCTTCCATTTACATTTAGACTTGAGAACCATTAGCTTGAGAACGGTTAGCATTTGTATTAGTTGTTGTAATGTCGTGGCGGTTGCCTTTCAGTATTCTCTGGATTTCATTTAAGCTTTTACCCTTCGTTTCTGGAACGCACTGGAATACAAATATCGCACCGACTAGAGTAAGGCCGGCAAAAAACCAAAATGTTTGCCCATTACCCAGAGCCTCCTTCAAATTTACAAACGTTTTGGTGACAATAAAAGCCAACACCCAGTTGGTGGTGCCAGCCAATGAACCAGCCATTCCTTTAATATCCGAAGCAAACAATTCACCCATCATTAGCCAAGGTACTGGACCGAAACCAATGGAAAATGTTATCATGAATATGCATAAGGCGCTAACCGGCAGCCAACCAAGCGTTTTTACTGAGTCGTTGTCATTATCTTTCATATAAAAGTAGATACCCATGGCTATAGTAGAAAGGGCCATAAGCAAGGCTGATATCAACAACAGTAAGCGGCGACCAAGTTTATCTACTATTAGAACGGAAACAAAAGTAGCGACCACTTGCATAATGCCAATCACAATACTTGACAAATTCTCGTTAAGACCCGTTTGAGCATCCTATAATTATATAAACAAATATTGTGTACATATATGTATATATATTCAAAGTGTATGCCGTGAATTTTTTTACATATTTGTTCACGGGGCAAAATATTTACCTTGAAAATATCTGTGGAATAAAAGATGACAGCATTTATGCCAGATAACTGCTGAAATAACATTAAACCCAAACTAATAGCTAAAGCTTTCAAATTCACCGGCCGCAGCAGTGCTGCTCCCAGCGATACAGAATTCGATTTTATTTGCTGTTCAGTAAGTTTTAATTCTTCAATTTCTGGATTAAAATCATAATTGGTGCCTCTTAACCATTGTATTGATTTAATAGCAGCTTCACTCTTCCCCTTGCTCACCTAATTTTAATTAGAAATTAGAAAATGCAACTGCATTAATTCAATTTCGTCTCGGCATGCTTCATGTATAATACTTGCCAAATAAGTGGGAGATTCTGGCATAAAAACAAATATAACGCCAAATATTATTGGTATAATACCGCATACTATACTCATTCCGAAAACATCTAGGACGGCACCAATTGCATACACGAATAATATACCAGCTGTGATCATTAGTTGAAAAAAACTTCCCAACGTGCCGCGAATATCTTTATGAGCAATCTCCCCGGTATACAGTGGTGCTGCAACGCAAAACGCACCACCCGATATACCCAATATGAAACGTGCTGCATACATCATTGCAACATTTTGGGCCCATATCAGCAAACACCAGCCTAATGTAAATGGCAGTACTAACAACAACATGGTAAGCTTACGACCAATCGAATTGATGAGAAAACCGATTGGTATGCAGATACTGGCAGCACCCAATGTTACAGCTGAACCGATCCATGAAAATTCCTGAGTACTTATGGAAAAACCGTATTCACCGCCAGTTAAACGATTCTGAGCTGGTGAAGTCCAACCCAAAATTGTACCCGCTGCAAATGCCCCACCTGCGGCTGATAAGGCAGCCACATATTGAGGAAAATTTCTTGAACGTGTTTCACTAGTATCTACCATACTATGTAGTAAGGTTTCTTGTTCCTAAATCAACAGAAATAAATGGTTATTAAACTTTAGTGTATGTTCGGGGCCAGTTTAAATCCTTTTGAATATTGCATGTTCTTGCTTGTGAAAATTATTATTAATTAAAAATTTCTTTTTCTATAACTGTTGCTATAGTGGGAGAATATTCAATATATGAAATCAACAATCCTCTCGAGATAATTTCAAAATTTCATATCAACAAAAAAACTCATCGATATTTGATGTAGAAAAACAATCATTTTAAAGGTTGTTTGTACTGCGATAAAACATAACCGACAATTTTTAAAAAATGTTAGTAAGACGGACTGGACCTTGCCCCTTAAAGTAATCTTTGCTCAAATCAATAAAAACCTTTCAACAATTATACATACACATATACTAGAATATATGCCTTCCTTTATTACTACTAACATAGGCTTGTAATTATTTCTTATAAATAGTACTTATATGCAGACATTTCTTGCAAAATTATTCTATTATAATTAACGACATGGCAATGGAAGTAAATAGGGAGAGTTCATCATGTAAATATATGTGCTTGCTGTTCATTTGATATGTGCAATGAGAAATCCCCCTTCAATGGGTGGAAAAGGACATGGATGAAAACGACAAGGATTGATCTAAATATATGATCATTATACACTACCGCAGATATATAATAATATATAATATACTCGTATATAATAATTTTGTTACGCAATTGCGTAAAGACCACGCCCTTTATTTGTAATCATCACTTTTTTTCAAATCACTAATAATTGGTTATTCCAGATTTAGCCAGATATATAGATGACTATAACGTTTTACTTGTTTATGAAAATGAGTATCTGTGTGTGGGCACATATGGAAGTGTTATGTACAATACAATATATTACAATTATGCTGTTCACTTTTTAAAGACGCGCGCTTAGTGATAATTGACAATTTGTTTTTGGCATAATTGGATGGAGGTGGTATAAAGTATTAAGTTGTCGGAACGCAATCTACGGAGACATTGACAAATTGATAAATGTTCAGTTGAACAATTATATAATATGTATATGAATAGTATTTTAAAGCTTCAGTTAATATTATTATAAATATTAAATATCAGCATGGTCATTGACTCTAATCTGGCGATAAAAGTTTCTTTTTTGCATTACATATGCTGTAGTCTGATGTGTAAGTGAGAGCGACATGGTCGATCTAACCTCGACGTTCTCTTAAATTGTATTTGTTCTGTTGTCATTTCTATTCATACTCTATTTCCTGTTTTATTCCAATTTTTTTTGTCAGTTGAACGCCCACCAGAGCAACTGCGTCGTGCAGTTAAAGTGCACACGGTGCTTTGATAACCAATACTCTTATAAATCGTTCAACTGGTTGTTCAGGTTGGATTATTATATGTAAATATGTAATTCATCGACATTAGTATACAAATATTTATACATTTACGTAAACAACTCTTATGAAACACGTCCCCATCGTTCCAGAAAGCATTTTGTGTAATTACAATTCAGTAAACATAAAGGAAGCAATGGATGGTACAGTCTATTCATCTAATTCAGTTTGTTGCTGGATATCTATAAAAAAAGTTTCATCTTTGAAATCATATTAATTTGTTAAAAATAGTGTTTGGGATAATAATAATAAAATGATTTTTTAGCTTAAAATGGTCCAACAATTTAATTTTAATATTATAATAAAAACTCATTTATGTATGATTTGTGCTCGATTGAAATCCACATTTTCAACTCTTTGTCTCTATGCCGTACATTTCAAATAATATTTAAACCCCCACGAAAAACCTGAGCAATTATTAATAAATGCAATATTTAAACTTAACTCGTTAATACTTTTGGCGCAGTATTAGTATTATTTGGTTGTGTTTTAACTGTATTCGTTTAAATTCATTTCAATGTCACGACGTAATATATGCCAAAAAAAAAAAAAAAAATTAAAAAAAAGGCACATCAATAAGTGTGTGAACACACAACACATATTGCAATATATGAAAAAAATCAGAAGAAGAAGAGGCCAGATTTAATGTATTTTGTAATTTACCGGTTGGTGTAGGCCGCCATTCGTGCCATTGGCCACCAAGAGTTGTGAGCTCTCCTCTGTTGTAGTTGAGGACATTTTATGATCTATTTCTGGGGTTACTGAAGACATTTGCTCTTGTTTTGCAATAAATAGAATATTACAAACTTTCGGTTCAAAACTGAAGTAATTGATCTATGTAAAACTTTCTTTTGAAGTATGTTAAAAAACAATTTTATTTGTTGTTGTTGTTTTTCCTCTTTACACCATTCTTACATAAAGTTCATATTGAAAATGTTCTTCATAAAATGCACTCTTTCTCGAAGATGTTTTTCATAAATTGAAGGAAGAGTCTGATTTTTTGCGATTTATGATTCTTAACTTAAATCAATTATTTAGCTGGACGCGATTTGTAAGTACTCCCATTATATTAATGCATTTCTTTTTTATACAAAAACAACCGCTTACAGACACTGCTTTTACACGCAACTTATTCTTAACACTGACATGACTGAATCAAAATGTTTTCGTGCCTCGCCTGGTATCGTCTACTATCTTCTACGAAAATCCATTTCACACAGTATGTATGCATGGATCCATATATAATATACATATGCACAAACAAATATAAATCCATGTTCTCTTTTATAATGATTATTTTCACCGTGTCTCTTCAACTCTCAATTGTTTATTCGTGGACAGGGGGCTCGTTTATTTATATTATATATGTAGCACACGTATTTTATTAGGCAAACAAACTTAATCGTACTGCACACACATTCGAAAAATACAATCATAGCAAGATTTATTAGAACGCGAATAAAAAAACATGTAAAAACCTATATTGGACGTTTGGCACATTTAGCGTTAGCACCCACCATTATTACTCTCTTGTATTAATCCCAATTAACAAGTAAGAAAACTAAATTTGGCTTAGACCAAATCTTAAATACCCTCCACCTCCACAACGATGGGCGTGGCAAATATATATGTATATTGCGCTCCCTAATAGTGTACATATTACATATCAGCATGTAAGACTACTTTTACGTTATATATGGTTTTTTAAAAATTGTGGGCGTGTCTGTTATCCAAATACGCCCATTTTTGGCACATCAGTAGATGAGATAACTATGTATACGCGTACCATATGTCAGGTTCCTAGGTCAACTTTTTTAGCAGATATAAAGATTTTTATTAATTGTGGGCGTGTCTGTAATCTGAATACGCCCATTTTTGGCATACCGATGAAGCTAATATTCATAGATGTACATATCAATTTTTGTAGCATATGAATAGATTTTTGTTGATTCTGGGCGTGGCTCTTGACCGATTTTGCCCATTTTAAATAGCGATCTGCCTGCAAAAACTAAAAGTGCCTGTACAAAATTTCAGCTCAATATCTCAAAATTTACGCCCGTGAGAGTGCCAACAACAGACGGACACACGGACACACGGACATACATGTCTAAATCGACTCAGTTTTTGATGCTGATCAAGAATATATATACTTTGTAGGGTCTCTGACGCCTCCTTCTGGGTGTTGCAAACGGAAGAACAAACTTGGTATACCCTCATCACTGAGGTGGAGGGTATAATAAGAAAGATACCCATCATGATACACGGGGTATACATTACTTTGTCAAAATGTTTGCAACGCCCTGAAGGTGACATCGGGTATTTTTACTGAATCATCACCGAATACTGGCAGTCCGTCTGTTCGCATGTATGTTCTATAGAGCTGTTGATAGTCTCTATACCAGTTACTGTATTGTACTGTACTATGTCTTTTACTTTTACTATATAAAACATTTCCCTCAAACAGAGGATTGAAAATAAAAATGTATAACATATTAGTCAAGTGTCGTGTATGTATAACAGATGTCATATACTGTGAATCCAAGTAGTTAGTCAGTCCAGTAGAATTTTTATTAGCAATAGTTACAGTAACATTTACACTTATTTTGTTCATGTTAAATAAAATTAGTGTTCGTGCAACACGTACGCCTGAGTGTGAAGCTTTCTATATATTAAAAGCAATCTAATAAGCAGCAAAAAACTTAAATATGTTTGAGACAAACCAATTTGTCACCGTAATTACCGGTGCACGAAATTAATGAGTATTAAGTAATGAATAATATCTCTCTCTCTTTCTACTTCTATTTTTATATATAATCCTTTAATTATCGAATATGTCAAAAAATATGTCCAATATGTCCGTTAGAACTATTTTACCTTTTTCTTTGATTTTTCTTCTCATATGACTCATATAGACTTATATTATATTAATTACCAACACAAGTTTGTTTTACCCTCTCCATTAAATAAATAATAAGTTATCTATTGTTATGAATCGGTACCGAATGTTGTTATTGATAAGTTGCCCACAAATTATTCTCTGCTTTTATCCTTTGGTTTGATGATACATTAATAATCGTTAAAAGAGGGTGCAATTGTTACACCCAAACATCGTTATTATCCCATATTCTTCGTTCTCGTATAAAGTCAAGGACATGTGGAAGCGTTTCCATACAATTGAGAGAAATCTGTCAAAGCCGCATAAATAAACCTGCATAGTTGTTAGTATCGTAATCGTCGGGGTGCTTAAAATGGGCAGGGGTAGGATAACTTACGAAAAGCCTCCTTTTTTGTGCAACATTCTTTTGTTAGGGTAAAAATTATAACGCGATTTAGTAATCGTTAAAAAGAAAGCCCCCCTTGTGTACATGCCACGGCCAAAATTTACATAAATATGTGGATAATATCCAAGACTTGGTCTCAGCCAAATGTACTGTGTACTCTTGTTATTTTCGTAAATATTACAATTCACACTATAAACTATTTATGAGGAAATAATTTACATATTTGCGCATATGTGAATATTATTTAAAAACGTGCTTGCAATAAAACTACTGTTATTTATAGATTCGTTTTCCTTGAAACATGATTTATTTGAAATAAAAAATTCAAGCAACATTTATTGAAATTCACTGGAATCAGTTGCGTGGGTATTCCAATTATATGATATGGGAAAATCTATTGCGCAATAATTGATATTCCTTGAAATTTTTGATTCTATTAAATGAAAAGTCACGTAAACAGATCCAATGACGTAAGGAATATAATTTAACATTTAGTTAAATGTTATTGACCCCACCTTATTCTGCTGCAACTATAAGAAGAAGACCTGAGGAACTCCATAATGGGTTTTTATTTTTAATCAGCATTAACATGAGCATCGATCGTCCGTCCGCTAACTTGTCGTTTACACTCTCAGTTGCAAAGTTCAAGATTTTAAAAAGGAAGAACGGGGGGATTATGTACTATTTGGGGTCTATTGAAAATTGAAAGCCCTCCCTCGACTTTTTCCGACCAAAACGGTAAAGAAAGGGCCTTGCTTGCATGTAACACACTTGTAAACGTTTCTTATCACTACAAAGTGTTTCGCAGCAATGCACAATTTACTACATACATAAAGGTATTTTCTACATATTGTCCTAGGTATATAGTAAATTGAAGCGTTCTTATTAAACTTGGCACTTGTGTTCTTTTAGCTTAGCTCTTTATGAACGCTGATAATTTATGTCTTTATTTATTCACATCATTTAGTTACATATGTATTTTATCAACTAAATACAAATTTATAAGTAAACATATATATATATATATATATATATATATATTGTTTTTAAATATATAAGAATATAATGAAATAAATAAGATTATAAATTAAATTTCAACCAATGCAACGTATTACTTGTGCACCGAGAGAAAATAAAAGACGTTTAAGGTTCTGCTTAAAACAGCTAAATTTTGAAATAAATATCAATACTCTTGAGCAAATTGAGTAATCACATAGTTGAGATATAGGCGTTGTAGATGTAATTTTTCCATTGTAAACAATCTGATAAACAACTAGTACCCGTTGACTCAAACACAAAATAAATTTAGAATTGTGACAAGCATATTGTACCTAAAAAACTCTAAAACCAAGCAAAAACACTAAATTTGACTTGGGCCGAATCTTAAATACATTCCAAACCGTGGGCGTGCCAAGTAGCTGATTATGCCATGTAATAAAATTTATAAAAAAGGTATTTTGTAAATTTCGGGCGCGCTTGTTATTCGGCGGCATCCATTTTTAGTATAACACTAAATGCCCTAATTATAAATATATAATTTCAGGCTGTAAGAGATTTTTGTCGTTAATAATAATACATCCACACGGACAAAAATGTCTACATCGACTTGGATTTTGATGCTGATCAAGCATATATATATATATGTGGTAGGGCTCCGAGGCTTTCCTCTGGGTGTTGCAAAAGTTGTAGCAAACTTAGTATACCTTCATAATAAAAGGTGACGGGTATAATATATTTATTTCAGAATATTGTACATCATTTCACATTGTATATCAATTACTACATATATTATATATGTAGTATTAATTAATGGAATTATCTTCCTTTTAATTACGTGCATTTCTTTCTACTGAAAATTAATGTGTGAAATGTTTCTTTTTAATTCACCATTTAAGCGGAAATCTGAATTGAAGGTAATGACGAATTTACAACAGCGCATTTTGTTTTTGCCAAAAAACTTCATACTCCTATATATAATAAATTCTTCAAAAATCATTTGCTGTGAGTTTACTTTGACGTGCTTAATGTACCACTCATCACAAATGACTAATTATTAATTTTTAATGATTAATTAGTTTTACAAGTACGATTCTAATAAATAACCGTTTGTGTCATATATATTGAAATTAACAATGCCTTCTTTAAATATTGTAATTTAGAGATTCTTTTCAACATAGTTATCTTGATAAAAAAAGTTCTCTACAATTGGTACTACACACATTCTTTAATATAGATAAAATAGCTGTGTGTGAATCGATTTAAGATCGTTCATGTACACTAACACCAACTGAAAATATCGTGATCAAATCGATGCGTCATTCCTTAGCCGTACAAACTTAAAATACTTTATTCTGCAAATGATGTAAGGTATAATGAAAACAAGTAAGAAAATTAAATTTGGCTTAGGCCAAATCTTAGATACATTCCACATCCATAACGGTGGGCGTGGCAAATATATATAGTGTATGTCTTACGTATCAGCTTGGTAATAGTTTTATGGTCAATATGGTTCTTTGTAAATTGTGGTTGTGTCTGTTATCCAACCAGGCCCATTTTTGGTACATCAGTCAATGGGATAACTATGTATTTATCGATTGTGGGCGTGTATGTTATTCGGCCACGCCCATTTTCAGAAGATCGATGAAGCTAATGTTTATAGATATATATACCAAATTTCAAGTTTATAGCTCAATTTTTGTGGCATATAGAGATTTTTGGCATTTTAAACAGCGATCTGCGTGCAAAAACTAAAAGTGCCTGTACAAAATTTCAGCTCAATATCTCAAAATTTACGAGCGTGAGAATGCCAACAACAGACAGATACACGGACGCACGGACATACATGTCTTAAACGACTCAGTTTTCGATGCTGATCAAGAATATATATATTTTGTAGGGTCTCTGACGCTTCCTTCTGGGTATTGCAAACTGAACAACAAACCTAATCACTGATGTGGGGGTATAATTAATGAATTTGTTTAATTTAAGATTTACAAACGAATGCATTACATATATATGAGTTGTAGTGAAGTGCAATATAATGTTTCTTTCGTTAGCAGTCAAGGTCAAATTTGGATCAATTCGTATCGTGCTCGAATTTTTTAAATGTTTAACTCCAACAAGTGGGAATATTAACTTTATAATTAATTTAATAAAAGAAAGTCACCAACATTTATAAGGAGGTTGTTTACAAGAACAAATTAACACGTATTTTCCTTGAAATATCAGTAATTTTGCAGTAGCTTTCACTCAAATTCTTTGACTTTAAATGATTATAAAATGACCTTTTATATATTTATAGGGTTAAGGAAGGTCGATAAAAATAAATTACATATAATAGATACATACTCTCGCTTATCTTTCCTTAAGATGATATAAATTTATTTAGATACGTTTAAAGTTTTGTTTATATGTATTTGTGCAGAAATTGTTAGCACGGCTTAGTGACGGATATTATTCTGATATTACAAAACAATAAATTGCACAGCATATGAAAAACACAAATCTTCAATCGCGTATGCTTATATAAAAATAAAAACACTCTTAGAATTCATACGTTTAATTTCAAAACGACCGCGCACCGCAAATTTTATATGTAGACTGAATTATATTAAATATTCAAAATAAAGTACGACAGTAACATCGAATTACTTACAAGTGTATGGTGAATGATTCTTAGCGTACTCAGTAAGTAAATACCGTTGCACTCCCTTACTCTCTATTCAATAAACAATTTGCTTAAGTACTTAGGTATACGCATATATACTCGCATCAACACACGACCTTTCACGATATATATATCGAGTCGGTGTTTGCGTTAAACATTTTTATTCCATACATTTATAATATATTAAAAAATATAGCTATAAATCATATAATTAGGTGTCATGTCATGAACTTTTTGAGTAGTCTATGTATTGTATCTATGTAGGATTTCTTGTACATAAATAAATTTTCGTATTTTCAGTAGCTCTTTAACATTAACGTCAAGATCTAAGTCGATGTAATGCTCCTGTGTCGTTTCGTTTTAAATTTGATATAGTCATTGCTAGTTGATGTAAGTAGTTTACTACTTAATGTGTGGGCATATTCGGCTATATGTCACGACCTGTTGACAAAAATTCTACAAGGCCACAAAGAACACGCGCACGCCCGCAATTCAACGCCTTCGATATTCATTTCGATCGTTGAGGTAAAGTGCAACTCAAGCTCTAATAGTCCTTGAAAAGAAAGGAGCGTCACGGTACATCCAGTTTATATATAAAAATAAAAGGGGTATAAAAGATTTGGCCCAAGTCAAAATATCTTTTTCGTGTTTGACGTAATGTGTCTATTAATATGACAGTGGTAGAAACGTATTGATTATGATAGTGCTGATGATGATGCGAAACCACAAAACTTCCAAACTGTAGAAGCAGCGGATTTTTCATTACTTATTATTTTTTTTTCGTTTGTGTCACTAGTTAGGTCAGGTTGAAATAGATTTACATATTTTTCCAATATCGAATTTAATTCATTGCATTCGAGACACGAGTCTTTCGTTATGTTTTTTATATAGGAGCATATGGCAGCCGTTGTACAACCCAACGGTTGTATTATCAAGAGTGCTGTAGTTAACGCTACTAGTTTAGCGTCATCGACAGGCAAGGGTTGAATCAACTATAATTTAAAAACTTTTAGAATTTACATTATAGTTATATATATCTTATGAATTATTAAAAACCTTAGTTTCGGCTACAGTTGTTTCTTTAGTTGGTTTATCACTATATGAAATGGCAGTTGTGTCTGTTATTAAAGTGGTAGATGCCGATTTAGGTTTCATAACTGTATTATTATTTGGTTGATCGTTAACATGATTTTGTGTTGTTATCTCCATAATTTTGTTCTTATCCGATTCCTCGTTTGGGTGAAGGTCTTCTACAATCTTAACATCATCATCACTTATATCTAGATCGATATCAATGATTTCAGCTTTATCATACTCCAAGCTATGACCAGATAGATGCTCCCGATCTTTCAGTTTTCCTGTAGTCTCCCGTATTTTGGTCTTTAGCAGCAATTGCTTAACGCCCGCTTCTTTAAGGAGCCGCTCCAACTGTTCAATATTTTTTTTGTCCTTTTGTTCACGCATTTTTGTTTGTAACAATTGCGTTTGCATATTGCGAATGGTTTCTTGTAACACTTTGATTTGTTTCTCACGGAATTCACTATTACACCGAAGATCGGTACGCTCCAAACTCATCTCATTGCGTATAGCCTCCAATTGACAACGCAATGAATCATTCTCTTCCTGGCACATGGTATACGTCATATAGATGAAAGAGGAGACTTATAGAAAACGTACTCATACTCACTTTGAGATGGTCGCTTTCATAACGTTTACGTTTAGCCCGTGATATTTGATAGCCATGACAATGACCATCGTCTGACATTTCCATTTCATCATCATCATCAATTTGTATGCTACGCAATTCCTATGCATATATATGTAGGATATATAAAAAGATAATTATTGTCTATCAATTATTGCGAACAATGGAACCTAAATTAACCACAAAAACTTAATCATTCCTGAGAGTAGAGAGGATGTAACAAAATATGTATAATGTAATTATTGATGTATGTATTCGATATTGAATATCATTACATTTCTCGTTTTTATTCCTTACGGGCTTTAGAGGCAGGTAGATAGATAGATAAATATAGAGAGAAAGAATGAAATCTACAGTATTCACAAATACTTTGATCTTACACCTTGAAAAGTGCTTGAGTGGATGTACTTACCTTTCTTATAATTTAGTTTATTTTGATCAAAACTCATACACATTAAAATTATGAAATTTGTGCTCAAAAAATGCTTTCGTTTATGAGAGATGTTGTTTTAATGATTGTAGTAATTTGGAATTATTACCAACATTTTTGTACGTAGAAGAGAGCATTTCTACTTTTGGAATTTATGCATAAATTCATGGAAGGAATGCCCTCTTTTCAAGTGCAGTACATTTCATAAAAATAAGCATTATAATGTTGGATTTAAGTGTAAATAAATGCCGAAACATCAACAAAATGTTTCACCCTTTAATGATTACAGTTAGTTTACTTGTTCCATTTACTATTTATACTATATTTTGTGGAGTTATCCTTCTTATTTAATCATTAATTATTTTAGTTAGTTGCTCAGAGCGTTTCTCGTTACTAGGAATAAAATACATACTACGTTCTCATTTAATATAATATTTAATTTACATAGTTTAAACCATTCTTTTAAAAACATACTCTACTTTTAGTTATAACAAAACATATATTCATATTACTATATGAATAACAAATATGCAAATGTGATGATAGTATTAGTAAATAAATGAACATATTAATCAGTGGTTATATGAGCCCATCCCACTCATGGAATTCTTATATTTTATTAATTTTAGTTATGTTGGCAATTTAAGTCATCAAGTCAATAGCAGTGAATCTTTTACAAAACATATTCATAGCCTTTAGTCCGCGCGTGCGTTTTTAAAATTTTACATCCTAAGGCACTTATCGATTTTAAACTTAGTAGAAGTGTAGGTACTGAAATTGGACGGCACACTTACGGTGCCACAAAAACTGAATAGAAGCAATTTTGGGTTAAAAATATTCTTCTAAGGTCTGCGATGAATGAGTGATGGGCATTCAATTTAAGATTACCTTTTTTTATGTAATAAGTCACATTACATTATATTATGTATTATATTAAACCGATGGATCATTTCACTGAAGCGATTGCTTTACTAATTATATCGCGTAACGGTTTTTAGGACTACAAAACATATAGTGTGGAATAATATAATTTTACTTTTACATGCAGTTAGTACAATATTATGTGAATTCTCAAAGTAACAATCAAAATAATAGGCAATTCAAACAACAAACAAGTATTTCTAAGCATTTTTATACCCTACACATAAGAAAGTGGCTTCAATGGCACTACATTGCATTGTTGTTTAGAACCGATTGAAATACGTTTTTGTGTCCCTATGTCTGTATTGGTTCGATTGTATTTTCAAAATTTATTGTATCTATTTGCTACATATGATCGGAGTCAGTTAATACACATGCCCACACACGCATGGAATTCGACCTCAGACATACTTCAAGAGGGCCCTACTGCATACATATTATGCACTAATGCGTAGGGTAGCAAAATTTGTTCCGAGACAAATACATATAGGTTTTTTAAACAAATGAACAAGATGGAAAATACTCGTAAAAATAATAAGAATAACGCCAGCAAATAACAATAATATTTATTTATACATTTCTCTATTAAGAGTGTGTCAGTAATGGTTATTGTTTCTTTTTCTTTTTTGGACTACTTAGTTACAATGCTCATACATACCGTTGCCAGCTTTTTCCAATGATCGATGTTTTTTCTTTGGGCTTTGGTGAAATGGTCCCAAACCTTCTTGTGACTAGCAGCACTGAACATTTTTTCAATCTGAGTGACTGAATAGGCAATAATTATAAGGTATAAATAATGTATAATGTATATAAAAACAATTGAAAGTATATACAAAAAAACGAAAAATGATTTAACAAGACATTTGTATATTTATGCCATTTATTTAGGGGGGACATGAAAACTGCAGTACATGTTCTTCTACTAGTATTCTTAAGAGAGCGAAAATAAGTGGAGGTCAAATAAAAGAAAATAATAAATTTTTAAACAATTGTCGATTCTTAGTCATAGATATGTATACGAGTATATAGTTCACATAATAAATGATAGGAGAAAATTTGATTAGAGTTTAAAAACAAATAAAATTGGAAACTTGTAATAAGTAAGAAAAGTATATTTGCTTTGAATCGACTGTTATCGATTCAAGTATACTCGGCACTCGTGTGAATACGGTAGTTAAAACAAAAAATAAGCAGCTATTAGCTAAACTTCAAAACGTCTTTCATTTATGTGGAACTAGTAATTTTTTACTTGTTGCTTTTGTTATATAAAGAAGTATGTATGCAAGTATGCAAGTAAGTATGTATGAATATATACATATGCTTTCATATTTAAAGCAATATATTCTCCCTTAATCACCTCTTTTTATACCCTCCACATAACATGGGAATATACTAAGTTTGTTCTTCCGTTTGCAAACATCCAGATATATATTCTTGATTGGCGTCAAAAACCAAGTCGATCTAGACACGTATGCCCGTGCGTTCGTCTGTATGTCTCTGTTGGTGGCATTCTCACAGTCGCAAATTTTGAGATATTGAGCTATCACTTTGTACAAGTACTTTTGTTTTTGCACCCAGATCGCCATTTAAACCAATTCAACAAAAATCTATATATCTGTCACAAAAATTTAAATATCAAGTTGAAATTCAGTATGCATATTTAAATCAATGTGCCAATAATGGGCGTGGCTATATAACAGACAGGCCCTCAATCGACAAAAATCTTTATATTTGCCACAAAAATTGACCTATGAACTTGAAATTTGGTGCCCATATTATTATTTCCACCCATCGATGTGGTAAAAGTGGGCATAGTAGAATAACATAGATGTGGAGAGTACTTAAGATTTGGCCTACGCCAAATTTAGTTTTCTTACTTGTTTAATATAGTCTATATATCTACTCAATTTTGCATCGTTTAATTTGGCACGATGACGGCTAATTTAAATTATTTTGGATTCTACAAGTGCTTAACCGAAGACGAAATATTTCATTTCAAATTTATGGTCGCATTTGACTTGACTAAAGGATTTATGACAGGAATACGTATTTGTTTATAGTGTTGAACACAGGTAATGTTAACATTTTGTTTAGTATTCGAACGATTACGTGCAAACCCATTATTAAGTATATATATGCCGCCTTTCTATTTTTACCACATTTCACAACCGGAATGATGAATCGACCCAAACTTCTATACTCGATCCGATAATATGATGTAATTTTTAACATATAGACAATTTATATAAAAGAATACTGACATATTTTATGATACAAGTAGTTTGATTAATGGCTGAAATAATAAAGAAACCCACTTATATTTGTAGAATAAGTTACCTACACATCCGCGAAGACGCATACGATTCTTCAAACATAAAAAACATTCCCAGCAAGAGTCTGACCATTTGCTTATCGTAAGTTTTTACATTTTTATTTATTTATTTTTGTATTTTGGTTTTTAAAAACCAATTACCAGCCAGTGAAATGTTTTCAGAAACATTTTGTGTACAAACCTTCCTTTTTTTATTTCTTTTTATATATACATATTTTTTTCAGTTTGGAGACATCTGCCATGTCATTTTGTGGCTTTTGTAAGTTTTTTACCTGATGATAAGGATTTTCCATTTTTTAATGAATTTTGTTTTAGGCATGAAAAAGTTTTGACATTTACTTATCATGATGCCCACCCAAACCTATGCCATACATACCTAACGACGGTTAATTGCACATTCACATTTATACATAGAGTTACAATTTTACAGAGAAAGGTCTTTATAGCGGCAGTTAATGTAAACTAAAGCGCATACGCACAAACGCACAAACGCACACATATATTCAAAACTCAAACACACTATAAAACTGATCTATACAATGCAATACATACACACACATACTATGCTAACAAAATAGAATTAGGATATAAATATTGTTTAGCACACTTACACTGAGTTGACATGGCTAACATTTGTTTTCGATATATTGTACGAGCTTTTCGTAAGTCTTCCTCAAGCAGTTGCTTATCGCCGGTAAGACGTCTCACATGTGAGTGAGTACTCTGAATCATGGAATAGAAAATGTTGGCGTTGCGTTTGCTGCAATCACCACGCTCCAACCAAACTGTTATTGTTTGCATAGCCTTTACAAATGTCTCATGATTGCGTAAATGATCGGCAACTAGAGTGGCTTCGTGATCTGAGTAATGCGGTATGGGTGGCGGTGAATTGGATTCCGAATTGGAACGTTCTTGCGAACGACGCTCTCTATGTCGTTGTTCTCGTTGCAGTTGCCGTTGCCGGCACTCATAATCATACTGGTCGTCACGAGCCTGAGCGTAGTCTACATGAAGGCGGCCATAGTTGGCTGGTTCATTTGTATTGCCTAAACGTATGCGATAACCACTTAAAAAAATAGCCCTATCAATTGAGTCTTCACTGCGGAAGCGTATATGACAAAAGTTTTTCTTGGACGTGCGTAACGTTGTGATATCACCACAATTTTCAAAAATTTCTCGTAATATCTCTTCGGTTGTATTTTCAGGTAAACCTCCCACAAACACAGTGCGACAGCCTGGCGGTTTCTCTCGTATGGTGGGTGCTGGAGCATTAGGATTTGGTGGTAAAAGTATGCAACTTTTGGTTTTGATAACTTCTTTCACCGACATCGGAAGATTGTTATTGAAGTTATCTAAATAGAAAAGTACAGCATATGTACCGAATTTTGAAAATCTTCAGGTACCTGAAGTTAGTCCTATTTTGTTGGCATCTCCCGCAGATATATCTGGCAATGAGTAGCTACCTGTGTAATTTCGTTGCATAACTGCTGCCATCATAGCTGATGTATCTAATTGGGGCATTGTATTACTTGAGGCAGAGGTTGGATTGTTGGTTGCAGCACCGGCTGTAGGAAAGAACATAAGTCCTGCGTTCATAGCCACGTTATTAGCCATTAGTCCGTTTAGGTATAGACTAGTATCCGACACATTCATTATCATATTATTACTGTTGGATGGTGTTGTTTTGGCTGATAAAGTTGTTGAACTGCACATATTAGTAGATGTCGTCATTGGCATTTGCTCATTTTCCAATTCATTATCTAAATCCATTGGCGCGGTGCCTTTATTTGGTTTAACTTTACCGATTGGACTTGAGCTTAATCGTGGAGCTGGTGGAGGTTCAGGAGTGCGGATATTTATTGGAGTATTCGTTTTATTGGCATTTAATGAGCTATTGGCCGCCGTGGCTGCTGCAGTTAATTGATTAATGAAGTTGGCTTGAGCAGGCATAACAACTCCATTCGCCATTGATTGAAATATTGGAACTGGAGATACACAAAAAGCAAATTAGAAAAAAATCATCTTGATCATTTTAGATGCGCTTACTAAGACTTTCTAAAGCTTGTTGGCCTAAATTAGAAAAGTTAAAAGACATGATTTTTATAGATGCCCGCAAAGATTTAATTTTAATAACACAAATATTATTTACATAATAATTTAACAACTTCGACTAAAAGTATTTTCTTCTTTTCGTAAATTCGCAGATGTCTTATTTTTTCACTTAAGCTTATTTGCGTTTTGTTTGTTGTTTGAAACTTTAAAGTTATATAATCCGCAAAAGAATTTCATTTTAATAAAGAAATTTTTTACTAAATGTTCTAAAGAAAAAAAACTTTTTTTCATATTAGCTTCTTTTTGTTGCATTGATTCACCGAGAATAACAACACATATGATACAAAACATAATACCATATGTAAGAAAAAACCGCACTCAATGAAATTGTTATATTGTACTGACAACTTCGTTTCCTGTAATGTATGTGAGTCACGTCATATGACGATTCGAGAAAAAATTCTGTAAAACAAAGTATTTCTTAATCCGAGTCACAAAATAATTGCATATTTTTTTGAAATAATTAAAACGTATAAATTTTTAATTAAAAATGTCGGTAAATACAGCACATGCCAGCAATGGTGTGTTGATACATGCTGGCGAATAGTAAGTTTTGATTTGGGAAAGAAAAAATTAACGGTGACGTATTAATTACGTTTAATTTTTTTTTGTTAGCATATTACTTCATAGCGACAATGTTTCGATGGATTTCTCTGGACAATCCGATGCTGTTTTTAATGGCACGAAGGTTGGTCGCATTTACCTTACATCGCATCGCGTTATATTCAATAATAGAAAATCTGGTGATGCTATGCAATCTTTTAGTGCTCCCTTCATAGCTATGAATGATGTACAGTATAATGTAATGTAAATTAAAATCAAAAGTAAATTTAGCTTTATACGAATGCTTAGGTGGAATTGGAACAACCAGTTTTTGGAGCTAATTATATAAAAGGCAAGGTACGCGCTCAACCCAATGGAAACTTTGTGGGTGAGGTAAAGTTTAAGTTATACTTTAAGTCTGGCGGTGCTATAGAATATGGTATGGCTTTGTTGAGGGCTGCCAGAACAGCTCAAAGTAATTATCATCGTAATATTAATGATGATCCGCCACCTTATACGCCATCAGGCAATTGGTATGAGGCACCACCACCAGCCTATCAACCACCGCCTGGCTATTTCGGTTGGTTGCCCCAACATGAAGCCTTCAGCGGTCCAGCACCAAATACTGTATTTATGAGTGATAATCCACCACCTTATCCTGGCATTGGAGGACGTAAGTTTATTTCTTCTATGTTTGTGATTAATAATATATTGCTTTAAACTCGGCCTTTTACGAATAAGTATTCAATGTTTCTTAAAATTATGAAAACACTATTATTTTTTTGTTTTAATATGTATGTTCGATATAGCACCACCGGCTTATAGTTCTTATCAGCAGCCGGCTTATAACCAAACACAAGCACCTCCTACACATCCCTATAATCCAACCCAACCATTAGCCTATAATCGACCACAACAAAACGCAAACGAAGTAACATCCTGGAATGGATTTGGGGTGCCACCAGTGGCCGATAGAACTCAACAGCAATATGCCCACACGGAAAATATGCAGTCTAAAAATGCTCAAGAGGAAATGCCCTCATGGAATGGTTTCTCATTGCCACCACCTGAGGAGGAGGAACGTCAACAGCGTCAACAACAGCAACAGTCTGCTGCTCCCACTCAAGGCAGTTGGGGAGGTGGGTATACTGCACAATCAGGCGCCGCCCCATATGCACCGTATCCTTCACAACAATCATCTTATACACAGTATCCGCCTGCTCCGCAGCCTGGTATGGCTCCTTATCCACCATATCCCCCTTATCCTCAACCACAAAATTATCCACCAGCCGGTGCAATGGGTTTTCATCCACCACCAGCCAGTAAGTCATTTATCAGTTCTATTTGTATTGGAATGTAACTTTTTGACTAATGCTTTTGTATATATTCAAACTAAACCCAAGTTCTTGAAAACGATATACTTTGTAGTGCAGCGTATATTAAATTTGTTTAAGTATCATTTAAGAGCCTGTACTTTCTACTTTAAGGACTGAGTTTCATTTGGCGAAAATTAATTTGCTTATTTTTAAAATTAATAAAATAAGTGCTTTCTTGTTAAAGTTAATTGCTGGATATTCAGACTCTTTTTGGATGGTACTGACCTCACAGTATATTATGTGAACGTTACCTTATTTGAAGGGTTTTTTCATAAATCATATTATATAATTAACATCTCTTGCCTAAGTATTCTTTACTATAAAATAATACTTTCCATATAATATTACTAATATAGTATATGCATTTTTCATTTTCTTGGATTACATAATAACAATTGTTTTCTTTATTATCACCTCTCGTTTTTCAGATTATTAAACAAAAACCAAAGATACGCACATAATAATATGCTCTTACAACGTGTACGATAAAAAGGTATATGCTTTCCAACAAAACAAAAACAAAAAAGAATCTATTAAGCAGAGTTATAAAAAAGCCGAGTTTCCAAAGCAGTGACTTTATATTATTTACACAGTTTTTATTTATTTTTTCTTCTTTCGGTTCACCTAATATATTTGTGTCCAACTGTTTAATTACAGGTAGCACTGTTTATTATTATTATCCACAACAAACCATATTTATACCTGTACCAGTAATGTTTTATTAAAACTCAAAGCTGTACTTTTACAAAATTTCACTAACGTCAAAGAAATTTTTTTCAAAGCAAATGCAAATAATCATCGATAACCAAAACTGGAATTAACCTGGAACCAGTCAACATATGTCACTAGCTTATAAGGTTTGTTTTGAAATAAATTTCAAATATTTTTTGCTCTTCACTTTTTATATATGCATATTCTACACAGGACTTATCGGTCACCTACCGTAATAAAAACAGTGACACAAGTTCTTGTGTTAAAGTTCTTGCTAAGCTAATTAATAATAATGAAATGCTTTAAATTAAATGTAAATCCAATTATAGTGTCTTATATGTATTATTGTTTAACTTTTGCCACATCTGTAAAAATGAGTGTAGTTTTCCTGAAAGGTTCAGGTATTCATACAAACCTTATATCCCAAATTTATTCTACTCGATAATTGCAACATTTTGTTGTTATATATGAAGTATATTTTATTTAATAAAGCTTATTAAACTAATTCATTGCGGCTGTATGGCTATTTTTTTGATCGAATTAAAGGAAGCTGGCTTTCGTGCATGCAGTCACATTAATAAACAAATAGAAAAACATAACCAATATTTGTAACACATAAGGACACAAAAAAAAGAAGAAATTCGTATAAACTCAACTAACGTGTATTATTGTGGCAGTGATTCGAAAGACTTTTTTCCAAAAGCGGAATATGCGTATACAACTGTTGTTGAGTGCTGACCCTAATATTATCCAATGTATCATTCTCTTCATGACATTTAGTACAGAAACCGAAAATTCGTTTTATACGTTTCGGTATACGTAGTTTGTAACGAGTTGCTGGTCCTCCAGCTTCATTTAGTGAATTTGAGGTGGCAGATGGTTCGGCAGTTGTAATGTCGTTTTGTATTTCACTTATATTATTTGAATTTTGCAAATGCGAATTATTTGCTAATACGGGCGTAGATTTTTTACGTGTTGTCAAAGAATTTGAACATTGGCGTAGAAACTCTGAGGGAGAAGTTAAAACAAAAAAAAAAAACAAGTAAGAAAACTAAATTTTGCTTAGGCCAAATCTTAAATACTCCCCACCTCCACAACGGTGGGCGTGGCAAATATATATATATATATATTGCGCCCTCTAATAGTGTACGTTTTACGTATCAGCATTCAAGTCGACCGTGCCATTTTTGGCACATAGATGAAGCTAATATTAATAGATATATGTAGTAAATTTCAAGTTTATAGCTGAATTTTTGTGGCAGATAAATAAACTTTTGTCGATTGTGGGTGTGGCCCTTGACCGGTTTTGCCCATTTGTGCAAAAACGAAAAGTTTCTGTACAAAATTTCAGCTCAATATCACAAAATGTACGCCCGTGAGAAAGGCAACAACAGACGGACACACGGACATACATATCTAGATCTACTCAGTTTTCGACGCTGATTAAGAATGTACATACTTTGTAGGGTCCTTGACGCCTCCTTCTGGATATTGCAAACGAAAGAACAAACTTAGTATACCCCCATCACTAAAGTGGAGCGTATAACGAGTAAACATATTATTATACTTAGTTTTTGTACCCCTAGCCGAAGGAAAATTCAGGGACCCCACAAATTACATGTATTCACAATCAAATAAATAGGTATAAATATTTGATAGCAGCAAAAAAACGAAGAAAAACGACTAAAAATTATATTTGGCTTATCTGAATACTCAGCACCATTAAAACAAAGTGATAGTTATAAATTATGGGCGTGGTCAAATCTCGCAATTTCAGTTTACCTGTATCTAGCGTATCTTTTTTTTCCAATATCAGACTTTTTTCCGATCGGGAATGTTTACCACAGACGGACGGACTGACATGGCCAAATCAACTCTTTGGGGTCTCCGATGCCTCTAAGGTGGTGGGAATAATAAAACTTACTCAGTGTAGTATTGGCATTATGATCTCGGCTTAAATCATGTTCTTCCCATGTACTAAAATTTAACGACAGCGGTTGTATGGCAGCCGTCGTTTTATTAATTTTTATTGGTGCTTGCACACCTAACGCATTATGATCTAACGATGTATTATGTAATTCGGGTGTTAATGGTGTTGACAGCGTATCCTTATGAATTAATCGCGGTGGTAAGGGAGATGGTGTCAAAGTGATGTCCGTTTGTATTGTTTTGTCGACTTTCCCCGCAGGATACAAATATGTATAAGCTGCACATTTACTTAGAGTAGCCATAGAATTTGTGATGTTGGAGGAGTATTCGTTTGAATGTTTTGCCGTTTGTTTCAATTTATCCCTACACTGTGACAATTCAATTCGTAGTATATCTATATTTTTTTTAAGGCGACAATTATCAGCATGTTTTTCTTCTAGTCTAACCTCCAAATAATCATAAGTTTCTTTACATTTTAAAAGTTGTTGGTAAGCATTTTTTTCCACATACACAATACCGTCCGAACTGGACTCGCGTGAATTAGAAGCTGTATCATCACTAGGCGGTGACATAATTGCCAAACTGCCTTTAATTTGACTGTCGCGGTCATTTGTTTGGGGAAGAGCGTCATGACTTAAAGATATTCTAGAATTGCGACGCGTCTTATCTTGAGCTTTCATATTTGCTATATATTTTCCGACTTTACTTTCTACATTTCGATAGCGCCGTTTCGTATATTCTGAGTGTATATCTTGATATGAGACGGCTTTGCTGGGTTCCAATTTACCTTTCCTGGCCACATTCTCATTATCTAATATCGTAATAATGTCATCACTTATTTCTTATATATAAAACATTCTTAGCTATACAAAAAATACCTTTCCAATCATACGGTTCACAAATATTTGTTGTACCACTAATTTCCGTTTCGATGCAATTGGTATCAGGTTCACTAATTATGATGGAAATATTTTATTAGTAAATATTTTATAGAGGCAGCTGCTTAGGTTGTCTCACATCAAGACAACTATTTACCGTTTCTTTTTTATAGCACTGCTACTATTATTTGGGCATTGGTGATATACGAAATTTTCACCTGTGTGCGAAATTTTTGATTCATCCAAATCTTCATCACTTACTTCGCTCATAATTTAATTAACAAACAAGTATAAATCACACACAATTAATTAATTTGGTTTAAAAGAAATAAACATTAAGAACAGCACATATTATACGAAATTTTAAACGCGTAGCGGTATTTATACCCTGCACCACCCTGTGGAAAAGGGTATATTAACTTTGTGCGGATGTTTGTAACTCCTACCTTGAATTATACCGATCGAATTAGAATCAAAATCTGATCCGATTTAACCATGTCCGTCTGTCCGTCTATCCGTCTGTCCTGCTGCCTGTCCATGTAAATTTGTAAAAGCTATAGGTCGTATTTTTTGAGATACTTTGATGAAATTTATTACAAGGAGATGGGGCCCAAAGGGGAATCCTATTGAAAATGGATCGGATTGGACCATTTTTAGAACACCTCCCCATATGAGGTCCTATTATTTTTTGAGATATTCCATTGAAATTCTTAAAATGATATGTATTGGTCCAAGAAGGAACCCTTTTGAAAATGGATAGAATCGGACCATCTTTAAAACCATTTCCAATATAAAAAAGAAAATTTGATTTCATAAATTAAAACAAGTGACAATATTAAAGTCGGTCAAGCCCGGCTATTAAATACCCTACACCACTTGAAATATTATTCAATTTAATTTTTTTCTTTGAAAAAGCAGAGTACATATAATGAAAAATTTTATTTTTCTATACCTACTTGTATTTTCAAAAATTTCAAAACGATACATATGTCAGATTATTTTTTTAATTTTTCGTTTATGTATTTATGATATAAAAATAAAATTTATATGTGAAGGTGTTCTAAAAATGGTTCAATCCGGTCCACTTGCAATAGGGTTCCCTTTTAGACCAATACATGTTCTTGCACCAAATTTCATCGAAATACCTCAAAATATGCGACCTGTAGTTTGCGCACAAATTTAGGTGGACAGAAAAACGGACAGACGGACATGGTTAAATCGATTCAGATTTTGATTCTGAATTGATCGGTATAACTGAAGGCTGGTGCGGCATTTGCCGTTTAGGAGTTACAAACATAACTGCATAAACTTAATATACCCTTTTCCACAGGGTGGTGCAGGGTATAAAAAAAAGAGTATAAGAAAATAAAAATTTTCATTTATCAAAGAAAAAATGTAATTGAATAATATATCAAGTGGTGTATGTGGTAGTCGGGCTTGACCGACTATAATATTTTCACTTGATTTACCGTTAAATTTCGCATTACCAGAGACGTCAATAACAGAGACGGAGTGTCGCTCTCTTAAATTTTGCCTGCAGAATCTTAAAAGCAATTGAAGGCCCATACATGAATATCGTGAATTTTATATCGTGTATATATATACGAGCAAAGTTATTGCAAAAAACGCAAATATCGTAAGATTTTATTTGTTACGCGGACACAAAATCTCTTGCTTCGCACATCTCTTTTCCCATACACTTACGAAATCGCGCAACATCGCCATGAAGTGGTTGAAAAATCTAAATTGTATCAAATCTTCAACTTGGTTTTGCTATGTGCGCTATCGAAACAAAAACATATTAAATACCTCCTAGTATCTGTGGATCTATGGTTACATTCGCATAGAACACATACACCACCACACTTAATATCATACAATGGTCAGATTCCTCCCTAATATTTATATATGTTGTTTAAGAACCTTCCACGTGTAATTGTAGGGATATGCGCAAATAAGTCGACTTTACCCCCAACATAATAATAAGAGTACAAAAGCTTGTGCCGTACTCGAGCTAATCATCTCCGATTATAATTTTGTGTACGTTTTATATTATATTATCTATTGAGTGCAGACGGAACGTGGAGTAATAACGAGAAGAACCTTTGTTAAGGTTAGACAAAAGACTATTCCAAGACTAATTGCGTTTTAGAATGATTTGATTCTTAATCCATTTATTAAATTTATTGACGATTTGTTTCGTTACAAAAATTCCGAAAACATATTAATGCTTTAATATGATGTGGAAGGGGTTTGTGCTTAGATGAGGGGCGGAACTTGTTCCGCCGCTCGGTTAATATTGTTTAAAAAGAACTCAATAGCATTATAAATCTCTTGCTTACTTAGATTGTCAGACCCAGATTCTATTTGAAGATTATTTCTAACAATGCTTAGTTCGTTAACAACAACAGGTTCTGTTAATTTAGTTGGGATATTAGTTAAAAAGAAATCAAGAGTGGAAGGTTGAGAATTTACTTTACCTGCTCAAACATTTGGCAATTGTAGCATTGAGTTATTTTGTTAGGCTTTTTTTTAAAGAAATCATATTTAACGCAAATGTGCTCTATAACAGAGAAGTTTTGCCTAAGCCCTTCTAAAGATATTGTTTACCTTTTGAAGTAAACAACATTCAAGGTGATCACAATATTATTTGCATTATATTTTTAAGCGATTTTAATATCCAAGCAATGAAGTCCCATACTGAATAATTGATCCTTCAGCAACGTAGTATCGGTTTTATCCAACCCATAAAGAATAGCTTTGTATGGTCTATTTTATCAAGATCTTGTTTATTATTACAGAACAGTTTTAGACCAATCGAAATTTTTCTTACAGCGTAATTTTCAACTTTATGTAATTTACAAATTGCGTGTAATTTTTCAATTGAACACTTAAGTTTGGTAAGTGGAGGAATGTGTTGTTTAATAACATTCTTAACAATAATTTCATTTTCTGTTTCACAATCAGAAATAGCATCGTCATTATCAATTGTTCGCAGTGACTTGTAATAATTTTTAATGTTAACGGGAACATCAACCGCACTACTATCTACTATAGGACTACTATCAGTCTTTTTTTTATACCCTCCACCTCAGTGATGAGGGTATACTAAGGTTGTTCTTCCTTTTGCAACATCCAGAAGGAGGCGTCAGAGACCCTTCAAAGTATATATATTCTTGATCAGCGTCAAAAACTGAGTCGATTTAGACATGTATGTCCGTGTGTCCGTGTGTCCGTCTGTTTTTGGCACTCTCACGGGCATAAATTTTGAGATATTGAGCTGAAATTTTGTACAGGCACTTTTAGTCTTTGCATGCAGATCGCTATTTAAAATGGGCAAAATCGGTCAAGATCCACGCCCACAATCGATAAAAATCTTCATATCTGCCACAAAATATGAGCTACAATCTTGAAATTTGGTATGTACATCTATGAATATTAGCTTCATCGGTATGCCAAAAATGGGCGCATTCGGATTACATACACGCCCACAATTAATAAAAATAGATATATCTGCCACAAAAGTTGACCTAGGAACTTGAAATTTGGTACGCGTATACATATTTATCCCATTGACTGAAGTGCCAAAAATGGGCGTGGTCGGATAATAGACGCCCACAATTTACAAAAAACCGTATTCAACATGAAAGTAGACTTGCAAGCTGATACGTAATACGTAATACTATTAGAGAGCGCAATATATATATATATATATTTGTCACGCCCACCGTTGTGGAGGTGGAGGGTATTTAAGATTTGGCCTAAGCTATTGTAGTGTAGCAGAATTGTTTATAGAGCGTTTAATTTTTCTTATAACTGTGTATAATTTAAATTTTTTTTTGTTAATATTTTTTATTGTTTTGGTGGTAAATGCGATATTAATTAATACGTGTTTACACTATCAAAACACCGGACTAATTAATTAATTGTGTGTGATCAAACATGGCTTCATTAACCGAATATCAGGTATTAAAACTCATCCATATAGTAAAAATCCAACCTATCTTATATGGTAGGCACAGCAGAACATTCCGAAATAGAACAATTAGAAATGAGATTTGTCAACAAATCTCAAAGATTTTGAATGTAGATATTAAGTATAAAAGGGAATGTACTATTCATAGGACAACGCTTAAATAATTTTTTAATTTGTTTTTTTTTTTACCTTTAAATATGCAAAAACTGTTGGGCGTCATTACGCGGTCAATACTTTAGGTGTTTAAAAAAATTAAATCAAACTGGAAAATGCACTTGGCAATATTTTGAATTAATGGCATTTTTAAATGATTTCGCAGTAAGAAGGTAACTTTTCTGTTTATTTACGGCATATAATACTTTCATATTTCATGTATTAATTATTGGTGTGCCCCCTGAGGAAGATTCTCCACAAAATGAGGAAAATATGATGCCAGCATCGGCTACGGCTCAAAGTCAAAATCGTCATTCACAAAATGATGTAAATGTAGTCGAACATGTCTTTCTACCTGCACTTGTCCAAAAAAAGACACTTCAAAACCGGACAGGTATGAACAATTTTTTTTAAGCTTAGCATCGACGACGCGGGAGTACAATTTATCAATTCACCAATGGGGAAGAATGCAATGTAAAATACTACATCTGCTTATTAAGGAATCAAAAAATAAGTACAAGGGTGTGAAGCCAAAAATTTTAGCAGAGCTCTGTTAACCGAACGCTAATATCTGTATATGTTGCATTTAACTGTGAAATTTGCGTTCAATAAGGTTTTGCGGACTTGTTCGACATCAGGTGAGCGTATTAATCACCCACACACACACATCCATCGACATGTCTGGATCGATTCATTGTGTGGTACTGATCAAGGATACTCGCCCACTTTGCGTTAGGCGTTGCATATGAAATGACAAATTTACTAAACCCCCATCTAATGTGGAGGGTTAATAACATTTTTTTTTTTAGTTTTGGCATAAATAAACAAACAGAGAGAATTAGGAGCAAAAGTTTTGAGAAGCGTTCTGCTCCGCGGAAAATCAATTTCTTGCTCTTCCTGTCCTACAGCATAAGTACAAACATCCAACATGCGCACAACATACCAGAATCAAACTTCGCTACGAATGATTTAAGAAAAAATTATTTAATATATTTAGTATACAAACCCAGGTGGGATAGTACGCATAAGTAATTTTTTAAAGAAAATTCCTCAATATAATAATAATAATAAGCACTTGCGGTAATTGATTTTGCTGTAGCAACTTAAACAATTTTTGTAAAATAAAAAAATTGAATAGAAAACGATACGAAATATTGTACAAATATATAGTTCATGCTGCATAAAATACATTTTGTAATGCTGAAGAAATGAAATATTACGTAGTGCTGTATATCTCACAAGTTTTAAGCAGCAACGCATGTTAAAATATGGGAACAAAATAATTCATATTGAAAAACTTTTTAAAACACTTATTAATAAAAGGAATGCTTTAAAATAGTGTGCGAAGGTTAAATTCGTTCATGTTAAATAGTATGTGCCCTATAAAAGTGTGTTATTGTATGTTTTAAAAAAATTATATTACCTCGTTGCTAAGATAATGCTGAATAGAGAAATTATATTACATTGAAAAAAGGTTCATTCAGTAGGATTTTTTCTAATAATCAATCCTTGTTGGAATTTTATATAACGATTCAAAATTGGCGATGGAACTATTGTTACGAATGCACACACACATGTAGGCACACCTCTCACATCAAAAAACTGTAGAATAACCGTAAGGGTTGGATTTAATTTATAAAGAAGCCGTATTAAAAAAAAATGTATGAGGAGAACAATCCACACCAATGGGTGTATGTGTGACTTGGCAATTCCATTAAGCGACAAAGATTTGATAAGGTAATAACCCAAGAGAGCCAACCATAGTGAGGAAGGAAGGAAATAAAAACAAAAGGATTATAGAGAAGTGTATAGAAACGAAATAAGAGGCGGAGAGAGATAAAGAGAAAAAGACAACAAAATAAACAACAATAACCTAAGACAAAACAAAGCGGAAAATTAAAGCCAAACAAAAGAAGTAGCAACGACAGCACCAAGCAAAGCCGCAATGGATTCTACGCAGGCTAATAATTATGAACCGCTTGAAGGACGTGTCTCGTTCAGTGTACGTCACGAACATATGGATAGTCCGGAAAGTGATGTCCGTGCACCTAAAGATCAAAAGCATTTGGTTTATGTAGCCTTATTAGCAGCAGGAATTGGATTCGTTTTACCCTATAACAGGTGAGTGTATGCAGGGTTTCGCGTATGAAAATGACGTTTTTCCTTGAACAGTATAATGAACTGTATTCTATATCCCTATCACTATACCATTACTATTATGTTAAAGGGTATATCAAGTTTATGTGGACGTTTGTAATCAAATTTCTGAAATGCTCTAAACATATTTTTGTATTTTCAAAGATACGCGTTCTAGCATACGATTAAAATATTATTATATATTAGAAATGAACCGAAGCAGCTCAAAAGTGTATATGTAATACAATTGTTGTATGTACTCTAAAAAACACAATGAAAAATGTTTCCCTGGCATGAACATTGATTGTGTAGATAGGGGTGAACGTTGGAAAAAGCGGCTATGGTAGCGCCATGGAGTGCGTGTTAATATGTATTTGTAGACTGTGAAAGCTGCATTTTATTTTTTTACTTCAAATGGTTTAATTTTTATCATACTTATTATATGTACCCACCCCTAGTATAATAATTTATTGTAATTAGTGTAAAGATTGATTTAAACCACTACTACACGCCACTACGTCACACTACTTGGTTCATTTAAAATTTTATTTATTTTTGATTTTATAGTTTTATAATCGCTGCCGATTATTGGCAATCACGCTTTCCAGGACGGTCGGTGGCCTTGGACATGTCCATGACGTATATCTTGGTGGCATTTGCTACAGTATTGTTGAATAATGTTTTCCTTTCGTTGGCACCGTTCCGTGTGCGTGTCATATTCGGTTATATAGTATCATTTACCACTCTAATATTTGTGGCGGTATGCGAAGTAGCTTGGCACATGTTTACCGCCAATATGGCATATTCGGTTAATTTAGCTGCTGTTTCTTTAGTGGCTGTGGGCTGTACGGGTAAGTCGGGCATTATATCAAGCAATCAGTCCAGTTATTCCATTTTGATTTCGTTTATTGTAGTGCAACAATCTAGTTTTTATGGCTTTGCCAGTATGCTACCCAAACAGTATACACAGGCGGTAATGGCAGGCGAAAGTGTGGCCGGATTCTTAGTGTCCTCTAATCGTGTCGGGACTAAACTCCTCATCCAGAGTGATCGCTGGTCAACAGTTATATTTTTTTTGATCTCTACGTTCTACGTATTACTAAGCTATCTTTTGCACTTGGCCACTTTGAATTCACCATTTGTACGCTATCACATGAAAGCGTGTGCCAAAATTGTACTGCGACCTGATGAAGATCGTTTGGCAAGTTAAAAGGCCTAATCTACAAATTAAATTGCATTCGTAAATTGTTTTTTCAAATATTTTAGAATGAATTAGAGGATAATACAGCCACGGCTAGATACGGTGTTTTGTCGCTGGAACCAAATAGCCCGACAAATGGGAAGACTATCAAATCGAATAATATTAACAATACCAATACCGCTACCACAGCTTTGAGCTTCAGCAATCCTGTATATGAACTGTCCAATCCAACGGCTGGTGAAAGTGTTATAGATGGTCTGAACAATCTAACAGATATGCCAAATACACCCCAAGAACCGACCACTCCAACTACCGTCGTCTTCAAGGTAGAACATGTCCTGACACCAGGAAGTCGTACGACGGGTAAACTGAGCGATTTGAAAAATGGTTTTGCTTCGCGCTGGCAGGTAGCTCAATCGATTTATCCATATATGGTATGCATTGCCTTAGCGTACTGTGTCACTCTGTCCTTATATCCGGGCATTGAGTCAGAAATTGTGTCGTGTACTTTGGGCAATTGGTTGCCGGTTTTGTTAATGTTCACCTTCAATACAGCTGATGTTATAGGCAAGGTATTAGCTGGTGTGCCCTATCCATGGTCACGTCGCCAATTAATATTAATGTCGGGTTTGAGAATTATATTGGTACCTCTGCTGCTGCTATGTTGCGCTCCCCGTCATCAACCAGTAATTTCCGGAGAAACAGCAGCTTTTATATTTACTATGGCTTTAGGAGTAAGTAATGGTTTAGCGGGTAGTCTGCCCATGATGTTGGCTCCATCTAAGGTACCCGGTACTCTAAAGGAAGTTACCGGTAATATGATGACATTGTCTTACAATGTAGGTCTTACGGCTGGTTCACTTATTGGCTATGTGTTTGAATCTATGTTGGGAGCTCAGGTGACCAATCCTTGTCCGAAGTATCCCTACATAATGGACGTAAACAATATGCATCAATCGTCTTTAACTGTAACGCCGATACTAACAACTGCAACACCTTTTAATGTCACAACAGCATTAGCAACAGCACTTTTGTCTAGTGCGACTACATACTTGCTTCCAACGGCTGTTGCTACTACCACCACCACCCCTCCATTGACAGCTATAGTTAGCAGTACTAACGCTCTAGTATCAGGAGCAGTGACAGCATCATCTGGATTATCAACATTATCAACCACAATACCAACACTACCCACTACAATGATTAATCACCACCGCTCACCTCTGGTTAATACGACAACAGCAACAGCAAAAGTCACTGTGGCTGTAGCTTCAACATTGGCAGCTTCAGTTTCTACAATACCCGTTGCAATTGGTACAGTTGTCTCAAGTGTACTAACAGCAGTTAGTACTCTTAATAATATAAGTGCCGAACTATTCGGTAATATTACCAGAATGAACGATCCACAAACTCCCAGTGAGTTAGAGGAACACATTTAAAGCTTAAGCGTATATAAACAAGTGCGATACTTAATTTAATTTATAATCATAAAAAAAATAAAGACTTGAACACAGCTTTTATTACTGTACATATATGATATAAGGAGAATGTATACAGAGAGTGGTTAAACAATGTTTTCAATTTGGAATTAATTATTTGTTAAAGTGTGAACATTACATTAGTTCTATTAATTGATTATTTTGTAGTGTAAAACACACAATAGGTAAATATTCCCCATTTTATTACTCTCACTCTTTCTCACAACACTTTCTTTTACAATTCGAACCCGGTAAAGGAATTTCATGTGGTGCGAGACTCATCCGCTCATAAGTTAAGTAGAATAAATTGTACAAATTATTACTATTAGACATAATTATTTAATTGTTCCTCATTTACATCCAAACATGTACATATCACATAACATTTTTCCTTTAAATGCCAAATAACCCTTGCTCTGGACATATGATAGACAACAAAATACATAGAAATATTTATGTATTATGTACAATGCGTAAACAATAATCCATAAGAAATGTGTAAATGTTGTTGAAAAACTTTATTTAGAAAATGTTTCAAAAATATCTAATAAATGAATGTTTTTCCAAGAAAATTTTACAAATTAATAAAGATAATGAGGAAAGTGTCATGGTTACGATACAAATTTTTTGAAAACCTAATTAGAAATGAATTTTTACCAATAATTACCAATTGGTGTCCAACATAGGAGAGTAAAAGCAAAAATAAGCGAAGCTTGAGTTTTAAATCATATGCGTAAGAAATAATACATGTGTCTAATACCTAGTACGTGATTTGAAGGGCAATAAAATTAACTAGGCATTTGATTGTTTTTTAATTTTTAGTGAAGGGTGCAGGTAGTAATTTGTGTTTTTTTGACTTGCATATGAACCGTTCAGTGCACACATTGATTAACTCCACTTTTTGAAAAATCGTAAATTTAGGTATCAAAGCACTTGGTATAGTGCACTGAAAGGCTCATATATAAATCAAATGCATCGAACTTAATGTGAACTACAATATGTGGTGCAGTTGTGGAGTTTTGGTAGATAACTATTGAATTCCTAAGCTATACATTATTGATGCTTTTTTTCTTGGTACCGAGATGCAGTATGATGTGCCGTGTCGTCAACGTCTGTATCATGATTCATTTTTGCCTTAGAGCTTTTTGATCTTATCGTCCGTCCATCGAGTGAAAAAATCAAGAAAAGCAGGGTGCGCCTTGGTTTTTGTAGAGGCCGTTAAATTGCATAATTTATCTGTGCTCTCAACTAGAAAAAGTTATAATTATGGTATATAAAATCTTTTATGCTAGATACATTTTTTAATAATATCGTAGATAAAAATAAATATCTGTGCTTATATGCAAAATCCTAGTGCATACCTATTATTGTATAAAATAAAATAATTTATTTAGCCATCTGTAGTATTGATTTTAGTACAATAATATGAATTATGGGAGAGGTACTCGCTAAAAGCTATAAAAGCGGTTTATTAAATAACTTTTGCATTTGTTGTACATACAAGCATATATGTAATAAAAGCTCTTTGATGTGGGACTTTAAAAAAAGCATTCTCTGCTATTTTATGTTAAAATTTATATAAAAAACTTTCTTCACTATATGAACCCTGGGGATCTATTCTAGAGGCACAATTGTGGCATTGATTTTCTTAAAAAGCTAAATAAAAAGCCTATATTATAAGTGTTTTCTGATTTTTTACATTGTAGGCACGCCTTTTACTCGATGCGGAATATATATGTACATCGATGGATAAAGTAATTAGAGTTGTTAGTATAAAATTTTAATGTTTAGCTTTACTGTTGTGGACGTGAGATATTCTCGTTAACCGATTATGCACATTTAAAACAGCAAACTTCCAATTAAGAATATTTGAACAAATGTTGAGTACATTTTTACCATCTTGAACATTTCAACAACAGACAAACGATTTAGACTTTAAGGAAATAATTTTTGTAGGGTTGTGAGGCCTCCATGTCTATGTAGTACTTGTGAACAAAGTGAACAAATGTGGGGAGCATCAAATTTAAACAAATTTATCATGTTTCTTATACCGTGTGTGCATTTTATTCCAACAAACCACCTGATGCACTTGTTGTAATGATTATGATGATGCTGGCGATGAAAGTATTGTAAGTTGTAACTTAATTTCTTACAAAACAACACTCTTTATATAAAAAGCGCTAATATAACCAATAAGAGTTGAAGAGAACATTTTTGAAATAAATGTTACTCATACCTCAGAGTATCCGTGCTCATACGCAAATACGTATACAAGCATCTCTTTATTTATAAAGGCATTGAAAAATATTAGTAAGATATATAGCTTAACGGTTTATTAGACGTATAAGCAAGTTTAGACTTTTGTTGTTTGAATCTAACACTAACCATTGTGTTCTCTTCCAACAACAGACGAGATACTAATGGTTTTCATTTACAAAAAGTTAAAAAATTGCCTTTGCATCGAAATCATATCAACTATTGATGAAATATTTCTATTTCATGAATATAAAATTTTTGGTTTAGGCCTTATGTACAAGATTTTATATGAAATGCTCTATTTTAAGCTTCAAGCTGAATACGGTTCGCCATCGTTGAAGATACCAAGTTTATGACTAACAAATAATTATAACAATGCATAGAACGATAAACATACATACATAATTTACCTGGAAAGGTGCAATTGTGATATGGAAGAACTTTGTAGTAAAGTGAAGTATGTTTTGACAAAATAATATCGGTCATGATCAGACAGGCCCACAATTAAAAAAAGAAAACTATTTTGTTTAAAACGCGACTATTTGATGGCGTATTTAGGTACATGCCAGGACCACTGTGGAAGAGATGGTGCAAGGTATTTAAGATTTGATCTAAGCCAAATTTAGTTTTTTACTTGCCATTAATATTTTTTTTTAAATCTTATTATTTGAATGAAAATCATAACTTATTTATAAAATGACAAACTAATAAATCAAAGAACACAAAGAGTATCCAGAGAGATTTATGTTAAGTACCTTTTTATTTGATTGTTTTTCCTTTTTATTTTATTTTAATTTCCGAGTAAGCACAAGTAGAATGAAAATGTTTTAACAATAATTAATAGCTCACACTTGCGTATAATAATTTTAATTCGTTGCACATTATGTGGTAAGGCAAAATAATGGGTTTTATCAAAATAAATGCTTAATTGCAATAACAATATACATGCGTTCAATTTGAGTCTTCAATATGATAAAAGTGAAATGTAGTAAAACGTTTCAACAATGCTTATATAAATAGGTGGATAGAGGAAGAGAGTACTGTGCGAGATCTTTGTGTGAATTGTAATGTATTAACAAACTTTACATAACCAGATATAGCGTTATGAAATCATTTTTATATGCCATACATTACATATATGAATGTGTATGTACATATGTACATGTTTAGTACGTCGACGTTAACAAAAGCAAAGCAAAATGTTCATAAGTATAAGCAACGACAACAATACGTAAAATGTTTACTAGGACAATAAAAAACTATGTCATGCACTTACACACACCCACATATGTAAATACTCGTACGTATTTACTTATTCAATATTTATATATGTATATTCTTCAATTCGCATACTTAGCTCAAACTTTGTGAAAACTTTTTCATTTGATTCTGTTATTGTTGCTTCTGCAACACTGTGCGCCTTCCGTGTTTTGTATACATGTAGTGAGAATAGAAGGGAAATAGATAGTTGCAAAAGAATATAAAACAGGTTACAACAAAAATAAAACTAAATAAGTAAGTAAAAAGTTACATGTCGCTAGGTACGAAAAAGGAGAATATAAAATTACCAATTGTTTAAATTGTTGATAGGACGGTAGCTGGGGGCGTTTTCGCCGATTTCCGGATTTTTCGCTTACATTAAGATACGCTCAATAGGTATACTTGGGATACTCTATCCTTCATTTGATGCACTAAGAGTGCGAATTAAAGACAGAAAGATAAGCAAGCGTACAAATAGACGAATGGGCAAATATGGACAAATCAACCTAATAAATAATAACAAGTAAGAATTTGTATTACACATATATATGACATGCCCATAAAATCCTTAAAAGTTGATTTTTCGAGGCATAGATATACATCGCATGTGAGATATTGCTAAAATGATTCAATATTTCATGTTGATCAAAAGTAAATAGGTAGGTTTTATGGGTTAGGTTATATTTTTTTTGAATGTTACCAACTTTTTGGCAAAGCAAATACAACGGGGCTGCCTATTTAATGGGTATAAAAATATAAATGCTTCTTAGGGTTTGACCTGCATATTAAGAATGCTACCAATGCTCGCACAACATAAAAAGGATATAATATAATTTTTAAGTACGATAATGTATAATTTCCTTTCGGAACCTCCCGGATTTGCTTCATTTCTATCGCATACCATCATTGCTATAATATACAATACATACGCATATGTGCATATGAGTCAGTGTATTTGTGCGTGCATCGATTGTCCGTTAAAGCGAAATCATAAGCATATTAGTAAATCTACTGAATGAAAGAGACACAATTAAACGGAACAAAGAATTTGTAATCACTATGAAATAAAATGAATTGAAGGAAAGACAGAGAACGGGATAACAAGGGAATGCACAGGAAATACAATACAATACAATTTAGCATGCTAATGCAATCAGCGCCAATAATTGTTCTGTTTTAATTTAACTGCTAGTTATAGACAATACCATTTAATATCTCTATCCACACACGCCTATAAGTATTCACACACACATTCATCTCGTAGTTGCCAAAGGTGGTGTTGTTTTCTGTTCTTTTTTGATCTGCTCTTCAATATGTAAATAATTTACGAGTAAAGATTTTCATTTTCCATTTCTATTCCTCATCTCGATTGTATTGTGTGTGTTATTCAAATTAAAAAAAAGAAAGTGAGGAAAGTTCCAACTACACTTTAACTTTATTTTCGAAGACTTGAAAGTTTTTGGCGTACAATTCCTTGCAGCGTTTTCATATACTACATATATATAAAAGTAAACTTCTTATATATATATACATAATGTACATATATTAGTTAGTGGATGTTTATGCACTTTTATATGAAATTCTTAAGAAGTTTACTTTACAATGATTAACTGATTTATATTGTCTTATTGTAATAGGTGCTTATGTGTGTATTGCTATAAATGTTACTGTTGTTGTTGGATGTTGTGTAAAATTTGCTAAAAAGTGTCTCTCTATCACTCTACCTTGAGTACTCATCACCTACTCCAAAGACTATTTATGTCAATATATCTTTATATACTTTATAAGTAATTCGGAAAGTGCAGTATTTGCAGTATTCGATCCTGATTTAATATATAAATACTTTGTGGGGTCTCCGAAGCCTCCTTTTGGGAGATACAAACGTTTGCATAAATGTGACATTTACTCCCATATACATATGATGCTGATGGTGGGCATAATAAGAATAGTTTGGTATTTAAAAAATTATCCAAAAAAAAAAAAAATATGTGTTGGTTTCATACTTAAACTTATTTACATGTGTGTACCTATGTGTCTATATTCCTTTTATATTACATGTAGGTGCTGTAAGCATAAGCGGGTATGTGTTTTTTTTTTTGGGTTGTTTGGGTAAGTCGCTACTAAGTGCCTCTTAACATTATAATTTATAGGGCCTAAGTGCAGTCAACCAACAACCAGCGCAGTAAGCCAGCCCACAAGCACATCATAGCATTATATATTGCCACAGCAAGCGTTAACAATTTAGCAAGTGGTATCCAGAACAACTCTTTGGTAACATGGCTGAGAGATGCTGAGTTTTACATTTACTTCACAGCAACCAACTAACCAACTATCATACCCATCACTAACCCCGTGTAGCATTACAACCCAGCAGTGAAAATCGATTGGCATAATTCTCTGTTGTACCTTCAAATTTAAAGGTTTTAAGTTAAAACACATCAGCAGTTAGCAGTAATATCAGCACAAGCTATGAACATAAAATAACTACCACAACTTGTATCTACATATATCTTTGTATATGTATTGTAGACCACGCGATTGCCTATAAACAATGACTTTCCAATACGTGTATGTACGTAATAGTATTTGCTAAATGATGATGGGGTTACTTATGAGTTTGTTACATTACTTTCTCTTTTTCTCTCTAAGAGAGAGATGTACGCTTGTGTGACTTTAGGAAAAATTGTTTTCGGTTTATGGGCCTAAAGCTTATATATGTATATAAGTTTTGCAAAATAAAACACTTTACTGATATTTCGAACGTAAGGTATGCTATATTATATTAATATAACACCTATCGCTTGAGGGGAATGTTATATTATATACAACATACATAATATACAAATCTACGCTATGGCTTTTTTAACGGATGGTATACTAAATTAACTTTTACAAAAACAACATTTTGAAGGAGGACTCAGGAATTCTACAAAGTGTATACATATTTTTGATTAGCATCCAGATCAGCACTTTTTATACCCTACACTCTCATTCGCGGCAAATTATTCAAAACAGAAATTATTCGGCTTACTCCCCCTGCACGGTGTATGGAATTAAAGGATTCACCTTGATTGATTTACTGCAGCATTTTCACTTGTTCAATTTAGCGGAAAATTTAAGGATATCTTGGTTTTATTTTCAAATACGTGTGTTATATATAAATATACATACGTAACATATAAATAATAGTTCAACATATAAGAATTTATTCCGACTTACTATTGAAGGTAGTAATGATGTATTTGAGAACTCGATGAGGGCGAGTTCGAAACCGGTCTAGCTTCAACCCCTCCAGTCGCCAAATATTAATTTTTCACATATTTCAAATACATCATTACTACCTTCAATAGTAAGTCGGAATAAATTCTTATTTCGAAACATATGCATATTGATGCACCAAAAACTTACTAATATAGTTCAACAAGTTGAATGAAGAAAAGCTCAGAGTAGTTTTCTTAATTGATATGTTGAAAATCTTAATTTTGCGTATAAAAGCATATATACATACTTACAGCAACTATACCAGTTAAGTGTATGCGAAATGAATGTGCACATGAATGAGTGGATGATGTAGTGATTAACTAAAAATATGCCATTTGCTGTACACACTTATATAGATAATAAAAAAATTTATTAAATAAGAGAGAAGCATAGAACATACTGTGAACTTTAATATAAATTCACAAAAGGTGCGGTCATCACTCTCAATGCACCACAATAAAGCCTTATGTAGGTATGAATGGTAGAGGCTAAGTGGTTTTGTGTGAAAGGTAAAACTTAATAAATTATAAACACAAATACACACACACACGCGTGAATGGTACATATTGTACATGAAGTCGAGTGTTTAACGTGTGTTCCTGCCGTGGAGGCTTAATCACACGGCATCTCAAGCCGAAGCTCAGATGCAAAGGATAGATATGCGCTTCCCAACGCCCAGTAAAGTACCAAATCTAGGAGTAAGGATACGGACTCCACTCCTTGGTGTAGAGGGGAAAACCTACTCTCACTCTCACCCCCTGAGGGGAAAACCACAACCACCACGATGCTCCCACAAGGGGGCCTTCCTCATAATGCTAGCAGGAAACTAGTTCCTGGGGCTCTAGCATCCCGTGGTACCAGCAATAGGGGCCTGAGTCGAACCGCGTATTCCACTAAGAGGAATACTACCAGTGTAAGACCTTACATCTCCGGACTGGTCACCAATAAAATACCGCATCCTGTCAATACTTCTAGATTAAAAGGAAAAAATATATTATTATTATTATTATTATTATTATTTATTCTATTAGTTACAAAACCAATTTTCAACTAATATATATTTATATAGTTATATAAATAAGAATATAAAATAAAATTTTTTATAAATAAAATAATAACACTGGCCGCAGCATCAGCAACAACAACAACAACAACAACCTCTGGAACAACTTAGAATAAAATTAAAATTAATATATGCTAAACTTAATATTAAGCTTACAACTAAAGGTTACAATTAATGAGGCAAAAGGATATTATAAAATCAATTAATATATAAAAATAACAACAAAGTAATAAAAGTGCTATAAGTACATATAAAAAGAATAAACTATTGGTTAAGGACCAATGATTCTAATAGTTTGGTAGATTAAGTAAGTAATTCCTTATAACGTCAACTGAGTCAACGGACGGATCAAATAAAAAATAATTTTCATTAAATGATTTACACAGGACTCTGAACGGACCAAACAGCTGATAGTTTGTACGACAATGCGTTAGTTTTATAGGAATATAATGGCGAGTTGACCTACTTGGTACATTAAACGGAATATTCTCTAACAAGAAAGGAGACGATATAGTGCCACGAATTAACTTAACCATGAATATGACGCTCAACATGGTACGCCTTTTTTCAAGCGATGGCAAATTAATAAGTAACAGCCTACTTTCATAAGGAGGGAGAGAGCGACGAGTGTCCCAGCCTAGTCCACGAAGGGCAAAAATGAGAAAATTTCTTTGGACTGACTCCAACAAATCAATCTGACATCTATAACTTGGAGTCCAGACAACACATGCATATTCCAAAACTGGTCTCACTAGAGCAGTGTAAAGCCTTTTACCAATATAAGGATCGGTAAATTCCTTAGACCACCTTTTAACGAACCCTAATAACGACTTAGCCTTATTCACCGAGGCTTCAATGTGTAAATCAAACTTCAGTCTTGAATCAAGTAGAACACCTAAATCTTTAAAAGAATCAACACTAGCAAGCAAGTTATTATAGATATAGTAATCAGACGGAATGGCAGTAACCCAGTTAAATGACATCTTTTTACACTTATTTAAATTTAAAAGCATTCCGTTAACAACGCACCATTTAGCCAAGCTCGAAAGGTCAGACTGAAGAGTAACAATAGAACCCGGAGAATCAATCCGATAATAAAGCTTAACATCGTCAGCAAACATCAAGACTTTAGAGCTACGAACTGACGTGGGAAGGTCATTAACAAATAGCGCAAATAAAAGTGGCCCCAAGTGACTACCTTGTGGTACTCCTGACGTAACAACGATTTCCCTCGACAGGCAACGATTAAATGACACACATTGAGATCTGTTGGTAAGGTAAGAATAGAACCAGCGAACAAAGTTGTCCGGAAAGCCCAAACGTCGAAGTTTAAACGTTAAAAGATTGTGATCCACTGTATCAAATGCTTTTGAAAAATCCGTAAAAATTACGTCCGTTTGTTTAAAATCAGAGAACGCTTGACATATATAATGTGTAAATTCCAACAAATTTGTTGAGGTTGATTTACCCTGGGTAAAACCATGTTGGCAAGGTGAGAGTACTGATCTAATCGCTGACTTAAGACTCTTAGCTATTAATGATTCAAATAATTTTGGTATCACGCTTAGTTTAGCAATGCCTCTGTAGTTCTCGACATTCTCCCTCGAGCCATTTTTATACAATGGTAAAATATGGCTGTTTTTCCAGATGGAGGGAAAGTATCCTTGACTCAGACTACTATTAAATATATGCGTTAGCGGAATATACAGAAAAGGAGCACAGTTCCGAAGAACACAAGAGGGGAGTCCATCCGGACCAGGTATTACGGAGAATTTTAGGGCAGAAAGGGAGGAAAGTACATCATCCCCAGATAATATGATTTGCGGAAAAATATCAAACGAACTTATTGGAAATGGGTAATTATCGGATGAAATATAAGAACGAGAATAATTCTTTTCAAAAAAGTCAGCAAATAAATTAGCAATCACAGATGCGTCTGATGATTCACAATTTTCGTAGCACATTACGGACGGAAAGTTCCTAACTTTTCTTTTAGAATCAACAAAGCGAAAAAATGTCTTGGGATCAGAATACAGTTTATACTTTATTAAACTAATATACTCCGAGTAGCATTTATTTTTCAAAGCATTAAAATACCTTCTCATAGAAGAGTATCTAGTATAATCCACAAGTGAACCACTACGCTTAAACTTTTTAAACAATCTACTCTTTTTATTACGGACATATTTAAGATTAGCATTAAACCAAACTGGACAAAGGGGGTTATAATTGAAATTGAAACGTCTCATCGGAACGGACAAGGAAATAGCGTAAGATAAAGCATTATAAACATAATTTAAGGACTCGTCGATATTATTGTAGTCAAGGTCCCACGCAAAAGTAGATAAAACATTACAAAGTTTAATATAGTCCGTTTTGCAATATTGAAGGTAATGTAAGGTATCTCGTGGTCTATTGATAAAACCACTACCGAACTCACCTAAGATTAATAACAATGTAGGGTGGTAATGATCCTCAGGCTCCACAAAAGGTAACGAACGCGAAACCTTTATATTAGTGTCACTTGAAAAAATCAAATCCAATAATTTATTATTACTATTATAAATTGAATTAAGTTGAAACAGAGAAAGTTCACAAATTAAATCAAAATAATCATTAAAAATAGACGGATACGAGGTAGGTGTAAAATATCCAAGGTCTTCGTTAAAATACCACATGACATTGGGTAGGTTAAAATCTCCTAGAACAATTAATTTGTCAATATTCCTCAGACTGTGGAGTATGACTTGTACCATTCTAAGATGTTCTAAATAGATTGACACATCAGACAAAGGTGGAATATATGAACACGCTATATATAACTTAGGCTCACCATAAGACACACTTACACAAATAAACTCTGTATCAGAGGACGCAACTAACCTTGCAGGTAAAGAACTATGAACGGCTACTAGCACACCACCACCCTTCTTAAGCTTTCTATCAGCTCTAAAAACCGAATACTCAGTAGAAAAAATTTCAAAATCGTTAACCTTTGGCTTCAGCCAAGTTTCAGTAAATACCACAATATGATGTACACAACTAATAGAGGCCAAAAATGTATCACGAAGCTTGGTATTAAGCCCACGGACATTTTGATAAAGAATAGATTAATTGAAGTAACAAAGTCATATTGGCAATATCGAGCACGCATCAACTTGCCAATATAATTGGCAAAGCAGAGTACACGAAACCACCAATATGATACAATTAAATAATTATAATACATAATACATAAAATAACTACAATATATCTCTATAATATACGAGTACATATACAATATATAATATACAATATATATCCATCGGTTATAGTCAGACTAGTCCGACGTATAAGTGACCGACGTTTAGTGAAAGCGAACTTGGCAAACCTGCCGAAATTATTCATACGAGTATATTCCTTTCTACACAAAATACTACCGTTGTTCCCAGATACACCCATACTTTGCAGATCTCTATATTCTGAGTAATTGGTATATGTACATTATACATACATCCAATCCTCTGAAAGAAATCCACAAATGCATGCACCTGAGGCAACACCAGTATTTCGTTTCAACAAAAAGTCATTAAATGACCCATGTCCAGTCATAAAGAATCCCTGGTATAGTGTGAATGTAAAATCAACATCTCCGACCACCAAGGATACTTTCGGTAAAAATCTGTACGTTACTCTGCCATTTATACTGTTTTCCCATCTAGAGAGAGCAGCACTAAGTAGAGAAGCTTTCATTCGTTTCGGACATACGTTCTGTCTGCTGGCCTATGGCCAATCATCGTCATACAATCCATATTTCCTTTTAATTTTAAGCGATATTGCACGGCGTTTAGCCTTAATATCCAATGGCACAGCACCCACTAATACTTGTAAAGCATCAGTGGATACTGTACAACAGACGGGAATATATGCTAAAAGCATTATTCTCTGACACATCAGCAATTTTTGCCTATATCTGTCAGTCAGAACGGACGAATACCATATGCTTGATCCATATGTGGCGCAATCAACAAATAATCCATTAAATATTCGCCGAGTAGCTGTTCTACTTAGGCCCCAGTCTTTTCGAAGCACTCGGCGAATCATCCCAACTACTCCTGTGATTTCATCCCTCATTGCAATAAGGTGACGGAGGAAACACATTCTTTCAGACATTTTTATTCCTAAATAACGGACCTCCGAGACATATCTCAAAGGCCTATTATTTAATCGGACACTTGGATGACGATTATGTGATAACTAGCCCTTAAGCAATATCATCACAGTCTTGTCAGTAGACACATCAACACCTACACTTTCACCCCAGTTCTTAATTACTCCTAATAACTCATTACTCTTCCGTTCTATTTCAGTACGAGATTCACCTTCGACCATTAATAACAGATCGTCAGCGTACGCACAACATTTAACAGATCGTTCTAAGTCTTCCAACAGGGTATCCATCATTATGTTCCAAATATATGGACCATAGATAGACCTCTGTGGACTGCCCCGAACAACATCCACTGTTATGGTATCATTTGACCCCACCACACATGCTTTTCTGCCGGTAAAATAGCTTTTCCATAAAGCCATTTTCCTACATCCAATCATGTGCAGCTGCGTCAATACTTTATCCCACAGTAGATTGCCACATACTCCCTTGTAATCAACAAATACACCAAAAATGTACTTGCTATTGCTTCGGGAGATAGTACATTTAACGTACGTCCACTGAATGAATGAATTTTCCCCTACATATTCTATATACATTTCCCCAAGGATCATCACAATTCACTGTGACGAAACGCTGCCAGTCTTCTAACTTGGTACGGATAATCAATTTTTTAAAGGACTGTAAAGACAACCTATATATTACCTTAAGTCGTTCTATATTTTCAGAGTTAGCTCTAATAGCTCTCTGAAGTCTACGCCTATTTTTCCTAACATTTCTTCTTTGCTTGCACAACTGAAACGATCACCACCTTACCCCCCGGAAAGTTGTCTTTTGACATCTAACGAGAAATGAGTCACCGATCATCTCAACCGTCTCATTAATTTTATTGATCCGTTGATCAATGGTCAAGCCCTCAAACTCCCTAACCGACATTGATGCGAATGCATCAGTAATGCGTACACTGAAAGCATCCCAATTAGCTCCGGCAGTTCGCCATCGCCTGATGCGTTCAATGACCTCATTGTTATTTCCTACAATATTACTAGTTACAATACTAATTGGATTGTGGTCACTAATACCACAATCCCTCCTAATGCTCCAACTAAAATTAAATTTAGTCAGAGCCGGTCTATTACAAAATGTCACGTCAATGTCACTGGTACCTCCTGGTCCATTAAAAGTGTATAAATCACTTGGCTCATTTAAAACATGAAGATTTTTGGAAATTACATATTCAGACAAGACATATCCTCTGTTTTGCGCAGTATTTCTGGTATGACCAGAAATTTTACTGTGCCAGAGTGCAGACGATGTATTGGCATCTACTCCAATTATTTCTAGAGTATTACCAACAATTTCAATAACTCTATCCATAAAGGATAGATACGGACTGAGCTCCTCACTAAAGAAGTAACTAGAACATAGGAAAATATTTCCAAATGTTCCAGTTACATTCACCAAGGCACCAAAATCGGACGATAACACACTAACACAATCCAAGCCATTGTCAATAATAACAACAGCGGAATTGCATCTCGCATCTGCATAAATTTGCATGTGACCAGGCAGTCCTCTGACATGGCCAGAGAAGCTGTATGGTTCCTGCAATAATGCAAATCTACTGTTATTTTCTGTCAAGGTCTGTCCAAGTTCGGCCATAACTGCCGAGCATCCTCTGCATATCAGTTGCAGCACATTAATGATGTAGGAATCCATCATCATTAATGTCTTGCATCCCTTCTCTCCACTATCCTTGTATAAGTCGGACATGCCGACTATATCATTAAATGATCGGTAGGCCGACCATAAAATGCACAATTTCTGCATTTCAGAGCATTTGTGCAATTACGCACTAAATGCTCTGTTTCCCCACATCTTTTTCAAACATTTTCCCTAACCTTGCAGTCCTTGACCAAATGATCAAATGAAAGGCACCTATAGTAACCCATCACTCAATCCTGCGGAAACACACGGAAGGAAAACCATTTTATATAGGCACGGCCTATCTTAAAAATATCTCCCAATACCTCCTCAGGCCCCTCAATTACTACATCCGTTGTTTTATTCTCCTCATCTGACCATGGTTTGGAAACTATCGTCATTTTATTTTTAAACTCCTCTATTGTTTTAAATTTGTCCTTCAAATTCAATTCAAATAGTTCAGTCATCAATACTTCTGGACTTATCATACTTTCAACCCCTTTAATTATTATCTTGGGCCTAGGTGATGTATTTTTCATCACCTCCAAGCCCAACTCACTAAACCTCTTATTACCGAGAATTTTTTCTCTTTCAGACGCCGATCTTGTGCGCAATATGGCTCCCCCCATCTTAATTGGTTTTAGGTCATGCACACGGACACCTAGTGTTGGACCTACTTCCTCGCTAACCTTTTTACCAACTTCCGCCGGGGTAGCCGGCGTTTTGGACTTAACCACCACAGCATAAGTGTCCACCACTTTTTCTTCTGGTAGTGGTAGTCCCACGAATTCTCAATTATGAGGTCCAATAAAATTCCCTCATATTCCGTGGCCATATTCACTAGTATCTTTATTCGTTAGTCCGAATGCCATTTCATGCATCCTTCCTGTCAGTATTCTCATTCTATCCAGTTCACTACTCTTCTTTTTTGGCACTTTTGCCACAACCGGAGGAGGCATTACCTGGCTATACTTCCGTTCATTCTTATTTTCCGTCTATATTTTATTTTAATTGTCCTTTATTTCTTTTCCACTATCTGTCTATCTCTTATTCTTACTTTTCCTTTTTTTCACACTCTCCACAGAATCCTCCCCAGAGGATCCCGACTTCACACTCTTTTTCCCTAGCTTAATTACCCTAGGGCTGGGATCCCCACTGAGGAACTCATCCTCAGTGGTACCCACCATCTCTAATTCTGATTCCATATACTTAAGTATATTTCTTCAAATTTTATATATAATATAAATTATACAATACAATATAAATATAACTAAAATAATACAATATAATATATTATACTATATGGTCACTCACCCGAATCCTTTCCAGAACAGAAAAGACCAACAAGGTTCAATCTCCACCTATACCACTAAAACACTTAACACTTTTATTTAAAATGAACAAAAATTCTAAATAATTCTATCTTATAAAAATTCCACTTAATTTCACTCAAGCAAATTTCCAAATAAATTTGCCCAAGCAAAATTCCAAATAATTCTATGCGTTAAAATTCACACTAATTTTAACACTACAAAATTCACTTTAATTTATGTACAGCTGCACAATATTTTTTCCTATTGCACACTAATGCACTTATACACAACCAATTCTCATACGAGTTCCTACGTCGTATGAGTGTCAATTAATTAATATGCCGACGGCAAAAACACAGGGCAAAATGCGTTTTGCCGACGGTAAATCACAAATGTTACAACAAACACACTACTTTTTATTACATCCGCGATCAAAGAGCACGTCCGCACAATTCAATCACAAACACAATAATGACATATTGTACATGTATAAATATCCTAGAAATGTAAATGAGTTGATTGAAAACGTTGAAAAATTTGAAAACAATGTTCATATAAACTTTAATAATGAAGCCAACAGAAGAAGAAAAAAAAGTTTAAAAAAGAACAAAAATAATCACATAGATGTATATAAGTACCTATTAATGAAAGACCATGGAGAGAAAGGCAGAGAGGGGCAGAACATGTAAATGCAATTATTTAATTAATGTTGTAAAATTTAATTCATGAATAAGTTTGTTAAGAAAACAAGACTGCATAGACTGCATTTTAAGCAAATCATGATAATTCCACCTTTCTCGGATTATTTAATTAATTTTTCATTTCATTTTATCCGGAGTGGTAATAAGATCGTTTGTTATTATTTAGAAAAATACTCAACTATGCAGACTTCCAAGGTGTGAGTACTTTCCTGTTTAATTTAATTGAAGTTGTTCCAAGGAGAAAGTTTCTATATTAGTGAAAAACATATATTTCTTACGACATATTTAGGATGTATTTCACATTTATTGTACGTTTAACCACACGTATAGTGTACCTTGTACACTAACTAATTTTCAATCAATTATTGGACAGAGTGTCAATTTGCAGCATAAAAAATTACTTCTACACACAGTCGTACGGATGGGCCCACAGGCTTGGCTAGATCGAGTCAGGCGCTCCTTATTGCGTGCTGTAAACGGTGGTGCGTTTCATAATAATATTATTAATGAAATTTAAAAAATTTATAGTGTAATCATATTTTCACAGACAATAACAAAAAAATTTTTATGGAAAACATCTGAGCTGATCTATCAAAAATCATACACAGCAGGTTGGATGCTAGCATTTCGATGGGCGCTACCCCATCATTATCAGCAACCAGTGCATGCTGCATGTGAACATTCCAAACAGAATGCCATAAGCAATGCAAAACACTGGTTGGTTTGAAAAGATCATGTTTGCAGTCATGCTATTGTTTTTGTATTTGGCTACATTGTGCTTTTTCTTGTTACAATTCCCATATGAATTGTATTAGGATAAAAAAATCATTTATTCAATTATCTTTTAAGTGCCTTCTGAACTGAACTCAACTGAACTGCAATTCTTCTAATTGAAAATTGAAAATTCATTTGCAGTTGCTGTAATTTCCTATTAAACGTTTCTCCTCCACTTGTTGCTTAATTTATTTAATTAGTTTACATTGCAGTGATGATGGCGTATGGTGGTTCTATATAGTTGTAATTTTAGCTGTGGTTATGTGTGTGTTTGATAAGCTCAACCCAAATTCCCAGGGTTTGCTTGTTGCCTGTTCACGCAATTTCTTTGTGCATAAGTAAGTGTATGTATGTATTTATAAAGGCAAACCAATTAACAAAATTAATAACCTTGACAAGACTACCATCCATCATAATCATTATTGTAATAATGATGATGACCTCTCACCTAAATACATACCATAGGTAACAATTAAAGTATCAACTCAGCATACTAAGGACGACTACCAAGGACTATAGTATTGCAACCAATTTGGCCGATATTTATATAAATTGCAAACATCAACAATAAAATTTAAGAGTATTTATAGAGTTTTCTCTCTCTTTAAAGGAAGGATATTGTTCTCATTCGCTGTATATTTAGCTGAATGGAGAGAGGGTAAGAGTGAAATAAATTTTTTGAGAGATGTCACTGCGCATAAGAAAATGTTTTAGATAAATCGAGTTTATGGAAAACACATACTTAAGGTCGTTTTCTTTATTCTTTAATCAGTAGCAAATACATGTTACGCATGACATGTTTTTGTTTATGTGGTACAGACATATATACAATAAATGATGAAATATACTCGTATGTTTGTGTAACTGAAGTTTTTGACTGCATATCATAGGAAAGCAGAAAAGAGAGGCTATTAGTATTTAAAGTATTATAAAGCTAAATGTAGAATTCGTATTGAGTTGCTTGATATAATAAATTTCTTTAAAGTCTTACGGGAAGACAAAGCTTTCACATTTTCTCCTTTTTTGCGTTTGTTTGTTGAATTACTACTTATTGTAAGTCCCGTTGAATAATTACATTGCATTGTTTGTATGGAGTTAAATGTTATTTATGAATCCCGAGAGTTTTTTATTTTTGCTTTAGATTTTAAAGTGTGTATGAAACCAAACTAAACCGAACCAAAAACGAAAGCAAACAAACAAACAGAAAAACCGAATGGTGCTACTTTTTTGGTATTTTATTTTTAAAGCGTTTAAAATAAGGAAAATAAAGGAGAAACATCATACAGCAATAGAAACTATGTATAACCGTGCTTTTCAAACATATAAACAATATTTCAATGTTTGTGCATATATTTTCTATACACCTTTTTAAGTTGGTTTTATTTTTAAACCTCCTTGAGGAATATTGGCACATTTGTGGACATTAGTTTTTGAAAATGTGCATTCGAAATGAGAATTTTATTACAAAATCTCTTAACAAAAAAAAAACAACAAAAATATTATGTCACTTCCAGTGTACCTTTAGCTATGTTTTCATTGACTGTTTTCTTGCTTGTGTGTATCTAATAATAGCTCCAAAACTCAACTTTTGCAATCATAAGCGTTTTAACGCAGACACGCGGTCATAGTTAAATCTACTCAAATTGAGATTATGATTAGGAATATATATGTGTTTATCGGGTACCTGAAGCCTCATTATGGGATTGAAAGTGGACAGTATCACATAATGCAAGATGTTATTTAAATCACTCATATCTGGATAGTGTCGAGAGGTTAGGGTAAATTGCAAGCTGTTGAGATGTTTACACAATGTACTCTTACTTATGTTCAACTTAAAGTTGACAATTGTTGACATATATAGTTAGCAAGTCATTTTTTCTTTAGGTGGACATTTCCTCTGTAAATCTAACAAGTAAGAAAACTAAATTTGGATTAGGCCAAATCTAAAAAACTCTCCACCTCCACAACGGTGGACGTGGCAAATATATTTCTACATTGCGCCCTCTAATAGTGTACGTATTACGTATCAGCATGCAAGTCTACTTTTACATTGATTATGGTTTTTTGAAAATTGAGGGCGTGTCTATTATCCGAACACGCCCATTTTTGGCACGTCAATCAATTGGATAACTATGTATACGCATACCTAATTTTAAGTTCCTAGGTCAACTTTTGTGGGAACTATATAGATTTATGTCGATTGTGGGCGTGTCTGAAATTCGACCACGCCCATTTTTGGCAAATTAGTAGATGGAACAATTATGTATACGCGTAGCAAAATTCAAGATTCTAGGTTAACTTTTGTAGCAGATATAAAGATTTTTATTGATTGTGGGCGTGTGTATTATCCGACCATGCCCATTTCGAAGGTAATATTTATAGATGTACATACCAAATTTCAAGTGTATAGCTCAATTTTTGTATCATACAAATAAATTTTTGTCGATTGTGGGCGTGGCTCTTAACCTATTTTGCCCATTTAAAATAGCGATCTGCGAGCAAAAACTAAAAGTGTCTGTACAAAATCTCAGCTCAATTTCTCAAAATTTACGCCCGTGAGAAAGCGAACAACAGACAGATACACGGACACACGCACATACATGTCTAAATCGACTCAGTTTTTGACGCTGATCAAAAATATATATACTTTGTAGGGTCTCTGACGCCTCCTTCTGGGTGTTGCAAACGGTAGAACAAACTTAGTATACCCTCATCACAGAGGTAGAGGGTATAAAAATATGCATTGGATTTATTAAAACAAATTGTTACATTTCATAAATATATTGACTGGGGACAGATTTAGACAAGAGTTTTCCTTTGTTCTATAAACTGAATATTCTGAATTCTGAGTTCTGTACGGAAAGCTCAACACATTTATATACATATATATAAAATGTAATATGTAAATATTCAAATTAATATCCTGTGTCATGCGTGCTCTACTCTATTTAAGAAGGGCTTAGCATTTGTGCAAGTTTTTGGGTTTCTATGGGGTTGAAATGTTATGTCTACATGCCATAAAAGAGAACGTCAAGCATTCTGTATGTGTGGTGCTATTAATATATTAAAGGGTCATCCTTACGGAGTTTTTGCAGCATATCAACGTAATTGTAGGTACATTATAAGAATAGTTGTATTTGCTTCAGGGACGTTGTTCTGTGTACGCTCACTAGATTGCATCTACAAATATTTTACTACAATTATTCATTTGGTCTGTTCATTTGCCTGTACGGAAATATACATTTTAGTTTGAGATACTTTCGTACAGCACAATAGCATAAATATGCATTGGGTACATTCCATGTATTCTACACTCATACTCTACATACATATCTATAATGTATTAAAAAAAAGAAGAAACAAAACTGCGTGTGTGCAATGCCGAATGTCGCAAAAAAGTGAATAAGTTTTGGTTGCAATTTGTTTGACTATTAGATGGTCCACACCCGAGTCATTATTGTTAGATTACATGTACGCAAAAAGTTTATCAATGCATCCAACCACACACTGTAAAATCTAAGCTGGTGTCCCTTTAATAATGTTTCAATGTCTGTTTGTCTGATATTGGGACACACGTCACATCGGAAGTAACTAATTTGTGTCCGTATTGTGTCCTAATATCCCATACATGCACATATCCCCACATGTATGGAAGTTTATACGTAACAATATGTGTATGTGTGTGAGTTAGTGTTTCAGTTTCAATTTGGTTTGGTTGAAAAAAATCTTTGCATCTCTTATTTGGATACAGAGAAACCAACCGACTAACCAAAGTTGTCATTGTATTATTTCCTTTCGTTCTTATATCCACTATATATATATATAGCATGGAGCTACAGTTACTATTTCACAACATTTGTTATACTCAGAAAGGCGCATTAAGGATCGACCCTTTATAGATATCTGTCCGTTCCCCTCTTGTCAACATTGTGCCGAATGCAATAATTGAAACGAAAAGTTGTGAGTTTTATCACAATAGCCTCTATAAGCACCATTGGCAATCACCAGCTCTAAAAATGTTTTATTTTGCTTTCTTTTAAGTTTAAGTGTATGGAATTCACATTGTCTACGGAGGATGAGTATTTTCTTGTTTTATAATGTAACGATTACATTTTAGAACACAGCCCGCTTAAGGTCTCTACATGAATAGCTTTTTTACTATATGATTTTATAACACAGGAATATTCAAAGACGTACGATAGAAAAATATATGGAATACAAATACCTACACACACTTTGTACACGTCCCGATTTATGTAACTCCACTGACACTTGGTCATTAAAGTCGATATATAATTTTATACCCTCCACATTAGTGATGAGGGTATACTAAGTTTGTTCTACCGTTTGCAACACCCAGAAGGAGGCGTCAGAGACCCTACAAAGTATATATATTTTTGATCAGCGTCAAAAACTGAGTCGATTTAGACATGTATGTGCGTGTGTCCGTGTATCTGTCTGTTGTTTGCTTTCTCACGGGCGTAAATTTTGAGATATTGAACTAAAATTTTGTACAGGCACTTTTGGTTCTTGCACGCAGATCGCTATTTTAAATGGGCAAAATAGGTTAAGAGCCACGCCCACAATCGACAAAAATCTATTTATCTGCCACAAAAATTGAGCTATACACTTGAAATTTGGTATGTACATCTATAAATATTACCTTCGAAATGGGCATGATCGGATAACACACACGCCCACAATCAATAATAATCTTTATACCTGCCACAAAAGTTGACCTAGAACTTGAACTTTGGTACGCGTTTATATAGATATCCCATACAATCCCATATTTATGTGCCAAAAATGGGCATGTTCGAATAACAGACACGCCCACAATTTACAAAAAACCATATTCAACGTAAAACTAGACTTGCAAGCTGAAACGTAATATTTACACTATTAGAGGGCGCAATGTAGAAATATTTACCTCGCCCACCGTTACGGACGTGGAAGGTATTTAAGATTTGGACTAAGCCAAATTTAGTTTTCTACAATAGTTGAATACACTAACAAAACAATAAAAATGGAAGATAAAACAAAGACAAAAAACAGCTTATGTCGAAAAGTGCTCTCTCCCTTTCCTGCTCCCTCCCTTTTCTACCAATTTGTGAGAATTAACTTTGTTTAAAAAATCGTAAGAGCTCTTGGAACTTTATCTACGTGCCATATGCGTATAATATTTTTTTGTGAAGTTTATTTATTCTATATACGCTTGTCTGGCTGATCACTGTCAGGGTTACATTTACACTAAATATCCCCTCAAAAGTTAAATATCGGTTAATGTAAAAATTCTGTTAGGATGTTTTCACAATACTTTACAATACTGTAATATTGTAAAAATTACAATAATAAAAAATTACAATTTATAATAAAAATAAATTACAATAAGGTAATTAAAATTAGGCACACGCTAAATTTAGGATTTTTTGTTTTTTTTTAATTTGCTTACTTTCAATTCAAAGTTGGTAAAAACAAACATAACTTTTTTTATAATAAAAATAAAGAATTGTATGAATAAAACAAAACCTTGTCCTACACACGACGCAAGAGGGTATATGGTGTATATATCTTGAGTGAGAGTAAAGTTTAAAAGAAGGTTAAAAATATTGTTTGTGCGTGTTGGATTGTTTCAATTATACCGCTTAAAAGCAAAGGTGCTCTTGAATGCAATTTTTTTATTCCTTCAGCACACATGTACGCTAAAACAGCCTCAAATTCATAAATATATTGTGCCTGAGAAAATAATCATTCAAAAGTCTTGTTGAATGTTTTCAATGAAAATCACACTTTTCACGCATACAAACAATTTATTGCGTATATATGATATCGACTTGAAGCCTCTTTTTGTGTGCGAGTGTGTGGTGCCACAAGTCTATCTTAAAAAGTCACCATTTACAATATTTATAGACGTTTTTACTACATTTGTACGCGCGTCACGTGTATCGTCTGCTGATGACGATCATAACATTCTTTACTACTATTATTATTGTTATTATTACCATTATTATTCTTGTTCTTGTTTGTTTTTATTGTTGTATATTTTCCCAGCTGTAATCCTTATGTGATATTACGATAGTTTTTTTATAAGTATTTTAAGCTTTACACATGCACATGGTGTACATGCACGAGTACACAAATATGAGTGAGTGCGTGCATGCGTGCATGCGTGTGTTAGTGGCAATTCAATGGCATGTGGAGGAATATTTGTCTATGCATAGATAGAACTGTATTAATATTGGTTTGCATGACCGATGGTAACTTCTGTGACACTTTTACAATCTTTGAAAGTATAAAATAATTTTACATTTTTACCTTTTTGTTGTTTATATTTTATATCTGTAATACCATTAAAACTTACTTGCTGTAAAATATGTTAAATAAAAAGCTGAAAATTAACCAATGTACTCCTGGAGGTTTGGCCTAAATTAACTTGTCCGTTTGTAATCTGTAATTGTGTATAAGCCAGAAATTCTGCTTTTTATACCCGCCTAAGGGGGATATATAAAGTTTGTCATTTCATTTGAAACACCTAGAAGGAGGCCAATTATGAATATATATAATTGTCCAGCACCCAAAACTTAGTCGATCTAGATATGCAGGTGCGTATATGCAAGTGTCTGCAGTTGTTGGAATACATATGCATTTATATAAATATCCCGTTCAAAACGATGTGCCTAAAATTGGTGTTGTCGGACAGTAGGCACTCCCTCAATTTACAAAAACTTGCAAGTCGATTATACATATTACAGGACCTACCTCGCCCACTCTTTGTATGTAGATGTGAAGGGTATTAAGATGTGGTCCACGCCAAGTTTAATTTTCTTACTTGTTGTATGATTAGATGCCACGTTAACTGAGCCAACACAACTAGTCGTAGCCTACATTGTGGGATCATGTGGTGTAAGGTATTAAATTGTCGGTTGGAACCGACTATACTAATTTTGCTTCCTTTTATATAAATTTTTTCTTTAATACACATGCACATACATGCATTTGCGGATTTTGTGAGTTTTTAGAGTTTTTCGCATGGATTCATTCAACGCTTACATACTATGATATATTAACTTTATATTTAAATTTATTTTAAAATAATTTTCTTTTTTGAATTATATGAATAAATTGAGTGTAATGCCTTTAATTGAAGCGCATCGGGATATTTTTTATTGTGGGTACATTTTTATAAATCCATTATCAATGACTGATCTTTATTTGCATGATTGGCTGGCAGGGCGTGGGGGTAACAGAAAACGACAAGTTATAAATATTTAAATCTATTCGAAAAAAGGCATAATTAATAGAAAGTTCATTAAGTGCATGGCTTTAATTCTAAAATCAAATGAATAAAAGAAAAATGCTAATCAAGTACAAATAATCATTATCAAGCTTAAATTAAGGACGTTCAAAGCAAAAATCAATTTATGTAATTAAGTTGAAGTAAAAGGAAAAAATGAAAAAAAATTGTTTGAAATATGTATTGCACAAAAAATATTAATTACACATACATCCCTCACTGTCTCTACCTCTTATCTCTTTCTCATTCTCTTTGGATAGAACCAGAACTGAGTACGAGCTCGAAAGTAGAAATAATTTCCACAATCACTTAAAATGCCATAAATTTTCTACTTTCGACAGAAAGTATTTTCCTTTCTTTATATTGTCGGTTTAGTATTTACAAATAATTTGATATTTATTTTAAGTTCTAAAGAAGAAAATGCCAGAGAAATAAAACAAAATTAAAATAATAAACTTGTATCATTTTTAAATTGTCATACGACCAAAGGTAAGCAGAAGAAGTACCAAAAAAGAGGAAAGGAATACTATACAAAGAACGAATGAAAATACCTTATAATATAGTTCATATATTATATATATAATATAAAATGGAGGGTATATACGATTTTCGTCAGCTTATTTAATATCGCCCCCTTTTAAGTGTCCACATGTTTATTGTAGTGGTCATGTGTTACGTGTTTCGTTTTGTATCAATAGTCAAATTTTGCACTAAATGACGTTTTGTATAAATTGTGGGCGTGTCTGCTATCCGACTTTCCACTTTAGCGCAACTAGTTAACAATTTTGCCCAATGTGAACGTCGCTGTTCGCCAACACGAACAAAGCAAATCTGTGCCTAATTTCATCTCTGTCTCACTACAAATAAACAGATTCAATTCAATTTGTTACTGATGAAAAATATGTAATTTTTGACGTCAAATATAGTATAATCCCATATTATGTGAAGGGTGCACAATATAGCTTTGAAATGTTTTGTGAAAATTTATTTCATGTGAATCTTTATAGCAATTGTTGACCACACCAAAGCTTCATAAAAATTTATAACTCCACCAAATAAGCAGTTATATATAATAAAATATTATAAAACCAATGTGTTTTAGTGAAAGATATTATATATAATCCAGAAAGTGATTATTATTATCCAATATTACATTAGGCACAACCTTTTCAATTGGAACGCTTCTTCGAACTGCGCCAAAGTCATTTTTTTACTACCATCACTGAGTGCCAATTGCTAGTAGTTAACCACGATGTACACGTATTATCGTGGTATATATATTACGCGCTTTTAGTTTTTTTTGGAGGGAAGAATTTTGCAAATTGTCGCTCTCTCTGGCCACAATTACTAAAGATGTCTTTATCGTTAAAAGGTCGAATATTCGTATTATACTTAAGCTTTCAGTTAATTGCCCTCCTGAAATGACTGCTAAAATGTATTGTATCTCTAAAGCATTTAACGTATTGTTGTAGGTATAAATCGGGAGTTGGGTGTAAAACAAGATTTTCTGTATACACGTTTATATATATATACAGACATTTATTAGCATTGAATTATTGCTTTGTTTAGATAAGATGAGAAAAGCAATTGCTTATGTAAGTATTGCATGTACGTATGTTTATGTTTTATTGTGGAAATAAATTCCTAAATTGCAATATTTTCCTTCTTTCCAGAAAACTAAAGTTTATTTATTATACCACAGTACAGAAAAGTGTTTGATAGCTTTTCACCTACACATATATTGCAAATTTAATGGTGATGAATTGTGATGTTATGCCAATTTCCAGTTAATAAAATAAAATTGTTTTCTCTAATTTTAGTGTTCATTGTACAACTTAAACTGTGTGTGTACATTATACGTTAGTGATAATAAAAAAACCTTTATAACTCTGTCTCTCTTTGACTAATATGTTTAATTAACTGAATTGAGAGTTTTATTGCTTTTTAAAATATGTAAATTTTATATAAAGGAAAATATATAGCAGAAATAAAAACACGTCATAGGTCTTTTATACTATAGACGGATACGTTTAAATCGACTCTGAATAGCGTAAGGAGGTGAATTATTACAAACAATAAAGATGCGCACAATCTTAATGGAGCATATACCGTAAGTGGTGTAAAGAAGGTGCAGCTGCTACTAAAAATTTCACATCAGGTAGAGCTCTTATTACTTATTGCATTTACATTTAATGGTTGAAAGCTATTTAAAGTGTAATATAAAGGGAACATCAAGTGTCAGAATCATTGCTATATGACATTACTCTACTTTACATTTTGGTTATTATTATTTTAAATGTAAAATATCTCTCATTACCATAAAGTTGGGGTGATTATAAAATTTATGGGAAAATAAAAAATAAAATGAAAATTCTTTATACAATACAATACAATACAATACAATACCATAGTTCAGTTAACGGAAGCAAACAAGGTACGAATATTGTAAGAATATACATAACTGGAAAAATGAAAAATATAAACATTTTCAAAAGAAGATGAACATTAAGCGGGTAGGTGTTGTTACAGTTTATGTGTTCGTTAAGTTTTAGGTTACAGAAAATGTTCAATGTTTACTCTTTTATGTAGATATACGAATGGTAAGGGTACAGTCACCCAGTACCGATTCTATCATCAACCGATTTTATATCATGTATATGCATTTGTTTCTGTACCTTTCTGATTATCTATGTATCTACGTATGTATGGTGTATGTACATACATATATGTGTATATATACGCACATCATCATATCTGTAGATATTAGGCATTTCGTTTGATTTATGCAATACCTCACTTGCAGAAATGCATGGGATTATATGTGTTTATGCTCCAGTCTGAACATATTCCGTTTGTATTTTACGATCATTAAGATGCAACCGTTGATAACGATAATGATGTTGATGATTTTGAATTCTTTCAAAGTATAATTGTGTGGCAAGTGTTATTTTAAGCTTTTGTGTAGCTAAAGCTGCCTGGACGTATATATACTAGTGCTAACATTTTACCTTGCATGTGGTAAGTGGAAGCCAAAGGACACCAGAGATGCGTATTGTTAAGGGACGCAGAAGGGAAGGTAATGCAGTCCTTGCTGCATGATACTAAAAATATACAAAAAAAAAAAAACAGAAACAAATATTTCATCGTCGTTGGCTCAATTCACCACATATTCATGTACGCTTGTGTACATGGAGATTTTTTTACGTTTGATATTTGCTTTGCTACCTCCCACACATTTCATTAACTCGTTCGCTTATTCGTTATCACATTCATTTGTTTGTTTTTTATTTAAAAGCATTATGACTTATAGTGTGTGTCTGTGTGTGCGAGTATATAGTATATAGCCTTTAAAATAAAAACTTTCTTACATCTAAACGTCATGCTCTCCGCCCAGCAACATTAAGATATATGCAAATAAACAATTGTTGCCTAGTTGTGTAGTACAATTTTTTATTATTGAATAGATTACAAAATGCCAATAGTTTCTCACGAACATAAATTTCATAACAAACTATTCTCATGTTAAATTTAAAAGTTTTTAATCCGTTTTTATTCAGTGATGAGCTATACAGAAATAAACAATATGAATGAAAATATTAAGGTCGATTATATCCGGTTATTTAATACCCAAAACAATTGGTTTAGTCGTAAATTCAAGGCATTGTCATTTTTTATGAAAGTCACTTCGCGATAGAGCATTACATGGATAAAATTCTAAAAATGATCCAATCCAGTCCAAATTTGGCGCAGTAAATTATTAAGCTAATTGAGTATTCTTCACCAAGTTTTGTCATTATTCTAAAAAGAGCCAAATTCCATGAAGATATTTGAAAAACTGGCCAAAAAGCTGCGCACAAATTCACATGTACCGACAAGCATTTTACTATCATCAGATTCTGATTTATATATACCGAGACCAAACCAAACTTGCTTTAGCCAGGTTAACTACATAGATACGGACTACATTGCTCTGAGTGTATAAATGTATTCTGATTAGAACCGTGAGCGTGCCAACAACAGACAGAAAAAATAATCTTTCATAATACACTCACTTTTTCTAAACATTTTCTATACTCGGAAGAAGGTTTCAGAAAATAAAGATCTCAACGATTCTCCTTCAAGGTGTTGGATACATTACGAGTGCTTAGAATAATAGGTCCTACAAGTACAAGGGATGAAAGATAAAATTGACCCAAATTTTGTGTTGTGCTACATAATGATATCAATAAGAAGTCAAACAATGCATGTGTGTTGAATATTGAACGTTAAAATTTTTCCAAAATTTTTAAAAACAACAATTGTGAAAAGTCAGGCAGTACTATAACTCAAAGTTAACTCAAAGTCGAAATTATAGCTCCGGACTTGTAAATTCAAAATCTATTGTGAACTCTTTTTGTTTTGAATCATCAGGTAACCTAATCGGTGTATACAAAATGTACCAGGTTATATATACACATAGCGCCGTGCCATATAATATTATTCTACTTAAGCGCTATATCGAAATCTGAAAATATTACAACAAAATCACACATATAAATAAAAAAATAAAACAATATCAAACGTTCACGTAAAAGGATGCAGGTTGGCTGGGAAAATGCAAAAATGTGCTGTGAATGTGCTTTGTTGTCACGTACATGAATAGCTTTTGCGTATTGTGCTAGTTGCTGTTGTAAGTATATAACACAAAACGTCCAAAGTAAAGCACTTAACAAAGCAGTTCACTAAGAAAATATATTTGTATGTATGTAATATTCTGGCGTAGGTTTAAGCACAGCAGAAGGTTGTGTGTGTATGACTGTTAAGGTGAGAACATTTTTGTTGCTGATGGTGAGTCGCTTGCTTGCTATATTGGATTGAGGCTGACTTTTGTGGCAATGAAAATTTATAAATACACACACAGCTCACCACACCCTCACTCTTGACGCAAATGCATTGTTTTGTTATATTTATTGCGATAACCGAACTTTCTTTCATTTTTAACTCCGCACCCTTGCATTCGTGTTTACATTCCGGTTCGGCAGGCTCTGTTGATGCTTTTCGATGGTTTGCGTTTTACTTATTTGTTTTATGGTTGCAAAGATTTTCAGTCTGAAGATGCTGCTCTTACTGCTGCTTTTAGTAAGTAATTCGACAAGAGAGCCAAGCCATTAACAACACAGTTAGCTCTCAACATACAACTGGTGGCAATAATGAGTAAAATGTTAGCCAAAAGATCCTTAACACATACACTGAAGTGACAATACCAGTGTTGTTTTATTGTTTACTGTGTTGTGTTGAATGTGCATTGTAGTCTGATATCAGACATGTTTTTCGTTTGTTATAAGTTGTATAAGGAGCGCATGTTATGTGCAATATATTGTACATGTATTTACGCTTCTGGTTTAAAGTTTTTGTCCTACGTCTATGATAATCAGGATTTTCACCAATCATGAAGTTTTTATAAATTTTTCATTTCATTTTCAGGCAACTGCAGCGATTTATTCAACGATAAAATGTACACGTGCATTTACGCATAAATGTGCATGCAGGTATGTGTATTATTTTATTTTATATAAACTCAGGTGCAACAGTTTTTACTTGTGGTTTGAATCACCACTTCCTAATTATTTCATACAAAATGTTCTTTTTTAAACTACTGCAATGAACACATAAACTTGATATGGTCTCAAAACGCAAACACTCGCGCATCAGCACATCTAAAGGTGTGAAAAAATTTGCAATAGGGTGTGAACAAGTTGTTCATAGTGGTTATGTGAGAAAATCTCTAGCATTAAGCAAAAGGTTTACTTTCGAACCTTTTTATCTCAACCATATAAACAATTTGCCATGTTTTGTACGTGTTTTTAGTACGCACATATAATGTTCCAAAAATTTGTTGTGGTATTTTATGAGGGAGTACCAATTTTCATTTTAGACTTTTTATTGGTATAAAGAAGCGGGAGAGAGAGAAATGTTACGTTTAATCGTACCGTGTAAACCACACCAAGCCAGCTCATGTAATGGGTGTACTGTGTTGTTGTAGTAGTTATAGTGGATGTCCATGAATATGTTGAAATCTTAATTTTATATTATAATTTGTCTTATTTGACCACCACTCTAGAAGTGATTTTAGTTAAAGCCAATTAAAAATTAAAGCTATAAATTTTAAATTCTTTACTATACAAGGACTTCCTCGTTACATAAAGGAATTGAAAATTTTGAAATCAACAATATGAATACATTTACAAAAATTGTACAACTTTCCACGAAACACCTTAATAACTGTGACGTGTACGATTAACACTTTCTCCATTTTTAAGAGTATTCCAGGGCTTTACATTTACCGTACATAATTATTGACTTTTGTAAACGTCATTAAGAAATGTTTCCCAGCAATCTATATATGTGTATATATGAGTATATATATTGTAGTGGTTGAAAAAATATTGCAGTAAATTTTCTTTTTAAACCAATGCTTATGTTTGTTCGTTGTATATACATACGTCGTGAACAATTACTGTAGTTCGTAGAGAAAACAAAAAATTTTCATTCAATATATTGCGAATTATGCAATCTACCATAAAGCAACGAGCACGTAGGTAGATAAGTGGAGGGGGTGTAATATAAGTTATTAGAAAAAACACGACTTAAACACAAATAACCAAACAAACAGATATTCGAATAAATAAGAAGGAAAAAAATATTTTCGACCATGGACCAGCTTATTTATAAGTAAAGCGTACAACGTATAAAAATTTATAGCTAAACCAAACTCTATCGAATGTTTTAGAATTTGTGCTAGTTAGCATCAGGATACAGCTGTACAATTATTCTTACTATACATAAATTGTGAGCTAGTTGGAGAGGCTAACAGTCAGTTTTGTGCGGTGGAGTTGCATTGATTTTTGTTGGCCAATTTACCATGCAAATTAATTCGTATTGGGATTTTTACATGCATGTATGTATGTCTGCTTATATGCATTCTCTTCACACTGAACTTACCTCCGCGTAGACTTGACTACGATTTTATGGTTCGTATTCTTTTCCACTAAAGCACTCTCGGCTTATATAGCACTTGGAGTGTACATAACTTGGCAACTAGGATTCGTATCGTACTACTGAATAAGTATTGTAATATATTAGGTGTAGTAAAAAGAAATGTAGAAAGATATTTTTGCATGAAATTGAAGGCTTTAATTACCATAGTTAGAATGATCCGATTTAGGTTGGATAATTTGTTTCCATTTAGAAGGTAATATCGTTATGCCTCTTTCATAGAAGCCCTTGTCCTTATTGGAAAAAAATTAAGCCAGTCGATTTTAACAAGCCTCACTTGAAACGAATTTTTCACCAGCATCGCCAGTTACTTTCACCAGCATCGCCAGTCACCTTCAGAAATGGGTCCATTTTATTGCGATTCAGTTACGAATCGCAGATGGAAAATCGGTCTATGAGGTTTTTTTGCGTTAACTCGTGTGGCACCCATACATCGAGCTTCTTTTTGTATCCAGCCTTATTGAAATGGTTCCAAACGGTTTTTTGTGCCTGTATCTTTGATATCGAAATTACCGGAACAGAATCGACGAAACCGAAATTGCGCGTGATTGGCTGTTACAGTATCAGGACTATAAAGACTATTCACATTTTCAGCCGCCTGCCCTGCATTTTCGCTTTTATCGGAGAAAAACTGTAAAATATGGCGTATTTTCTCTTTGTTAGTATCCATCTTTGACGCGTGCCAAAACAAAATTGAAAACTAATAGCAAAAATGTCAGAACAGTGTTTTTGGCGCGAAATCTCATCTTTCGAACGCCATCTAATGGAACCCGATCGGACTTATACAACGCGAGATACAGTTAACTAAAGCCATATATTGGAAAAATAATGGATTTCTTTTTACTACACCCAACATATGCAGTCATCCAGCCAGTTTTTTTATTCACTTCTGTATAGGTGTTGTACTTAGTATATACTTATATATATTGTAGATGGGATGTGTAGGATTTGCCGATTTCATTTAACTGCTTTTTTCTAGCAGCAACAGCAAATTCGAAGGCATGTAATTGTATTCTCTTGTCCGTACCCTGTTTCCCAAGAGTGAAGTAGGAAATATGCATCAGAGTATGAGTAGATGTTTGAACCGGTTTTGGGCCAAAAAAGGCTTAACGATATGTATTGGCTATTTATTCGTACTTGACTGCTCAATGTTTCGTTCCATATCACTTTTTATACCTTTCACATTGGTGTGGCCGTTATATAAAGTTTGTCATTCCGCTTGCAATATACACATGTACCGTTGGCTTCAATTTATAGTAAATATATTATTTTAATTCAAACGATCAGCAACGTTCACAGGTTATGGAGAGGAAGTTTACATGTAAGTTAATACGTAATCCACACTTTAGTAATGGTATATAACACGCCCACGTTCTCCATAAAAATGTGCGGAGCAACACAGTTGTAGCCTAAGTTAAATATTTATAATACTTCTATTCTTTTTCGTTTCTCGGTATAATTTTTGTTGGGTTTGAACAGTGTTTTCGTATTAAAATATTGATTGTGGGCGTGTCTGTAATCTAAATACGCCCATTTTTGGCATGTATATACATTCAAGTTTATAAGTCAATTTTTGTATCAGACAAATAAATTTTTGTTGATTGTGGACGTGGCTCTTGACCTATTTTGCCCATTTTAAATAGCAGACACACGGACACACATGGACATGCATATCTAAATCGACTCAGTTTTTGACGCTGATCAAGAATAAATATACTTTGTAGGGCGCCTCTGACGCCTCCTTCTGGGTGTTGCAAACGGAAGAACAAACTTAGTATACCCTCATCACTGAGGTGGAGGGTATAAAAAAATGGAAAAAACCGCATGCAAATGAAAATTTATTGTTTGATATAATAATTTCATACTCTTTTCCAAGGTACTTGGCTTACTTCACAAACTTCTCCCTCTGTAGGTATTTTTCATTTCATTTTCAGCAAAATCTTCCCATTACTTCTATTACTGAGAAAAATTAAATTCTAATAAAAGACCCAGACACGATTAAATATAAAAACCTTAGAAGTATTTTATATATAAAGTATTTATGGAGATGTGCTGAACCTCGGACCCCTTACATTTTCTAGTACCATCACGTAATGAAGATAAATACGAAGAAACTGCGCAGTGAAAAAAGTAACTTTGGCTTAGCCTAAAGACGAGCAACGCCCTCTTTATATTCCATATTTGAAAGACCTTTTTCCGCATGCATATACATATACATGTGATGGTATTTACGTCACGTAAGTTTTTACTTAAAGAAATGTCTTATGCTACTTTCAAATTAAACTCTTATCTTATCACCTAAAAATTGAGTAAAAAGGCTCTAAGTTCTCTAAAATGAGACGTCTGTCGATGGTAAACACTCGAAATATTGATTCTAAACTTGGTAGAAGTTTTGGTAGTCTCTGAACGCTGATGTGCGCTAAGTATTAAGATTACACCTACAATCTAAAACCATCGTATCTGGTACATATTAATATACATGTGTTGCGTATCCAGTCTGTGGCTTAAGCAAAATAAATTTTTTACTTGCTTTCATTTGCAAGCCACTTAACATCCATAAGTGGCTACATACGTATAAACTGTAAATGCCTTGGTATTGATATATCCATATCCGAGCACATTTTTATGTGTGCATGTGTTCATATTTATAGTAATGCATTAAGTGTAGTATTAAACCTTTCACTTTAATCCATTTCATGAAAGCAGCAAAAATTGCTGTATTACACACACTTATAGTACAATTTTTCATATTGTTTATTCTCTCTCTTCCTGCCTCTTGTTCCGTTTGCTTCCGTTTCTTTTGACAATTTCGTGTATTTTATGGTCATTGCAATCAATTTCCTTCATTTCTATACATGGCTGTGTATTTTAACAACATTTTTATTGTACGTATTGTACATGTTGAGCACAGAAACATCGATAAATTTCTTAAGTGCACTATTACGCATCCAACATATAGACCATGGATTAGTATATTGTGACTAGGTTGGTGCGTCTGTATTTGTGATTATATGTACAATTTGGGTTTGGCTCGAAGTAAGGTAGCGGTAACCAAAGCTCTGAACACAACGCTCAATACAAAATGTGACATAACAAACAAACAAGCAAACAAACACAAAATGAATGAATAGGAAATAGGAAAGCGAAAAAATAGAAAGGATATATGTGGTTACTTTTATTGAATTCTTTCTTCCTTCTATCTATCTATATATTCGCTGACAACTGGCACTCAGGCAGACGGATATGTACGTACGTGTCTGCAAACACAAACACACATACACATATGTATGTATTTTATGTACATGTTTATAAAGTTATATATATGTATACATGGCAATTTCTAGTGATTGTATGGCCTAAATGTTTTGTTGCACTAACCGGTGTCTCTCCACCTTTTTATCTTCTTCTCTCTATGAGTAGATATATGTTGTGCCCGTTGTGCCTGATCTAAGTCAGGTGCTGGTTGGATGGTTTAAGGGAAGCTTTACATGTTTTTTAGTTTCTTTTTTTTTTCATTTTGAGGGTATTTTTGGTTGCTTGTAAATAATATATGCAACTAATGCATTTCATCGCTGTCTTTGCTCTGTTACGGAAATGAATTGCTGTCTGAAAATCATTTCCTATACCTTTTATATTTTCCACATAAGATGGGAGATAAACGGGGTTTGTTATTATGCATGGAAGTGTACAGAGTCCGCATATCGGCGATGACATAAATAAAGTCGCAAAGATTGACATATTAAGCCAACACTTGTCTATACATTTTTAGTTTATTTTGCTAAGTTTCCTCGCCCACAATTGTCAAAAACATTTACAGATTCAATAAAAGAGCAACAAGGTTCATATGAGGCACACATTTGTGTACCGTTACGTACTTCAATAGGCAATTTTACATTCATGTGTCAGGTATACAAAATATGGTTTAAGCCAAACAAAGTTTGCTCTTTCCTTCATTTGTTGTTATAAATCGATCATTTCATTTTTCTGTTTATGTATTGGATGTTATGTTGAATTTGATAAAATTTCATACGATTGTAGAAAACAAAAACTGAATGTTTTCCATGGCCCGATAACAGTAAACAAATGTTCTTGATTTAATGTTAAAGTGTTTAAATATTTATTACTTTGTGGGGGAGACTTAATCAATTTCCCGTTTATAGTTTAAAGTATTTATAGAAGAATGAAATTTTTTCTTATCAGATACTGCTTTAGGTGAGAGTAATGTTGAACTCTTATACCTTACATGGTTAAAAACCGCTAAAAATAATATCATTATTGACTATTCTTATGCAATATTTTACACAAGCATATTAAGCATATGTACTCGTATATCAAGTATAACTAAGAATAATAGCTTTTTTTTAAGTAAAACATTTTAAATGTTTAAAAATATACATGTTTTCTAAAAGTTCCTTAAGTGAAGGAAGCTTTAAAACACTTACTTCATTTCGTATACTTCAACTTAAGTGGCTTCCCCTCATGATTATTCTCGTACAATCCGAGTCCATTTGTTTACTTACTTCCGCACGCTTATTTGTTATTATTATTATTACTACCAACACTGTATATTTGTTTTTGTCGTTGTTATTATTTTCGATTCTTCGTCGAAAAGGACGACTCATGCTACAAACAAACGTTCCGTTTTATTCAGTGCATGTGTATGTATGTGTAGGAAAGGAGGATATAAAAGGAAATCATTAAGCTAACGTGCGCGGTTTATATATTTAATGTTTCTTTATACATACGCATCTGTCCACGTAGTATATGAATCGTTGTATACTTAAGACAATACAAACAGTAAAAGTAACAATACCAAAAATTTGTTCTTCTTTTCTCTTTATAACCTACATCAAAAGTATAAGTTCCTATTGGTAATCGCTGATTCTATCATTTAAGAATAATTGCCAAGGACAATTGTGAAATATGCTAATAAGGCAGGCAACGTAACTTTTAACGGCTCTCGTTCGAAAGACTTTTATAGACACGGTGCAGTAGTTGATCACTACATGGTAGGAAAGGATTAGAAGCGAATGCTACGGTCAAAATGCCGGTTTTCGTTTAAATATTTGCATTAAGACCGCGCCCACAATTCATTAGCATCATTGTCAGTCATAACTTTTACTTTGATACCCTAAGGCACGGGTATACAAGCCATATGTAACTGTAACTGTTTGCTTTTATACTCGTATACGCAAGTATATGTGAGTATGAGTATTGGCACATGTAAAAAATTTGTTAAACTTTCTTTTCGGTTTTCTTTTCGTTATTAATCAATTCACAGTATTTTCGATAAAATATTTTACATAAATATTCTGCCATTTAAACTTTGTCCATGAATCAACATGAAAGTTTTATAACATTGAAAAACTTTACAAACACATTATATATATAAAACTGCGATAATCGATGTGTAGGCACAAATGAAGTGGTGGAGAGAGAGGAATGGATAGAGTGGGTGAGGACGCAGTAAGACACAATGGGTAAACATGCATTTCACAAATTAATTTTGTTAAATTGATACACATACCCACACAAATATGTCTCGTGTAAAAAGCAATTGAAAGAAAATATTAAAGCTTCCTATATATGATACATAAATAGAGGAACCGCGATAGAGAGAGAGAGAGAGAGAGAGTGATAGTGAGAGGGAGAGGGAGATGGGGCTTCCTTAGCTGTAATGGCTCGATGACTATAGAATGGAATGTAGCTGTTTTCGATGAACTCACACTTGCCTATAGCAGAAATGTTGCAATTTAACGTGATACACATCCTACATATAGCTTTGTGTGTCGATCTGAACGCTTGTGTTTTACCCTTCCAATTGCCAATTTTGATTTCAAGCGAACACACCTTCAAGTCTTACAACTTATGTTTAATGAACACAACGAAGGACGAGGGAGTGAGTAAATGAATGACTGCATGAATGCGTAAAGAGTGCAAGCATAATTAGAGAAAAGTATTTTGCAGACGGTGCACCTAAAACTAACTGAAAATTCATTCTATTTACAGTATGAGATATAAAAAAAATCTCAGAAAATATAAAAGGGATTTAATACAAAAACAAGTGAACATATTATAGTAGGTCAAGCACGACCATCATGTACCCTACACCACTTGATATATTGCTCAATTTAATTTTTTTTTTTTATTTTTCTATACCTAGTTGTATTTTTAAAAATTTCAAAATGATACATGTCAGAAAATTTTTTAAATTTTTCGTTTATAAAATCAAAAAAATATTTATATGTGGAGGGGTTCTAAAGATGGTCCGATCTGGTCCACTTTCAATAGGGTTACTTTTTGGGCCAATACATGTCCTTGTACCAAATTTCATCGAAATATCTCAAAAAATACGACTTGTAGCTTGCGCACAAAATTACATGGATAGACAGACGGACATGGCAATATCGATTCAGATTTTGATTCTGAATCGATCGGTATAACTGAAGGTGGATGTGGCATTTGCCGTTTAGGAGTTACAAGCATCCGCACAAACTTAATATGCCCTTTTCCACAGGGTGGTGCAGGGTATTTAAAAAACAAATAATGCACACATGAATGAGCAGACTTCACAAGTAGTGCACTTACAACAACAACAACAACAACTACTACTACTAATACTACTACTACTCTAAGCAACAGAATAAACTAATAGTGAGATTGTGTAAGTGTGCATGAATTTGTGCAAGGCGGGTTAATTGGTGTAATAGTAAGACATTGGTTTGTTAGTAAGAGTGCAGGCGTTACATTGTTTGGTTATATAATAAGATTCCAACTAATGTAAATATTAAGTATAGTGTTGTATGTAAATGACTGGGTGTGAAAAAATGTGCCACCTATTGAACGTACTTTGTGTGTGTGTGTGTGTGTGTGTGTGTGTGTGTGTGTGTATGTCTGTTAGTAAATGTGTCTATATGTATATATCAAACATTCTGTATTTGAACTGTTGCCCTGTGTCTAGTAACATGAAATGTTTACTTAACAAAAAATCTACGACGTGATGCGTTCCGGTAATTGTGCTCTAGTTAAATGTTACATTTAGTAAACTTGGCACTTTACTGTAATTTAAAAACTGCATCTGTCACTTTTCTTTAACAGTTCGTTATGCTTCTTTACTTGATAATTTTTAGTTGAAACTTATGCACTCCACCTCACAGACAGACACACAGAAGGTGCTTGTGATATAGATGAAATGCAAACAAGGGACACGCACGTGCACTCGTAACTTAAATCTACTTTTTATAGTTTTCTAATACCAAAACAAAAGAGATAAAATATATATGGACGTAGTGAAACTATGTCAGCGATGCACTCCACCGTTAAGTGATAGAATCTATTTTGGAATAAATTTAATATTCAGTTTTATACCAGCCCAGTAAACAGTCGTACATTTATGTAAAAGTGTTAATTAAAGAAAAGGGAAAAATGAATTACTTATGATGAATGAGAAAACTTCCATGAAAGTTTCACCGTTCACTCTAAAAGAATATTTTGATACAAAAACTAATTTAGTGTCTGCCTGTTATAATTACTAAATGGTATCGAATATTTCGCCTTAATTAGAAATATTAGAAATTTTCTTTACTTTAATTTAGTTTCTCTCTATACTTACAGATGTGTTTTTACAAGACAATACCCTTAAATAATCCCAGTTCTTCTCTTTCCCCATAATTGAATGATAGAATGGTTTTAATCTGTTGTTAATTTTAATATGGGATCATTTTCAATTGGGGCGATTTATTCTCTAGACCTATGTGTGTTCCCTTTCACGTTCTACGCTTTGAATTTTTATGCATACTCTTCACTTTCTTTGTATAAAAATGAAGGTGTAGTAAAGTAAATTGTGAAATGATAAAAAAAGTTCGCTTCGGTTGCATATTTTGTAGATTTCATCCTAACGAGCATTAGTGTTAAAGATGCTTTTCAGTTTGTCTTTTAAAAAGTATTTATATAATTGTACATAATTATGTATGTATCCTTTACTATACTGAGACAAATACATACAAATATTTGAACGAAACATTCGTTAATATGAACAAGATAGAAAAGTTCGGTTAAGACCTAAATACCCTCCATCTTTTATAACGCTCTAAAAAATAAGTTCCTATTGCATTAAATTGTTGCGTATATATTATTATTATTATTTCAACTTGATAGACATAGTATTGTGCGATATATAATTTAATAAAAATACAATTTTTTCGAGGTATGTTGAGGTTTTTGTTTATTGTGGGCGTGTCTCTTAACCGATTTTGTCCAATTTCAATGCGGAGCAGCGAAATTGAACTAAGAATAAGTACGCAAAGTTTCAATTTGATAACTCTAAAATTACGACCGTGAGAGTGCCAACAACATACGGACATACGGACGGACTGATTAAGAATATATATGGTTTGTGGGGTCTCCGAGGCTTCCTTCGATGTGTTGTAAACGGATGATCAAAATGAATATACCCTCTTCCCTAACGTGGAGGATATAAAAAGAATAACTGTGAAATAGAAATATAATGATAAGATGAGTGTGGAAAGAATCATAATAATAACAATTTAAAAATATTTGAAGCCACCTGAAGAGTGTCAATTTTATACCCTCCATATAAGATAGGGGTATACAAAGTTGTTCTTGTTTCTATTTGCAACACCCAGAAGGAGACCTCATTCTTTATAAGGGCCATGCCCACAAGAGACAAAAATATATTTGTACGCCACAAAAATTTAACTAAGAAGTTGAAATTGTGTATACATTCATATTTATATTTAGCCCATCCATCAATGTGCCAAAAATAGGCTTTTTCAGATAACAGAGGCGCCCATAATACCTACTTAACGCAAAACGTGACTTGTAAGCTGACTGACTTAATAAAATACAAAAGCTACGCTTACTATTTGCATGTAGGTGTAGAGGGTATTTTCGTTCTCGTTCTCTTTTCAATCAAGTGTAAAAGAATTCTTAATGAAATGCAGATTTTACTTATATTTTATTTTATTTATATTTTTGCACTGATATAATATTTTAAAGGTTAAACTGGAAAAAAACTTTCTACTTAAATATTTATAAGGATAAAAGTGTTTGCAGGTGGGTGTGTGTTGGAGGCGGATTTTTTTTTTGTAATAGGTGTCGTTCTTGTATGTAAATGGTATAAAAATGGCAAAGAAAGTTTTATTAATAAAACTGATTGGAAAATTTCGCAACTCCTTATAGTAGAGCAAACCATTCGCGCGCCCGTCTCGTGCAATTTAATTAAAACATTTATGTACATTTTTTTACAGAACAGAGAATCATTTTAAAGTCTTACAGATGTACTCAACATCTGCTTAATGATAAATGCATATATATATATATATACATTATAAAATAAATAAATAAAATAAATAAAAATATGCAGATCGATTTAAACTTTCCTTAGGACAACTTAAGGGTTTATACCATGTGCATATACTCGTATGGTAAGTGATAGTAGTGCACATATATCAGACATAATTAATCAGTGCTTCACATTCGATTAGCTATTATATAAAGTGTGAAATCGTGTGTGTTATTTTTTTAAGGAAGAGGAAAGCTTTGAAAGCCCAGTCAGTGTGGGTCCACTAAAACTCCTTCAAACGTCCTACGGCAATTCTCCTGGGACTACCGTTAAGTATTACGTCAGGAGAAACCGTCCAATTTTTGAGTGTTCTGCCTCGAACCTGGGGCAATATATGTTCAGCTGTTTCCTCGTCTTCATGACACTCAGGGCACCATCTCTTTGCCATTCTTTATAGCTTTCTAGCATTATGTCCTCTTTTTCTTCACTAGAGAGCTTCCTATTAAGATGTTTTTTGGCGAAGTACATTTTTGTGGCTTGTTGAGCTAGAACATCAGGTGGGAATATGCCTGACAGGATCAGTGCTGCGTCTAGCGATATAGTACGGAATCCACAGCAGACTCTCAGTGCAGTTGCACGGTATAGCTTATTCAGATGTTTATTATAGCTGGGATATTTCTGTAGTGTATCACTCCAAACAGGTGTAGCATGGTGATAGAGGTAATCACTTTGGCTAGCAGTAATTTTCTTCGTTGAGTGGGACCACCAATTTTTGCCATCATGCGTGCCAGTGCTGCGTATATTTTGCTAGCTTTATCACACACTGATATTATGTGCTGTAAGACCTTCAATCGGGCATCGATTAACACACCTAGATATTTGATTTTATCAGTTGTTGTTAGGTGATGTCCGTCAATGCAGGAGAACGAGTTTCTGCCTCTTCCATATATGCGGAAAGATCGTTGTGGAGCGTAGCAGCTGTAGTAATATATCCCCTTCGTTTTTGTTCTAACAAAACTTACACAAGGAGTACACAATATCTTCAAAGGCGTGAAGGCCACATGACCATATTACTGTGCTCTTGGTTAGGTCTTGAGCCCATGTACTATGGTCTAAGTGTTTGTAGGGTTATTACATCGATGTCTACATTTTCGTCCCTCAGCAGTTTGTTCCAGCAGGCTTTGTGCTGCTTCACAGTAGTTTAGGTTGATCTGTAAAATTTTCATTTCATGGTTGCTATTTCTTTCTTAAAGACGGGAAAGCGTCCGCTACCCACTATATATTTTGCATCTACGTTTGGTACATATCCTAGTGTAGCTTATATGTGTGTATGTACATATATATGATATTAAGTTAAGCTTGAATTGTGCGTACGACTCTAAATCTATATATGTGCTCATGTATGTATATATGTATATGTATACATATCTATATATATGTGTGGGTAGGTATTTATGCCTACTTATATATTCGAATCAACAAAACACTATAATAATTTCATGGTTATACGTTTGTGTATATGTATTTATTTACGTATTTGTGAAATATTATTGTAGTATGTATGTTTTGTACGCCTGTGCAATTCAAAATTTTGTATATGTCAGCATAAGATGATTTATGTGCTTTAATGAAATTTGTTCGGTGCCAATTTTTTTTTTTTTTTTTTTTTGATACAACAGAACTTAAGAAGAGAACAGAACAGAAGAGAATTGAATAAAGCACCGTTGCAGTTATTTGGCTATTATATTGTAGTTGTTGTATTCAATCCAAGTGAAAATAAAATTGTATGTACGTTGCGAAGTTCCTTGAAAAAGAATATAAATACTAGATTCAACATTTGTTGCAACATGCTTGAGAAATGAAATTTTTTGAAAAATATTTATATATTTAATTAAACGAGTACGAAGGCAGAACAAACACTTGCCAACTTTAAATATTATAAAGCACACTTTGAAAATTTTGACGCCTCGATTGAATTCAAATTGGTGCTTGCGATATGGGTTGTTTAAACAATTGTATGTAGATTAATATTGGAAAAGAGTTTCTGCGACAATTACGCTTTGTGTAAATCTATGAAATATATATATTGCACTCACTTGCATTAGAAATAATATGGAAATAATTTTATCAAATTTTAATGTTTTTGGAAACGTGGATTTGCACCATTTCGTATATCTATTTAACATACAATTTGATAGTTGTTATTATTGTTGTTGTTATATTTTCATTTATCTTATTATACCAATAAGTGTCGCTGTGGTTCTTGGTCTCATTTATTCAGTCTGCTTCCGTTTATTTATATAGATAAGTGGCGTTGTAACGTTAGGTTTTCGTACTTTTTCTCTTCTATAATAAATAAAGAAAAAGTCACTCCTTCTGCAATAATTTCTCGCACACAAATAAGAATTGCGTGCCAAAAATAAGTTATAGGTATTTATGTATACATACATATATAGCCAAATGGCTAAAGCGAGAGTTTAAAGTATAGTATAGTATGCATCCTAAATACATATGTATATATAAAAAACTCTATGTTTTACTCATATTGTGAAGTGATGATTGCATGAATATCTCAACATTTATAATTCGTGGTGTGGTAAAAGTGAAAAGAGAGCAAAAGAAAAAATCGAAATTTAGTAGAAATGCTTATGCCTATAATTTCCCACATGCATTAAAAATGTAAGCCAAATATTTCAACTCTCTGACTAACTAACTGACTGATTGACTAACTCTCTGACACTTTGTCCGTTTGATTTGAAATTACAGTTAAACATCTGCTTGCAGGCTTTTTATACCCTCTACAATAGGGAAGAGGGTATATTCATTTTGATCATCGAACGAACCCCACAACCATCGAAATCGTTTGAGACATGTCCGTCTGTGTGATTTGATTGAAATTGGGCAAAATCGGTTAAGAGACACGCCCACAATAAACAAAAACCTCAACATACTTCGAAAAAATTGTATTTTTAATAAATTATATATCGCACAATACTATGTCTATCAAGTTGAAATAATAATAATAATATATACGCAACAATTTAATGCAATAGGAACTTATTTTTTAGAGCGTTATAAAAGGTGGAGGGTATTTAAGCTTCGGTCTTCATCGAACTCTTCTATCTTGTTCTTTTTCATTTCCTTTTTTTTGTGTGTTCTAGAAAATCCGGCAATTTTTATGGGGCTTTTTTTCTGTTTAGCCGCCCAGTGAAGTATGTCGTAGCTATCTATTTGGTATATATTGTATCTAGTTATATGAGTACGGCCGTGCTTGCAACTGTAGTAAAAACCTTAATTTTTGTTTTTTCGTTCGTGAAGTAATCTTCTGTGGTATAAAGTGTTTCATTGCATTGCACATAAACTATCTGCTATGTGTGAATGTTTATATATTTGGTTAGTTACGTTTGTATGTACCTTTTCTAGGTTTGCGTGTGTAAGGATTGTAATTTTGGTCAATTTAACGTAAATTAGATTTTGACAGGCAGGCACGGGCGATATTCGTTTGTTTCTTTGAATTCCTGTCCTGGTGCGGGGTAGTATCTTCGGTATCTCTTTTCGTTTTATCTTTGCTACTTAGGGAGAGATATATTAAAGTCACGAACTAATATGTACAAGCCTATATAGTAGAATTTTAATGTGGCTGCGTGTTATGAACGGTTATTCCAAATGTATGACCCAATATGTATGACGCTATGGAGAGTTCGTAATAGTTGAGGGTGAGGTTTTGAGAATACATTTTCAAACCTCGGCTAGAATTGCTTGATGAGCTAGATTAGGTGAATTCAGCTAATATTTGACAAATTTCTGAAATCCTGATTTCCACGAATCTTTCACTCAGAGTCGAAAGTCAAATAGAAGAAAAGATTTCAAAATTTATATACAAATTATTAAAATCTTATGTTATGTAAAAATATATAAGGCTTAAAGTTTACCTACCACTATTCTTTCACGGAGAGGTGGGCACGGTTAAATAACAGTTAATTTCGGTAAATATGTAAAATTGGCAACTAAAGAAACTTCTTAAGCATGAGCTAACCTACTATTGATAATTATATTTATTCAAGTTCTAAATCATAGACAAAAAGGGATTAGTCAAAACATTTATTACCTTTGTATTTACACATATTTTCCACTTGGGTGATATTTTGTGCCTACTACACACAGAACAACTTCAAGAGATTTCAACAGAATTTTCCAGGATAATTGCTCCGAGAGTTTTGTTGATACTTTGGTACTTCTCTGTGTTGTGCATGTCCTTGGGCATTAGTCCTTGTCCTTCTTTCGTTACATAACAATTCGTTTACACGCAATTTTTTTTCCTTTTTGCAACTGATTTCATCACAATTTCGTTTGCTGTATTTTTTCTTATTCATTCATTATACCCTCCACATTAGTGATGAGTGTATACTAAGTTTGTTCTTCGCAACAACACCTAGAAGGAGGCCCAAAGTATATATATTCTTGATCATTGTTGGCTTTCTCACGGGCGTAATTTTTGAGATATTAAGCTGAAATTTTAGTTTTTGCACGCAGATCGCTATTTAAAATGGGCAAAGTCACTCAAGAGCCATGCCCACAATCGATAAAAATCTTCATATCTGCCACAAAAATTGAGCTATAAACTTGAAATTTGGTACGTACATCTATAAATATTAGTTTCATCGATATGCAAAAAATGGGCGTATTCGGATTACATACACGCCCATAATAAATAAGATCCCTTATATCTGCCAAAAAAGTCGACCTAAAAACTTGAAATTTGTTACGCGTATACATAGTTATCTCATCCATTGATATGTCAAAAAGAGGCATCGTCGGATAACAGACACGCCTAAAAATTAAAAAAAAAACCATATTCACCATAAAACTAGACTACCAAGCTGATACGTAAGACATGCACTATTAGAGGCCGCAATATATATATTTATGTGCCACGCCCACCGTTATGGATGTGGAGGGTGTTTAAGATTTGGCCTAAGCCAAATTTAGTTTTCTTACTTGCTTTTTTGCTTTTTTGCTAATTTTACCGTTTCCTTTGGATTGTTTTCTATTTTCAATACGTTGCTTTGCCAAAAATTGCGTAGAGCGTAATTTCCAGTCTTTCAACTTGTCCTCTCCGCTTAGACTCTTAGATGTTGATATCCGTAAATGATAACATCTACACATTACAACAATTGATCTTCTTCTTATCATTTCATGTGTGCTTTTATTTTAAGTCTTGGATTGTGGATTGTTTTGCAGAATTTTCAGGGCGAGTTGTTGTTTTATGCATATTTTATACTTAAAAATATATAATTAGTGCGGAATTTTTAGTTTAAGAAGCTTTGAAAGCACTTGAGATATTCAGAGGAAAACTTTGCCAAAACGCCCAGAAAGAGTCGACGCATATCCACAATTTACGTATTCTATACTAATCGAAGGCCGTCTAGTCATGGCTGTCTATCCTAGTCGCAAACATAGAGATATCAATTTTAAATTTGACAGAAGTAGTGATACTAAAATTTCAATGAACGTTTGTTACTTAAGGAATCGTGCTATTTCTCCATTTTTATTATATATAATTATAGATATTTGGAATCAAGAGTATCTAGCAAATATTTTTTATATTTCTTTACTCAATTAACAGATAGGCGTAGAAACGTTTGGTAACAAGATTTAATAACTGTTTCTATTGAAAATGGGCCAAATAGATGCTTATGTTAATTGTTCAATTAGACAATCGTGGAGTAGACTAAGAACTGACTGAACCAATCAATAGTGAAAATTTATCTTTTTCCATATTTATGAAATTTATGACAAAATCCTCTTATGGTTGTAGTTTTGCAAGAGAAACAATCTCTCTCTACGCACTAATCCTTATAAATACGAAGCTTTGTATAAATCTAGCATCCTTTTACTTGCGCACATGTATAGTATGGAATTAAAGATTATAACGATTTTTATGGTTTCTTAATCATTGTCATTTTCGTTCGTCACATACATACTTTTGCGATACACATCGCATTGTTTCCAAAACATACATATAAATATATTGAATGATAACTATAGGACAATAAACATTCATTCTTTTTGTTTCGATTTCCATATTCGTTTTCATATATAATCGCGTCAACCATTCATTCATTTAGTCATTTGTACGCCATTTAAAAATCGAGATGCGCTTGCAGTTCTTTGTCCTCCTCTTCTTACTTATTTCAATTCTTCCGCGTTCACTATTTCCGTTTCATATATGTACGATGTATGTATGATTTAGTATTTTTCAAAGGTAACTTTTTATAATACATTGCACTTATCAAAAATATTCGACTTTCGACTTAATTATATGTAAAAAATATTTTACATTCTTGCCTATACAAAATGCATTATTACTACAAAGACCACTCATTAGAGACCAATTTCAAAGTTGAAGCCGATTATATATACTTATGTGTAACTATATACAACGCTGCTGCTATTTTTACTTAAAATTGGTCTTTTAGACTTCGCTATGTGGACGATTTTCGCAACATTATAAATGAATTATTAATTGATTCTACCGTGTGCTTTATTTTGTCACATGCAACATATATATGCTATGAATGAAAAAGTCCCCGATTAAAAGTCAATTATGTCGTATCCTGCTTTTGAAACTTAAAAAAGTAAACAATGGTATATTGTTATAATAATATAAAAGAGATAAGTAAACATTTTTCATTTTTCACGTGTATTTTTATGGAAAATATTTCCACTAAGAGCACTCATTTTCAAGCATATATACAAGCATACGAGTATATATTTTTCTAATTTAAAAGTTGTGTAACATTACGCAGTTTGCTTAAGGTTGCAAATGTCTAACAAATTTGAAATATCCTCCTAAATGCATATGAGAGGGAGAGTCACAGAATATGTAACAACATCAAGATCTTTGCTTGATTAGAGTATAGACTTACGTTTTATGCTTTTTATCTTGCATTCTCTACTAAAATGCTTGTTATCCTAATCTTTGCATAATAATCAAAGTGTTACCTTAAATATAACGAGGAGGTTATATGTAAAACATGAATGCACTCCATACAACACTCATGTATAGGTAAGTAAATATAGAATGAAACGAGTTAACAAGCTATATAAAACACATAAGCAATAACAAGAATCTTGAGGAGCCTCTATTTTGGGTTCAATATTTAAATATATATGCGGCTACTAATGAGTATAATGAGTATGGATACATTTTAGAGTTAGTTGAGATGTTCTTTTCATATGTAATTATAATACAATACCAATAAGCACGGCTAGTAATTAATTTCTTATAATTTTTATAAACGCTCTGAACAATATTTCACCAGGATATTTAAAGCCCCTTTTTTTTAACACTTATTAAAGTGCGCGTTACACATCAATTCGAAGATTGCTTTTTCGAAAAGTGTGGGCCAATTTCGTCAATTTAAAGTACATATGCACAACTTTTGTGGCTGTGAGGGATTTGTGCTTACTTTGGGCGTGTCTGTTAACTGATTTTATCCATTTTTAATACAACCTGTACCTGCAAGTTCTAGTTTATTACTTCTGTGAGCATTTTAACACAAGTAACGCGGTATATGTAGTTTGTAGAAGCCGCTTTTCGGTAATTGCATGCGAAATGACAAACTCAGTATACCCCCACTATAATAGGGAGGGCAGAAAAACCTTAATGATACAAAATAAACTTGGGGCAATAGATAAAAATACATGTGTGCATGCGTGTTATGCGCGTATGTGTACTGGCATGCACACGTAACAACGACATCAATGACAGCCAACATTCATGCTTTAAACTGACTGCAGCAAAGTGCAAGGAATGAAAATGATAAAAAGGTTGATATGCACACATAATTTTTTTACATATATAAAATGTTGTATGTTTGTTCACAATATATCGCATAAATATATACAAAATTGTATTTTGAAAAACATCTATCGAATGGGTTTTGTGCTATGAGGTAGTTTGAGGGAGAATAAGAAGGAGAATTATGTTGCCTGTGCTTTTTATCCACTTGTACTTGTATGGATAAGATGTCATCCTACTTTAAGTTTTATATTATAGTACAACAAGAATGTGTATGTTTATTACACATTAAATATGCAAATGTGCGGTTCATAGACGTTGCCTTCTTAAACAAACAACACACACGCACACATCTACATTTTCGCTTGCCTTGATTTAGCCTTTCTTTTTCTATATGTATGAATATATGTATGGATGTATTGTAGATACGTATACACATTTGCAAGCATACATGTTCTTTTACCTACGCCTACAAATGTCGTCATGCCACTCATCCGCATGCAATACCTCTTGTTTTTGTTTGTGCCATAATGAAAGTGGCTTTGCTTTAATGCAGAGTTTAGGCGACAGATAAAAAAATAATATAAAAGACAGAGGGAGAGAGTGTGTGTGTGTGTTTGGGTGTAGATATATAGCACTGAAAGTTACATAAAATATTTACGAGGAATTTACGTTGACTGATGCAATAAAGATTAAAAAATTATTTTTGCCTAATTTTATATATAAACGATGAGCAAGAAAACGCAAATGAGCAAGAAATACATTTACTCGAAGTGATAAAACAAACAGCACATGTGAAGCATATATTTACAAAAAGAATCTTTAGTTACACGTTGTCTTATGGCTGTTTATTTTTTTAAGAGATAAAACTGTTAGTTAGTGTTAAAATGAGGTAGAAAGAAGGAAAAGTAAATAAGTAGATATTGTAAAAGGCAAAAAAGTTATACATGGCTCAGGCCAAATCTTGGACACCCACCTTCTTAAAGTATTAAGATAAAAGTTATGACTGTGTTTATGTATTTAGGCGCAGTCTTTGTGCAATTTTTGAGTGAAAAACCGCTTGAACTTCGTAACTTCAGCAGTGAATCGGCGAAGAAAATAAAAACTGTTTAATTCGTAATACATAATGGTGCTGTAGCTAGTATTTGTATTGTACTTGTATTAGTGTTATTGTTGTTGTTGTTTGTATGGCATACTTGTACGTGTCGATTTGAATGGTTTGTGATTGAATATGAATATGTCATCATTTTTAAGTCATTTCTGCCAGAGATTAAATTTAACGTTTATGAAAAATTAATAAATCAAATAATTTTATTTAAATGAACCATAATAGTTGTCGATTTATGTATTTAATAAGGATAAAAAGTACAAAAAATGGAGGCTAGTGAGTAAAATTTGGATTCGATCAGTCAATCAGTCAGTTATCTGTATAAAAAACACGCCCAAAATATATGCACATATATATATATATATAAATAAAAAATTCATGTCAAATATATAGAGGCGTGGTGAGTCACACTATATATAATATGTATCTTGATACGAGTATGAGGAATGGGCGTGTCAAATTTGGAAAAAAAATATATTCTCTTTTAATCGTTATTCATGAAAACCTTCCACCCATGACTTGTACTCTTATTATTATTAGTTATGTCATGTTGCTTTATAGCAATTGTGCATGGAGAAGTTAAAATAGATGACTAGTATGAGTAACCACTTGATATCTAAAGTTCACTTGCATTCAATATATGTTTATATCCTCCACCTTAGTGATGAGGGCATACCAAGTTTGTTCTTCCCAACAACACCTAAAAGGAGGCGTCAGAGACCCTACAAAGTATATATATTCTTGATCAGCGTCAAAAACTGAGTCGATTTAGACATGTATGTGCGTGTGTCCGTGTGTCCGTCTGTTGTTAGCAGTCTCACGGGCGTAAATTTTGAGATATTGAGCTGAAATTTTGTACAGGCACTTTTAGTTTTTGCACGCAGATCGCTATTTAAAATGGGCAAAATCGGTCGAAAGCCACGCCCACAATAGACAAAAATCTATTTATCTACCACAAAATATGAGCTACAAACTTGAAATTTGGTACGTACATCTATAAATATTAGCTTCATCGATGTGCCATAAATGGGCGTAATCGGATAATAGACGGGCCCACAATCAATAAAAATCTTCATATCTGCCTAAAAATGTGACATTTGGCAGGTGTATACATAGTTACCTCATCCACTGATGTGATAATACACTACACTAGTAGAGGGCGCAATATTTATATATATATATATATATATTTGCCATACCCAGCGTTAGGGATGTAGAGAGTATTTAAGATTTGGCTTAAGCCAAATTTAGTTTTCTTACTTGTTAAAGCTTATCTTGGTCGATGCATTTCAATACATTTGAATTTCCCTTCGTACACATCACGTCTACCCCACACTGCACGTAAATACTCTACTCTATGCGTATATGTACGTATATATGACGGGTATATAATCAATGGTTAGTAGCACGTACCGCATAAGCATAATATTTTTCTGGTTACACACAGTAGATTCTGTGTTTGTTTGGTTGACTGAGTGGACTGGGTTTTTTCTCGGGTATTGCATGTGTATTGTTGTAGTGTTTGTCTAACAATAACTATTGTTATATTGCAATGTTGAGCTCGTCTGTCGTTATGTGATATTACCACTCTGCACATTGTATAGATACAGAAAACCCACAAAACTTAAAATGCATACCCATCATTTTTGTTAGGATTTTCTTACGGCGTTGTTGTTGTTTAATCATATTGTATAAATATATATGTATGTATGTGAATGTATAAATGCGTGTGTAGGTTGGCCCAAGAGTGGCAATCGTAGGGAATCATTTACACACTCACTTGACTGTGCAATGTTTCAGTACTTGCACGCTAAACACAAATCCCGCAAACTTATACCAAATGATGAATGGTTTTAAGATTGTATTCCTAGCACTTTAACAGATAACAACATTTCAAACAATTCATGGAGGGAAAGGGAAAAATATACTTAATATTTATATAAAAATGTCAAATCAAATTTCTTTAAATGCGAACCCTTATTGCGTTTATTTACATATGTATGTATGTGTGGTGCTTTGTTTTAAAACTTAGATACTGTTTTGAAACTGTAAGGGTTTGGTCCAAAAAATGAATCACCTTATTCTTTTTCACATTCATCTATAGAACATAATATATTTGGAAAAAGCAAAAGCAAAATATTGCTTATTGAGCAGAATTCACCCGTCGTGTTGAAATGTAACACATGCAATAATAGTGAAAAGAGGGCTGTTGCGGAGGGTATCCAAGATTCTTGCAAGTGTTTTTTAAATAAGGTTTTTTATATGTATATATATAGTGTGAATTCCCAACTGTATTTTTAAATAATTTACATGCTGACACCAAGCAGAGCAACATTAAAATGCATGCAAATTTCTAAGCGTCCATCACGTTTACAGTTTTTGGCGAATGTAAATATTTTGACTAACGTGCTTCTTCTACTTTATGTTGTGCTTTCGTGTGTGCATGTAGGTGCAATGTGGAGAAAATAAAGAATATACATACAAATATTGTCTACGAAGTGTAAGGGTGGCACGTGTATGTTCGAGCAAGTACCCTTTACACGTTATATAACGCAGTTATCGGAATTTAAACTGCACAAAAACACATTATATCTAACATATATTACTTATTACATGGGAATATTTTATAAATTTGTACGCATACACACATATATGTACAATACGAGTATATACCTCTTCTTTACTGTCGCCTAGACACATGAAAAAACGACTACATTATGTTCACCTGAAAGAGGGCAATTGCCCATGTTATATGTATGCACGTCCTGTTACCGCTTTCTACTTTCTTTCTGTCTTCTTTACATACATTATGCAATCATTTCATTATATCGTCATATGTAACAATGTGAAATGAATGCTCGAAAGCCTCAGACAGTGTTACTAAGTATGCTCGTCAACTAAACTTCCTTAAAAATAATGTGGAAATTTCAGGAAAAAGTGTTCCGTATTATATTGATAGGTTTTTACCAGTTATTTGTCTAGATTTTCGAATTCTGTGTATGCGCCTCTCTAACTGTCTGTGTTATTTATTATCCCGCTCGTAAAAAGATATCGATTTCAAACTTGGCGTAGTCTTTACTCGTTGGTGGGCATTGAAAATAGTACTGGGCAAAATTGTTCATTCATATATCGTTGGGGGGTATTCTAGGTTTGGCCAGAGACTTGCTTTTTTACTAGCTTAATATTTATTATTGTTAAGAAGTACGAATAAAATCTTTTAAAAAAAAAAATGTGAACACTTTCTCCCACCCTACGTGGGTTACGAAAAGTTAGAAGAATACAGTACAATCCTAGCAATAAAATAAATACAACAAGCAATGCTAAAGCTTATTGTTTACGATAACAACGTAGAGAGACCATAATAATAATAAAATATAATAATGAGCCCCATATAAATGTTCGAAAAGGCATACACAGGCGCATACGTCTATGGTAAGTCCATGTAGGTTTCAATGTTTACTGAATACGGTTTACGTAGGAATGAGAGAGCATACGGAATTGTTTGACTATGACAGCAAACAAGTGTTATTTTTCCTTTCACCTTATTTTGTATAATATCTACAACACCAGCAGCAGTAGCAGCACCACTAGCACCGTCATTATAAACTGTTATTTTTCGTTTACATGCCGTTCTAACACTTGACAAACAAATGTCTTTTTATCAGTTTCTGTTGGTGCGGGTGTGTGTGCATTGTCTGGAGTAGAATGTAACTTTGAATACTTAAGATCCTTCCAAGAAATAAACCAACAAACAGAAACAACAGATATAAAATAGAAAACGGCATTGCTAAGCCACCGCGTTATACTACTCGTAACCAGTTACCACCTCCACAGTTGATGTCTTTAAGCATCGACCGCATGTGTTTGTTTAATGTTCGCACACTTATGAATGTACTGGATGTGTATGTGAAAAAAATGTAATGGCAAATATTCATGGAGCGTTGTGCGGAGTGGATATAGACGTAGAAGTAGACAATGTTCATAATTTGACTCTTTTACTTTTGTTGCTGTGGAGTGTTTAGAAATGAGAATAAACACGTCCACCTATGTTTGTGTAAAATTACACCAAAAGCCAAATGTTGTTTGCACGTCTCGCTCTCGTCTTGATGTCTTCCACCGCTTTGTTTTCTCGATTATTATATTCTATATGATGATCACGTTCGCAGTGGGGATGAAATTATGTATCGTTCATAAGCATGTCCTTAAAAGATTTCTGTGATAAAACATTTAGTAGATTACTATCATTTGATTTCCTACTTATTTATCATCTCCCTATAGTAAAGAAATCAGTAACATGTCGTGTCGTATAAATTAAATTTGCTTTTGCTTAGCGTTAACAGTAAAATTTTACAATACATATAATATAATGTAATTTTTAATCTGTTCAATACCGTCTCAATACTTGGATGTTATATTAAAAATATAAAGAAAATATAAAATCGTAGCGCTTCCTTTTCATACAAACTTTGTGTACCCCCACCTTATACGATGAGTAGAAAAACATCATCCATCACAGGCGATTGTAAATGTAAATAAACTCAGGCAATAAATTTTAACAAACAGAATAAAATGCTGCTACAAAACCGAAAGCCTGAAATGAAATGATCTGAACTGAAACCTTAGGTGGGGGATATTCAAAGTGTTTTTGAATGCAGAAACTCTAAACTCTTCTAAAAAAATAAAATTTAATTACAACCTTTAGTGGTTTTAATATATAAAATGGACATAATTGCAAGTGCTTGACCCTTGACAGACTGGCCGTTAGATAACATTTCCAAGGAGAGCACGAAAAGGGGTGACAGAGATAGACTGCAGACCTGGCTATAAACAACAGTTGGTCGCAAAAAAACAATATTTTACACAAAACCTAGACAGCAATTGTTGTTGGTTTTTTTTCCTTTTTTTTTTGTAACAAATCGACTAATGAACGTTGCAGTTATGAAAGCAAAAAGCCCTAAAGGCAGAGTATTCATCAAAGCACACCACATTACAAAGAGGAAAAAATAGTCACTACGAAAGAAAAAAGACCGTATAATAAAATAATTTAAATCCTTCGGTCATTACCTTCGTCCCACTACCAAATAAATGTACAACATCTCCTTTTTCAAATCTGTATTTATTAACCGAGCGTGATTTAAAGAGAAAATGAGTGAATAAAATAAAATGAATCTCAGATTACAGTAAAGAATAGTTGAGGTTTAGTTTTTCAACAGTAATCCTTATATTTATGTGAGGCGCTTGGCTATTATATTACCATTTTACCTTTTGAAAAGAATGAATTAATCGTATATATATGGTTATTTTCACAAGCGAGATAAAAAACATTCACATTCACACCCGCTATATACACAGACGCACACACTCTACTACGAAGTGTTCGACACAAAGTGTAGGACGTGAATTTTTAAATGCCGTACTGTATTGAAGAGATCGTTATTGTATTCGGCTAAATATTAAATTTTTCCATACCATGTGTGATAAACACATAATTGACCAGAAATTAAACGTAAACCGGGGTGCCATTAAATTTATTTATTACTGGCTTTATCTGCTTCTACAGTCGTTAGGACGTGGACATATTAAAAAAAATTAAAATCACTCCATCTATTTAAACCGTTTATCAGAGGTGCAGCTATTTGCACTAATACACAAAACAATTAATAAAGCAATAATAAAAAGCAATACAATGAAGATTCCAAGTACAGGTGAAATAATTAATTGCGAAAAACTGTTTTAGTACACTGCACGCAATGTGATTCAAAAATGTGAACAAAAATCACTTCAAAGACAAAATGGTGCAAAAAGACTAAAAGTAGAAGAAGTAGAAAAAGAACTAAATTTGGCTTAAAATAAATCCTAACCACCCTTACGCCCTCTATAGTTTTTTATTGCGTATCAACTACGAATGAGTCGAATTCTGCGTCAAATAATAATGCACTTTTTTTGGTAAATTTGTGGGCGCATCTGTTATCAGGACCATTTTGGAATCGATGGGTGTTTTGTGGCTGTGTTTGATTTTTGCCGATTATGTGCAACTGAAATAGGTATCTACCTACAGATACTATAAATATTTGTACGCACAATTTGAGCTGGATATCTAAAAGTGTATGACTGTTAGCATTCCAAGAATAGGCACACGGATGCACATGTTCAGATCTACTCAGATTTTGATGCTCATCAAGAATACGTTGTGGGGTCTCCGACGCTTCCTGCTGGATGTTGCAAACGGAATTTCAAACTTTATGCACCCCCATTACAATGAAGAGTATTAATATTAAACTAAGAATAGTCGCGAAAAGCACATTAGAGTGCAAACTAAGACAACATTTTGTCAAAGTTGTCGCAAATAACAGAGTGTGAGAGCATTTTTATTTAAGCTCATTTCTAATAGTTCAAACCTTTAAGCAAAAAATTGTTAAAGCCTAGGGAAAATACTAATTTGTGTTGAGTTTCTCTTGCGATCAGTAGAAGGGTGTCACAACCTATATCTTGGTTTCTACTTAATTGTTGCATAATAGGTGCATAATTGTATTGCGCTAATAGAAAAGTTAAGAAAATTGTCAAGTGTTTAACTCTTTATAGGCAAGTTGTACTAATGACTTTCTTACCTTTTCTTCCTTAAGTTTTAATTATTTATTTTGCAGCATATTGTTTCTTTTGCCATATTTTCCTTTATATCTTCCTATTTTCCATTTTCTCACCTAAAAGTTACGCGAGTCTTCCTGGAAGTTGAAAAAAAAGTATCAAAAGTAACAATAACCCCCACAATAACAGCAGAAAGTTAAGAAATAGGAAATGTTTAAATACTACCTGCTCAGCTTTATAAACCCACCTTAGATGTATTCATTTATAGCCATTTCCTAAAGTCTACATTGATTTTTTGTCACATGTTAGTGGTCACGTCGATAGTGCACACGAAATTGGGGAATAAACTATTTTAATACTTACTTAATACTTTGTTCTGGTGAAGTACATATAAATTAACAATATCAAAAAAAATTTCGAAAATCGGACCATATGCCAGGAAAATTCACATTCATTCTTGTGGTCGTAATTTTGAAAAGCATGCAAATATAAAAATGTGAGCATAACACCAATTCAATAGTCTATAATTTTTGAACTGCTGTACGTATTTCGTTCAAATTAAGTGTCCTACCTAGAGAATTCATCAGTTTTACAATGACATATATATTATGGGAGGGAAGAAGGTTATTTTTTCACAAAAGAGTCATTGTAGGACCTCGACACCCCGATTATTAATGGCATCTTCAACGAATTTAGAAATAGGGGCGCAAAAATTTTCAGATTGATAGGAGAAAGTGTTTCCCAGATATAAGCGTTCAAAGTTTTCATAGTAACATAATGTGTCTTTACTTTCTCTTACTTTGCGATTAGAGAGGTTTGGCTGTAGAATACTTTTGATATCGTCCAGTTTAAACGAAACTGCCATGTGGCTCCATAATGACAATGTGAACTGATGCTAACTGTAATGGTAATTGCATACGTTTAGCAAACAAATTTGCTGATGTTGTTGATAATGATGATGAGACTAAGGCATCGTGCTGGGCTATATTGTTCTGTTGCGGTTCATTTGTTGTTGTATTGTATGTATACTGACCCAATGGCGGACACCCCCTGATACTTATTCTGTGTTTGCGGTTGGTTATTCGGCATTTAAATGCGATTTACAATTGCCTTTTTGGAAAAATCAGTTTTGGAGATGCGTGCGATGGAACGCGTTTATTATAAACCCTTGCCCAGTCTGGTTACGTACACTAATACGCGCATACATACTCGCACTCATGATCACGCTTACACATCACAAGGGCATTGCGGGTGCAGTACCATCGGAAAAATATTTATGCACACCACATTTAACATGGTAATCGGAGACACAAGCACGCACACATCGCACTTCATATATATTTTACGACAAAATCTAGTGATTTGTTTAGTGGCTGAAATACCAGTGAAATATTTATGGTAGACAATGTCGATAAATTTACTAAAGTTGTACAAATATACGGCACGTGATATATAGCTGCAGGCCACAGCAGCGCACCATGCTGACTTTAAGATACTGTTACATTTCAAAAGTGAACTTTTTCGTATAGCACAACTTCACCATTTAATATATGAGTGTGCATACAGCTGAACAGATTTTGACGACGGGTACATGCCACCTTCTAAAATAAAAGTTAAGGCATTGCATAATATTGTACAAAAAACTATATGTGTATAAATTGTATTTGATACTCAATCATAATATGAACAAAATTGAGCACAGTCTAAAGTAGAGGTTGTGGAATGACGACAGATAGTGTAGGACCGACAGATACACTTAAATTTAAAGGATCTGACGCTAAGTCGATTGATTTTAAAAAGTAGTCAACCTGTTATCGACTCAATATTCGAGCTGATTCAAGAATGTACGAGTATACATACCATGGTTACATGTAACATAAATTATTATGTCTCAATTTTTGTCAAAGTATAAAAGTGGACAAAATGATTTTTAATCCCATAAACTGTTAAAGCGCTTTTATAATTTATTATAATTTGTTGAAACTAGAAACACAATACAATTTATTGCATTTTTTTAAACATTTGGATCGATATTCCTATAAAAGTTCTTTACAACTACATTCCTCACAAATTGACAACGTGGTATACTGTTCGTTAATGAGGACCACCATCGTCATGACTACCGCAAATGAGATATTTAGAAGTGTTACATTAGCACTCAGCAGAAGGATGATATTCATCTATTGCATACATCATGTAATATATTTACACGTTCGCATATGCATTTATGTACGTTTGGGTGCTGTGTTGAATGACATTCGAAAGCAGTTGACGTTATGGTATACAACGGAATCCATAAAAGTGAACTGTTGCAGTAATTTTCGCCTTGATAAATTGGGCAGTGCATAAAAGTGAATGAATGTGCCATGTACCCATCGCCGAGTAACTGTATGAGTGTGATCGTTAGCAACCGTTTGAATTATCAGTGAATTTGAATTGATGTATGGGCTATATATCATAATGATTACGAAATATATGGAAATGGAAAAAATTGGCAGTTCTTGCAGTTGCTTTTGAAATTGAACAAAATCTATTGAAAGACACACCCACGCAACTATATTTAGGAGTTTTTTTAACAGTTTTTCAGTAAAAAGCATCATGTGCTAAACCTATGGATGTCTAAGATTTCGCTTACGACATATATTAACTTTTTACTTGCTTGTATTTTTGAGGTGACTGTGTAGGTTTTATAAAGTTGTAGGGACTTTAGATAAAACACACTTATGCACGCTTTGTATTGCAAATACGTACAATTCACAAAACGTTTTATTAATCGTTGCAAAGCGCATCATTTTATAATTGAATTTTTTTTCATATTTTACTATTCCGCTCCACGAGCATGTCATCTAATGTGCATTTTCCAGTTGTAGTGATTCGACAAGCCATTTACCTTGATTTTTATTACATTTTAACATATTTGAATTATTCATGGATACATGCACAAACAGCACATGCTATGTGAGATGAACTATATGAAATGTAAAATTTTGAGTTTATTTTTTCGAAATTGTCACAGACACTACCATGTAATAAATACGCCATATAACTTATGTGCGTGATACTAAATTTGAATATGTGCGAATTCACAAATACGCAGAGCGCCGCACTCTCATTGATTTCAACGGGCATGCATGACAGTTGGTTGTGAAAAGATTCAGAAAAGGGAGGAGGCTCTTTGAATACGGTTTTTGACGATCTATTGTGAAAAAGTGCGTTGAATTTGTATTATTCAACGTTCGGTTCCCCATATCATTTTGTAACTAGTTCAAATGTATTAGTAAAAGTCCAAATAGCAAGTGTTTTGCCAAATTGGAATAAATTTGTGACCTGGACGGACATGGTAAAAGCCATTCAATGTTTCGAATGTGATACATTCGATGGCATTTGCCGCTTGGGAATTAAGAACAATTGCACAAATTCAATAGTGTAGGGTGTTAATACTTATATATACTATTTCAGCGAGTTGGTAATTTAATTTTAAACAATGTTCAATATTAGTACAAGCAATAGGACAGTACCACAACTACACGTGGAATCGTAGAGGATTTGAATGTTTAACCAAAGCTAAATTCTACTATTGGAAATTGATCTCAGTAACTTGGCATTAATATTTATAGTGTCAGTGTATTGTCATTATAATCCATATATATGCAAAAAATAAAAAAAAAATCGCTTGTTGGGCTTTGAAGAAATTAAAAATTCAATTACACTCATGGCAGGTATCGGATATACTCGTGCAATGAATTGTTGTCCTACCTCAGTACATACAATTTATATTGTATATAACCGCGTGAGGTATATATAAATATCCTGTTTGTTCATTTGAATGAATGGTTAGTTCGTCGTAAAACATATTGTATTAAAATTTATGTATATTAAGAGAAGACAGAGTGTGGAAATAAAACTGTTCGTATACAATAACATGTGTTGCATTGTTATTGGCGCAGGTGGTGACTGGGCTTTTCAAAAAGGAATATTTCAGTTATAAAAAATTGTTTGTGTTAAATTTTCGGTCAATTTACATCCATTTCTTTTTTGTGCACAGTTCAATAGAAATTTGATTGATTTTAAATCACTTCAGTGTTACGGAAAAATTTATTCAAAACTCGTCTTTACTATTGCCATTTCTTGGAGACATGTGTCAGAAACACTGGTACAAGTAGAATGCAATCACAAACATACCATTCATTAAATTTCATTCATAGAATTTGCTAATGAACAGACAGACACGGGCAACATCTGTTGCGTAATATATGAAATGACAAGTAAAAATTACATTCGACGTAGTCCAAATGTTCACAATATGCAATTTTTTAATCAAATTTTGTAATAATACATAGAATAGTTTAACACACATTTGTACCCGATCGTACAATCGAACGTATGACAAGGACAGTAATGTACTCATAAAATAAATTAATTATGTTATAATGTGTGGAACTAAGTGGTGGAGGGTATTATACGATCGGATAGGACCGCCTCAAATCATGCACCATTTCATTTCAAATATTTTTATCATGCACCAACCACACAAGCTGACGACTACCCTTATAACAATGAAAACACATCATTGCTATATTATTATGTGCGTGTCATCTGTACGCATCCTTCTCATAATTATATCAAGCACTGCACTAATCCCCAGAAACATCCATACCAGTCTCAGAGAACTTGATCTTCCCAACACTTTATGGCGGGATATGCAGAAAGCCGTAATAATATCAACTACACGTATAGTTCGAAGATTTATTTGTAAATATTTATATATGTATTGTAAAATTCTATTTTACTTTTATTTGCGCTGTATTTTTTAATAATTTGTGCAAAAAAGGTTAAAATCAATTTTCTCGTTTTTTAACTAAATGGGTGGTGCCAAGCCCACATAATATACTTCGTTTGAAAGCTGAATTAATTTGCAAGCTTTTACAACAAGTTTGAACAAAATCCGTGCAGCCGTTAAAAAGTTATACGACTTTAAAAAAATTCCTAAAATCAAAATTTGCTTGCTGGGTATGCTGGGCGCCTGGTATTTTGCTAACATGTTCAAACTTGCATGATTTTCAATATTATGACCACAAAAATGAAGGTGAACTTTCTTGGCCTATAACTAGAAAACTACTGCTCCGATTTTGGCCAAATTTTTGCAAACGTTTGGAAATTTTTCTAGCTTTGCGGAGATTGATACATTGATGAGCGTGGCACCGCCCATTTTCTTAGAAAATGATTTTTAAATCATTTTTCTCGTTTTTAACTAAATGGGTGGTGCCACGCCCACATAATATACTTCGTTTGAAAGCTGAATTAATTTGCAAGCTTTTACAACAAGTTTGAACAAAATCCGTGCGGCCGTTAAAAAGTTATACGACTTTAAAAAAATTCCTAAAATCAAAATTTGCTTGCTGGGTATGCTGGGCGCCTGGTATTTTGCTAACATGTTCAAACTTGCATGATTTTCAAAATTACGACCGCAAGAATGAAGGTGAACTTGCTTGACCTATATCTAGAAAACTACTGCTCCGATTTTGATCAAATTATTCGCAAACGTTTGGAAATTTCTCCAGCTTTGCGGGGATATTTAGTTTAGGGGCGTGGCACCGCCCGTTTTTTTTAAAATGACTTTTTAATCAATTTTCTCGTTTTTTAACTAAATGGGTGGTGCCACGCCCACATAATATACTACGTTTGAAAGCTGAATTAATTTGCAAGCTTTTACAACAAGTTTGAACAAAATCCGTGCAGCCGTTAAAAAGTTATACGACTTTAAAAAAATGCCTAAAATCAAAATTTGCTTGCTGGGTATGCTGGGCGCCTGGTATTTTGCTAACATGTTCAAACTTGCATGATTTTCAAAATTACGACCGCAAGAATGAAGGTGAACTTGCTTGACCTATGTCTAGAAAACTACTGCTCCGATTTTGATCAAATTATTCGCAAACGTTTGAAAATTTCTCCAGCTTTGCGGGGATATTTAGTTTAGGGGCGTGGCACCGCCCATTTTTTTAAAATGACTTTTTAATCAATTTTCTCGTTTTTTAACTAAATGGGTGGTGCCACGCCCACATAATATACTTCGTTTGAAAGCTGAATTAATTTGCAAGCTTTTACAACAAGTTTGAACAAAATCCGTGCAGCCGTTAAAAAGTTATACGACTTTAAAAAAATTCATAAAATCAAAATTTGCTTGCTGGGTATGCTGGGCGCCTGGTATTTTGCTAACATGTTCAAACTTGCATGATTTTCAAAATTATGACCACAAAAATGAAGGTGAACTTTCTTGGCCTATAACTAGAAAACTACTGCTCCGATTTTGGCCAAATTTTTTGCAAACGTTTGGAAATTTCTCTAGCTTTGCGGAGATTGATACATTGATGGGCGTGGCACCGCCCATTTTCTTAGAAAATGATTTTTAAATCATTTTTCTCGTTTTTAACTAAATGGGTGGTGGCACGCCCACATAATATACTTCGTTTGAAAGCTGAATTAATTTGCAAGCTTTTACAACAAGTTTGAACAAAATCCGTGCAGCCGTTAAAAAGTTATACGACTTTAAAAAAATTCCTAAAATCAAAATTTGCTTGCTGGGTATGCTGGGCGCCTGGTATTTTGCTAACATGTTCAAACTTGCATGATTTTCAAAATTACGACCGCAAGAATGAAGGTGAACTTGCTTGACCTATATCTAGAAAACTACTGCTCCGATTTTGATCAAATTATTCGCAAACGTTTGGAAATTTCTCCAGCTTTGCGGGGATATTTAGTTTAGGGGCGTGGCACCGCCCGTTTTTTTTTAAATGACTTTTTCATCAATTTTCTCGTTTTTTAACTAAATGGGTGGTGCCACGCCCACATAATATACTTCGTTTGAAAGCTGAATTAATTTGCAAGCTTTTACAACAAGTTTGAACAAAATCCGTGCAGCCGTTAAAAAGTTATACGACTTTAAAAAAATTCATAAAATCAAAATTTGCTTGCTGGGTATGCTGGGCGCCTGGTATTTTGCTAACATGTTCAAACTTGCATGATTTTCAAAATTATGACCACAAAAATGAAGGTGAACTTTCTTGGCCTATAACTAGAAAACTACTGCTCCGATTTTGGCCAAATTTTTTGCAAACGTTTGGAAATTTCTCTAGCTTTGCGGAGATTGATACATTGATGGGCGTGGCACCGCCCATTTTCTTAAAAAATGATTTTTAAATCATTTTTCTCGTTTTTAACTAAATGGGTGGTGCCACGCCCACATAATATACTTCGTTTGAAAGCTGAATTAATTTGCAAGCTTTTACAACAAGTTTGAACAAAATCCGTGCAGCCGTTAAAAAGTTATACGACTTTAAAAAAATTCCTAAAATCAAAATTTGCTTGCTGGGTATGCTGGGCGCCTGGTATTTTGCTAACATGTTCAAACTTGCATGATTTTCAAAATTATGACCACAAAAATGAAGGTGAACTTTCTTGGCCTATAACTAGAAAACTACTGCTCCGATTTTGGCCAAATTTTTTGCAAACGTTTGGAAATTTCTCTAGCTTTGCGGAGATTGATACATTGATGGGCGTGGCACCGCCCATTTTCTTAGAAAATGATTTTTAAATCATTTTTCTCGTTTTTTAACTAAATGGGTGGTGCCACGCCCACATAATATACTTCGTTTGAAAGCTGAATTAATTTGCAAGCTTTTACAACAAGTTTGAACAAAATCCGTGCGGCCGTTAAAAAGTTATACGACTTTAAAAAAATTCATAAAATCAAAATTTGCTTGCTGGGTATGCTGGGCGCCTGGTATTTTGCTAACATGTTCAAACTTGCATGATTTTCACAATTACGACCGCAAGAATGAAGGTGAACTTGCTTGACCTATATCTAGAAAACTACTGCTCCGATTTTGATCAAATTATTCGCAAACGTTTGGAAATTTCTCCAGCTTTGCGGGGATATTTAGTTTAGGGGCGTGGCACCGCCCGTTTTTTTAAAAATGACTTTTTAATCAATTTTCTCGTTTTTTAACTAAATGGGTGGTGCCACGCCCACATAATATACTTCGTTTGAAAGCTGAATTAATTTGCAAGCTTTTACAACAAGTTTGAACAAAATCCGTGCAGCCGTTAAAAAGTTATACGACTTTAAAAAAATTCATAAAATCAAAATTTGCTTGCTGGGTATGCTGGGCGCCTGGTATTTTGCTAACATGTTCAAACTTGCATGATTTTCAAAATTATGACCACAAAAATGAAGGTGAACTTTCTTGGCCTATAACTAGAAAACTACTGCTCCGATTTTGATCAAATTATTCGCAAACGTTTGGAAATTTTTCTAGCTTTGCGGAGATTGATACATTGATGAGCGTGGCACCGCCCATTTTCTTAGAAAATGATTTTTAAATCATTTTTCTCGTTTTTAACTAAATGGGTGGTGCCACGCCCACATAATATACTTCGTTTGAAAGCTGAATTAATTTGCAAGCTTTTACAACAAGTTTGAACAAAATCCGTGCAGCCGTTAAAAAGTTATACGACTTTAAAAAAATTCATAAAATCAAAATTTGCTTGCTGGGTATGCTGGGCGCCTGGTATTTTGCTAACATGTTCAAACTTGCATGATTTTCAAAATTACGACCGCAAGAATGAAGGTGAACTTGCTTGACCTATGTCTAGAAAACTACTGCTCCGATTTTGATCAAATTATTCGCAAACGTTTGGAAATTTCTCCAGCTTTGCGGGGATATTTAGTTTAGGGGCGTGGCACCGCCCGTTTTTTTAAAAATGACTTTTTAATCAATTTTCTCGTTTTTTAACTAAATGGGTGGTGCCACGCCCACATAATATACTTCGTTTGAAAGCTGAATTAATTTGCAAGCTTTTACAACAAGTTTGAACAAAATCCGTGCAGCCGTTAAAAAGTTATACGACTTTAAAAAAATTCATAAAATCAAAATTTGCTTGCTGGGTATGCTGGGCGCCTGGTATTTTGCTCACATTTTTTTATTGGCATGAATTTTATTGCATTCACAATGACGACCGCAAGAATGAAGGTGAACTTTCTTGACCTATATCTAGAAAACTACTGCTCCGATTTTGATCAAATTATTCGCAAACGTTTGGAAATTTCTCCAGCTTTGCGGGGATATTTAGTTTAGGGGCGTGGCACCGCCCATTTTTTTTAAAATGGCTTTTTAATCAATTTTCTCGTTTTTTAACTAAATGGGTGGTGCCACGCCCACATAATATACTTCGTTTGAAAGCTGAATTAATTTGCAAGCTTTTACAACAAGTTTGAACAAAATCCGTGCAGCCGTTAAAAAGTTATACGACTTTAAAAAAATTCATAAAATCAAAATTTGCTTGCTGGGTATGCTGGGCGCCTGGTATTTTGCTAACATGTTCAAACTTGCATGATTTTCAAAATTATGACCACAAAAATGAAGGTGAACTTTCTTGGCCTATAACTAGAAAACTACTGCTCCGATTTTGGCCAAATTTTTTGCAAACGTTTGGAAATTTCTCTAGCTTTGCGGAGATTGATACATTGATGGGCGTGGCACCGCCCATTTTCTTAGAAAATGATTTTTAAATCATTTTTCTCGTTTTTAACTAAATGGGTGGTGGCACGCCCACATAATATACTTCGTTTGAAAGCTGAATTAATTTGCAAGCTTTTACAACAAGTTTGAACAAAATCCGTGCGGCCGTTAAAAAGTTATACGACTTTAAAAAAATTCCTAAAATCAAAATTTGCTTGCTGGGTATGCTGGGCGCCTGGTATTTTGCTAACATGTTCAAACTTGCATGATTTTCACAATTACGACCGCAAGAATGAAGGTGAACTTGCTTGACCTATATCTAAAAAACTACTGCTCCGATTTTGATCAAATTATTCGCAAACGTTTGGAAATTTCTCCAGCTTTGCGGGGATATTTAGTTTAGGGGCGTGGCACCGCCCGTTTTTTTAAAAATGATTTTTAAATAATTTTTCTCGTTTTTAACTAAATGGGTGGTGCCACGCCCACATAATATACTTCGTTTGAAAGCTGAATTAATTTGCAAGCTTTTACAACAAGTTTGAACAAAATCCGTGCAGCCGTTAAAAAGTTATACGACTTTAAAAAAATTCCTAAAATCAAAATTTGCTTGCTGGGTATGCTGGGCGCCTGGTATTTTGCTAACATGTTCAAACTTGCATGATTTTCAAAATTACGACCGCAAGAATGAAGGTGAACTTGCTTGACCTATATCTAGAAAACTACTGCTCCGATTTTGGCCAAATTATTCGCAAACGTTTGGAAATTTTTCTAGCTTTGCGGAGATTGATACATTGATGAGCGTGGCACCGCCCATTTTCTTAGAAAATGATTTTTAAATCATTTTTCTCGTTTTTAACTAAATGGGTGGTGCCACGCCCACATAATATACTTCGTTTGAAAGCTGAATTAATTTGCAAGCTTTTACAACAAGTTTGAACAAAATCCGTGCGGCCGTTAAAAAGTTATACGACTTTAAAAAAATTCATAAAATCAAAATTTGCTTGCTGGGTATGCTGGGCGCCTGGTATTTTGCTCACATTTTTTTATTGGCATGAATTTTATTGCATTCACAATGACGACCGCAAGAATGAAGGTGAACTTTCTTGACCTATATCTAGAAAACTACTGCTCCGATTTTGATCAAATTATTCGCAAACGTTTGGAAATTTCTCCAGCTTTGCGGGGATATTTAGTTTAGGGGCGTGGCACCGCCCGTTTTTTTTTAAATGACTTTTTAATCAATTTTCTCGTTTTTTAACTAAATGGGTGGTGCCACGCCCACATAATATACTTCGTTTGAAAGCTGAATTAATTTGCAAGCTTTTACAACAAGTTTGAACAAAATCCGTGCAGCCGTTAAAAAGTTATACGACTTTAAAAAAATTCATAAAATCAAAATTTGCTTGCTGGGTATGCTGGGCGCCTGGTATTTTGCTCACATTTTTTTATTGGCATGAATTTTATTGCATTCACAATGACGACCGCAAGAATGAAGGTGAACTTTCTTGACCTATATCTAGAAAACTACTGCTCCGATTTTGATCAAATTATTCGCAAACGTTTGGAAATTTCTCCAGCTTTGCGGGGATATTTAGTTTAGGGGCGTGGCACCGCCCATTTTTTTTAAAATGACTTTTTAATCAATTTTCTCGTTTTTTAACTAAATGGGTGGTGCCACGCCCACATAATATACTTCGTTTGAAAGCTGAATTAATTTGCAAGCTTTTACAACAAGTTTGAACAAAATCCGTGCGGCCGTTAAAAAGTTATACGACTTTAAAAAAATTCATAAAATCAAAATTTGCTTGCTGGGTATGCTGGGCGCCTGGTATTTTGCTAACATGTTCAAACTTGCATGATTTTCAAAATTATGACCACAAAAATGAAGGTGAACTTTCTTGGCCTATAACTAGAAAACTACTGCTCCGATTTTGGCCAAATTTTTTGCAAACGTTTGGAAATTTCTCTAGCTTTGCGGAGATTGATAAATTTATGGGCGTGGCACCGCCCATTTTCTTAGAAAATGATTTTTAAATAATTTTTCTCGTTTTTAACTAAATGGGTGGTGCCACGCCCACATAATATACTTCGTTTGAAAGCTGAATTAATTTGCAAGCTTTTACAACAAGTTTGAACAAAATCCGTGCAGCCGTTAAAAAGTTATACGACTTTAAAAAAATTCCTAAAATCAAAATTTGCTTGCTGGGTATGCTGGGCGCCTGGTATTTTGCTAACATGTTCAAACTTGCATGATTTTCAAAATTACGACCGCAAGAATGAAGGTGAACTTGCTTGACCTATATCTAGAAAACTACTGCTCCGATTTTGGCCAAATTATTCGCAAACGTTTGGAAATTTCTCCAGCTTTGCGGGGATATTTAGTTTAGGGGCGTGGCTACGCCCGTTTTTTTAAAAATGACTTTTTCATCAATTTTCTCGTTTTTTAACTAAATGGGTGGTGCCACGCCCACATAATATACTTCGTTTGAAAGCTGAATTAATTTGCAAGCTTTTACAACAAGTTTGAACAAAATCCGTGCAGCCGTTAAAAAGTTATACGACTTTAAAAAAATTCCTAAAATCAAAATTTGCTTGCTGGGTATGCTGGGCGCCTGGTATTTTGCTCACATTTTTTTATTGGCATGAATTTTATTGCATTCACAATGACGACCGCAAGAATGAAGGTGAACTTTCTTGACCTATATCTAGAAAACTACTGCTCCGATTTTGATCAAATTATTCGCAAACGTTTGGAAATTTCTCCAGCTTTGCGGGGATATTTAGTTTAGGGGCGTGGCACCGCCCATTTTTTTAAAAATGACTTTTTAATCAATTTTCTCGTTTTTTAACTAAATGGGTGGTGCCACGCCCACATAATATACTTCGTTTGAAAGCTGAATTAATTTGCAAGCTTTTACAACAAGTTTGAACAAAATCCGTGCGGCCGTTAAAAAGTTATACGACTTTAAAAAAATTCCTAAAATCAAAATTTGCTTGCTGGGTATGCTGGGCGCCTGGTATTTTGCTAACATGTTCAAACTTGCATGATTTTCAAAATTACGACCGCAAGAATGAAGGTGAACTTGCTTGACCTATATCTAGAAAACTACTGCTCCGATTTTGGCCAAATTTTTTGCAAACGTTTGGAAATTTCTCTAGCTTTGCGGAGATTGATACATTGATGGGCGTGGCACCGCCCATTTTCTTAGAAAATGATTTTTAAATCATTTTTCTCGTTTTTAACTAAATGGGTGGTGGCACGCCCACATAATATACTTCGTTTGAAAGCTGAATTAATTTGCAAGCTTTTACAACAAGTTTGAACAAAATCCGTGCGGCCGTTAAAAAGTTATACGACTTTAAAAAAATTCATAAAATCAAAATTTGCTTGCTGGGTATGCTGGGCGCCTGGTATTTTGCTAACATGTTCAAACTTGCATGATTTTCAAAATTATGACCACAAAAATGAAGGTGAACTTTCTTGGCTTATAACTAGAAAACTACTGCTCCGATTTAGGTCAAATTTTTTGCAAACGTTTGGAAATTTCTCTAGCTTTGCGGAGATTGATACATTGATGGGCGTGGCACCGCCCATTTTCTTAGAAAATGATTTTTAAATCATTTTTCTCGTTTTTAACTAAATGGGTGGTGGCACGCCCACATAATATACTTCGTTTGAAAGCTGAATTAATTTGCAAGCTTTTACAACAAGTTTGAACAAAATCCGTGCGGCCGTTAAAAAGTTATACGACTTTAAAAAAATTCCTAAAATCAAAATTTGCTTGCTGGGTATGCTGGGCGCCTGGTATTTTGCTAACATGTTCAAACTTGCATGATTTTCAAAATTATGACCACAAAAATGAAGGTGAACTTTCTTGGCCTATAACTAGAAAACTACTGCTCCGATTTTGGCCAAATTTTTTGCAAACGTTTGGAAATTTCTCTAGCTTTGCGGAGATTGATAAATTTATGGGCGTGGCACCGCCCATTTTCTTAGAAAATGATTTTTAAATAATTTTTCTCGTTTTTAACTAAATGGGTGGTGCCACGCCCACATAATATACTTCGTTTGAAAGCTGAATTAATTTGCAAGCTTTTACAACAAGTTTGAACAAAATCCGTGCAGCCGTTAAAAAGTTATACGACTTTAAAAAAATTCATAAAATCAAAATTTGCTTGCTGGGTATGCTGGGCGCCTGGTATTTTGCTAACATGTTCAAACTTGCATGATTTTCAAAATTATGACCACAAAAATGAAGGTGAACTTTCTTGGCCTATAACTAGAAAACTACTGCTCCGATTTTGGCCAAATTTTTTGCAAACGTTTGGAAATTTCTCTAGCTTTGCGGAGATTGATACATTGATGGGCGTGGCACCGCCCATTTTCTTAGAAAATGATTTTTAAATCATTTTTCTCGTTTTTAACTAAATGGGTGGTGCCACGCCCACATAATATACTTCGTTTGAAAGCTGAATTAATTTGCAAGCTTTTACAACAAGTTTGAACAAAATCCGTGCAGCCGTTAAAAAGTTATACGACTTTAAAAAAATTCATAAAATCAAAATTTGCTTGCTGGGTATGCTGGGCGCCTGGTATTTTGCTAACATGTTCAAACTTGCATGATTTTCAAAATTATGACCACAAAAATGAAGGTGAACTTTCTTGGCCTATAACTAGAAAACTACTGCTCCGATTTTGGCCAAATTTTTTGCAAACGTTTGGAAATTTCTCTAGCTTTGCGGAGATTGATACATTGATGGGCGTGGCACCGCCCATTTTCTTAGAAAATGATTTTTAAATCATTTTTCTCGTTTTTAACTAAATGGGTGGTGGCACGCCCACATAATATACTTCGTTTGAAAGCTGAATTAATTTGCAAGCTTTTACAACAAGTTTGAACAAAATCCGTGCAGCCGTTAAAAAGTTATACGACTTTAAAAAAATTCCTAAAATCAAAATTTGCTTGCTGGGTATGCTGGGCGCCTGGTATTTTGCTAACATGTTCAAACTTGCATGATTTTCAAAATTATGACCACAAAAATGAAGGTGAACTTTCTTGGCCTATAACTAGAAAACTACTGCTCCGATTTTGGCCAAATTTTTGCAAACGTTTGGAAATTTCTCTAGCTTTGCGGAGATTGATAAATTTATGGGCGTGGCACCGCCCATTTTCTTAGAAAATGATTTTTAAATAATTTTTCTTGTTTTTAACTAAATGGGTGGTGCCACGCCCACATAATATACTTCGTTTGAAAGCTGAATTAATTTGCAAGCTTTTACAACAAGTTTGAACAAAATCCGTGCAGCCGTTAAAAAGTTATACGACTTTAAAAAAATTCCTAAAATCAAAATTTGCTTGCTGGGTATGCTGGGCGCCTGGTATTTTGCTAACATGTTCAAACTTGCATGATTTTCAAAATTACGACCGCAAGAATGAAGGTGAACTTGCTTGACCTATGTCTAGAAAACTACTGCTCCGATTTTGATCAAATTATTCGCAAACGTTTGGAAATTTCTCCAGCTTTGCGGGGATATTTAGTTTAGGGGCGTGGCACCGCCCGTTTTTTTAAAAATGACTTTTTCATCAATTTTCTCGTTTTTTAACTAAATGGGTGGTGCCACGCCCACATAATATACTTCGTTTGAAAGCTGAATTAATTTGCAAGCTTTTACAACAAGTTTGAACAAAATCCGTGCGGCCGTTAAAAAGTTATACGACTTTAAAAAAATTCCTAAAATCAAAATTTGCTTGCTGGGTATGCTGGGCGCCTGGTATTTTGCTAACATGTTCAAACTTGCATGATTTTCAAAATTACGACCGCAAGAATGAAGGTGAACTTGCTTGACCTATATCTAGAAAACTACTGCTCCGATTTTGGCCAAATTATTCGCAAACGTTTGGAAATTTCTCCAGCTTTGCGGGGATATTTAGTTTAGGGGCGTGGCACCGCCCATTTTTTTAAAAATGACTTTTTAATCAATTTTCTCGTTTTTTAACTAAATGGGTGGTGCCACGCCCACATAATATACTTCGTTTGAAAGCTGAATTAATTTGCAAGCTTTTACAACAAGTTTGAACAAAATCCGTGCGGCCGTTAAAAAGTTATACGACTTTAAAAAAATTCCTAAAATCAAAATTTGCTTGCTGGGTATGCTGGGCGCCTGGTATTTTGCTAACATGTTCAAACTTGCATGATTTTCAAAATTACGACCGCAAGAATGAAGGTGAACTTGCTTGACCTATATCTAGAAAACTACTGCTCCGATTTTGGCCAAATTATTCGCAAACGTTTGGAAATTTCTCCAGCTTTGCGGGGATATTTAGTTTAGGGGCGTGGCACCGCCCGTTTTTTTAAAAATGACTTTTTCATCAATTTTCTCGTTTTTTAACTAAATGGGTGGTGCCACGCCCACATAATATACTTCGTTTGAAAGCTGAATTAATTTGCAAGCTTTTACAACAAGTTTGAACAAAATCCGTGCAGCCGTTAAAAAGTTATACGACTTTAAAAAAATTCCTAAAATCAAAATTTGCTTGCTGGGTATGCTGGGCGCCTGGTATTTTGCTAACATGTTCAAACTTGCATGATTTTCAAAATTACGACCGCAAGAATGAAGGTGAACTTGCTTGACCTATGTCTAGAAAACTACTGCTCCGATTTTGATCAAATTATTCGCAAACGTTTGGAAATTTCTCCAGCTTTGCGGGGATATTTAGTTTAGGGGCGTGGCACCGCCCGTTTTTTTAAAAATGACTTTTTCATCAATTTTCTCGTTTTTTAACTAAATGGGTGGTGCCACGCCCACATAATATACTTCGTTTGAAAGCTGAATTAATTTGCAAGCTTTTACAACAAGTTTGAACAAAATCCGTGCGGCCGTTAAAAAGTTATACGACTTTAAAAAAATTCCTAAAATCAAAATTTGCTTGCTGGGTATGCTGGGCGCCTGGTATTTTGCTAACATGTTCAAACTTGCATGATTTTCAAAATTACGACCGCAAGAATGAAGGTGAACTTGCTTGACCTATGTCTAGAAAACTACTGCTCCGATTTTGATCAAATTATTCGCAAACGTTTGGAAATTTCTCCAGCTTTGCGGGGATATTTAGTTTAGGGGCGTGGCACCGCCCATTTTTTTAAAAATGACTTTTTAATCAATTTTCTCGTTTTTTAACTAAATGGGTGGTGCCACGCCCACATAATATACTTCGTTTGAAAGCTGAATTAATTTGCAAGCTTTTACAACAAGTTTGAACAAAATCCGTGCGGCCGTTAAAAAGTTATACGACTTTAAAAAAATTCCTAAAATCAAAATTTGCTTGCTGGGTATGCTGGGCGCCTGGTATTTTGCTAACATGTTCAAACTTGCATGATTTTCAAAATTACGACCGCAAGAATGAAGGTGAACTTGCTTGACCTATATCTAGAAAACTACTGCTCCGATTTTGGCCAAATTATTCGCAAACGTTTGGAAATTTCTCCAGCTTTGCGGGGATATTTAGTTTAGGGGCGTGGCACCGCCCGTTTTTTTAAAAATGACTTTTTCATCAATTTTCTCGTTTTTTAACTAAATGGGTGGTGCCACGCCCACATAATATACTTCGTTTGAAAGCTGAATTAATTTGCAAGCTTTTACAACAAGTTTGAACAAAATCCGTGCGGCCGTTAAAAAGTTATACGACTTTAAAAAAATTCATAAAATCAAAATTTGCTTGCTGGGTATGCTGGGCGCCTGGTATTTTGCTAACATGTTCAAACTTGCATGATTTTCAAAATTATGACCACAAAAATGAAGGTGAACTTTCTTGGCTTATAACTAGAAAACTACTGCTCCGATTTAGGTCAAATTTTTTGCAAACGTTTGGAAATTTCTCTAGCTTTGCGGAGATTGATACATTGATGGGCGTGGCACCGCCCATTTTCTTAGAAAATGATTTTTAAATCATTTTTCTCGTTTTTAACTAAATGGGTGGTGGCACGCCCACATAATATACTTCGTTTGAAAGCTGAATTAATTTGCAAGCTTTTACAACAAGTTTGAACAAAATCCGTGCGGCCGTTAAAAAGTTATACGACTTTAAAAAAATTCCTAAAATCAAAATTTGCTTGCTGGGTATGCTGGGCGCCTGGTATTTTGCTAACATGTTCAAACTTGCATGATTTTCAAAATTACGACCGCAAGAATGAAGGTGAACTTGCTTGACCTATATCTAGAAAACTACTGCTCCGATTTTGGCCAAATTATTCGCAAACGTTTGGAAATTTCTCCAGCTTTGCGGGGATATTTAGTTTAGGGGCGTGGCACCGCCCGTTTTTTTAAAAATGACTTTTTCATCAATTTTCTCGTTTTTTAACTAAATGGGTGGTGCCACGCCCACATAATATACTTCGTTTGAAAGCTGAATTAATTTGCAAGCTTTTACAACAAGTTTGAACAAAATCCGTGCGGCCGTTAAAAAGTTATACGACTTTAAAAAAATTCATAAAATCAAAATTTGCTTGCTGGGTATGCTGGGCGCCTGGTATTTTGCTAACATGTTCAAACTTGCATGATTTTCAAAATTATGACCACAAAAATGAAGGTGAACTTTCTTGGCCTATAACTAGAAAACTACTGCTCCGATTTTGGCCAAATTTTTTGCAAACGTTTGGAAATTTCTCTAGCTTTGCGGAGATTGATAAATTTATGGGCGTGGCACCGCCCATTTTCTTAGAAAATGATTTTTAAATAATTTTTCTTGTTTTTAACTAAATGGGTGGTGCCACGCCCACATAATATACTTCGTTTGAAAGCTGAATTAATTTGCAAGCTTTTACAACAAGTTTGAACAAAATCCGTGCGGCCGTTAAAAAGTTATACGACTTTAAAAAAATTCATAAAATCAAAATTTGCTTGCTGGGTATGCTGGGCGCCTGGTATTTTGCTAACATGTTCAAACTTGCATGATTTTCAAAATTATGACCACAAAAATGAAGGTGAACTTTCTTGGCTTATAACTAGAAAACTACTGCTCCGATTTAGGTCAAATTTTTTGCAAACGTTTGGAAATTTCTCTAGCTTTGCGGAGATTGATACATTGATGGGCGTGGCACCGCCCATTTTCTTAGAAAATGATTTTTAAATCATTTTTCTCGTTTTTAACTAAATGGGTGGTGCCACGCCCACATAATATACTTCGTTTGAAAGCTGAATTAATTTGCAAGCTTTTACAACAAGTTTGAACAAAATCCGTGCGGCCGTTAAAAAGTTATACGACTTTAAAAAAATTCATAAAATCAAAATTTGCTTGCTGGGTATGCTGGGCGCCTGGTATTTTGCTCACATTTTTTTATTGGCATGAATTTTATTGCATTCACAATGACGACCGCAAGAATGAAGGTGAACTTTCTTGACCTATATCTAGAAAACTACTGCTCCGATTTTGATCAAATTATTCGCAAACGTTTGGAAATTTCTCCAGCTTTGCGGGGATATTTAGTTTAGGGGCGTGGCACCGCCCGTTTTTTTAAAAATGACTTTTTCATCAATTTTCTCGTTTTTTAACTAAATGGGTGGTGCCACGCCCACATAATATACTTCGTTTGAAAGCTGAATTAATTTGCAAGCTTTTACAACAAGTTTGAACAAAATCCGTGCGGCCGTTAAAAAGTTATACGACTTTAAAAAAATTCCTAAAATCAAAATTTGCTTGCTGGGTATGCTGGGCGCCTGGTATTTTGCTAACATGTTCAAACTTGCATGATTTTCAAAATTACGACCGCAAGAATGAAGGTGAACTTGCTTGACCTATATCTAGAAAACTACTGCTCCGATTTTGGCCAAATTATTCGCAAACGTTTGGAAATTTCTCCAGCTTTGCGGGGATATTTAGTTTAGGGGCGTGGCACCGCCCGTTTTTTTTAAAATGACTTTTTCATCAATTTTCTCGTTTTTTAACTAAATGGGTGGTGCCACGCCCACATAATATACTTCGTTTGAAAGCTGAATTAATTTGCAAGCTTTTACAACAAGTTTGAACAAAATCCGTGCGGCCGTTAAAAAGTTATACGACTTTAAAAAAATTCATAAAATCAAAATTTGCTTGCTGGGTATGCTGGGCGCCTGGTATTTTGCTAACATGTTCAAACTTGCATGATTTTCAAAATTATGACCACAAAAATGAAGGTGAACTTTCTTGGCTTATAACTAGAAAACTACTGCTCCGATTTAGGTCAAATTTTTTGCAAACGTTTGGAAATTTCTCTAGCTTTGCGGAGATTGATACATTGATGGGCGTGGCACCGCCCATTTTCTTAGAAAATGATTTTTAAATCATTTTTCTCGTTTTTAACTAAATGGGTGGTGGCACGCCCACATAATATACTTCGTTTGAAAGCTGAATTAATTTGCAAGCTTTTACAACAAGTTTGAACAAAATCCGTGCGGCCGTTAAAAAGTTATACGACTTTAAAAAAATTCATAAAATCAAAATTTGCTTGCTGGGTATGCTGGGCGCCTGGTATTTTGCTAACATGTTCAAACTTGCATGATTTTCAAAATTATGACCACAAAAATGAAGGTGAACTTTCTTGGCCTATAACTAGAAAACTACTGCTCCGATTTTGGCCAAATTTTTTGCAAACGTTTGGAAATTTCTCTAGCTTTGCGGAGATTGATAAATTTATGGGCGTGGCACCGCCCATTTTCTTAGAAAATGATTTTTAAATAATTTTTCTTGTTTTTAACTAAATGGGTGGTGCCACGCCCACATAATATACTTCGTTTGAAAGCTGAATTAATTTGCAAGCTTTTACAACAAGTTTGAACAAAATCCGTGCAGCCGTTAAAAAGTTATACGACTTTAAAAAAATTCCTAAAATCAAAATTTGCTTGCTGGGTATGCTGGGCGCCTGGTATTTTGCTAACATGTTCAAACTTGCATGATTTTCAAAATTATGACCACAAAAATGAAGGTGAACTTTCTTGGCCTATAACTAGAAAACTACTGCTCCGATTTTGGCCAAATTTTTTGCAAACGTTTGGAAATTTCTCTAGCTTTGCGGAGATTGATACATTGATGGGCGTGGCACCGCCCATTTTCTTAGAAAATGATTTTTAAATCATTTTTCTCGTTTTTAACTAAATGGGTGGTGGCACGCCCACATAATATACTTCGTTTGAAAGCTGAATTAATTTGCAAGCTTTTACAACAAGTTTGAACAAAATCCGTGCGGCCGTTAAAAAGTTATACAACTTTAAAAAAATTCCTAAAATCAAAATTTGCTTGCTGGGTATGCTGGGCGCCTGGTATTTTGCTAACATGTTCAAACTTGCATGATTTTCAAAATTACGACCGCAAGAATGAAGGTGAACTTGCTTGACCTATATCTAGAAAACTACTGCTCCGATTTTGGCCAAATTTTTTGCAAACGTTTGGAAATTTCTCTAGCTTTGCGGAGATTGATAAATTTATGGGCGTGGCACCGCCCATTTTCTTAGAAAATGATTTTTAAATAATTTTTCTTGTTTTTAACTAAATGGGTGGTGCCACGCCCACATAATATACTTCGTTTGAAAGCTGAATTAATTTGCAAGCTTTTACAACAAGTTTGAACAAAATCCGTGCAGCCGTTAAAAAGTTATACGACTTTAAAAAAATTCATAAAATCAAAATTTGCTTGCTGGGTATGCTGGGCGCCTGGTATTTTGCTAACATGTTCAAACTTGCATGATTTTCAAAATTATGACCACAAAAATGAAGGTGAACTTTCTTGGCCTATAACTAGAAAACTACTGCTCCGATTTTGGCCAAATTTTTTGCAAACGTTTGGAAATTTCTCTAGCTTTGCGGAGATTGATACATTGATGGGCGTGGCACCGCCCATTTTCTTAGAAAATGATTTTTAAATCATTTTTCTCGTTTTTAACTAAATGGGTGGTGGCACGCCCACATAATATACTTCGTTTGAAAGCTGAATTAATTTGCAAGCTTTTACAACAAGTTTGAACAAAATCCGTGCGGCCGTTAAAAAGTTATACGACTTTAAAAAAATTCCTAAAATCAAAATTTGCTTGCTGGGTATGCTGGGCGCCTGGTATTTTGCTAACATGTTGAAACTTGCATGATTTTCACAATTACGACCGCAAGAATGAAGGTGAACTTGCTTGACCTATATCTAGAAAACTACTGCTCCGATTTTGATCAAATTATTCGCAAACGTTTGGAAATTTCTCCAGCTTTGCGGGGATATTTAGTTTAGGGGCGTGGCACCGCCCGTTTTTTTAAAAATGACTTTTTAATCAATTTTCTCGTTTTTTAACTAAATGGGTGGTGCCACGCCCACATAATATACTTCGTTTGAAAGCTGAATTAATTTGCAAGCTTTTACAACAAGTTTGAACAAAATCCGTGCAGCCGTTAAAAAGTTATACGACTTTAAAAAAATTCCTAAAATCAAAATTTGCTTGCTGGGTATGCTGGGCGCCTGGTATTTTGCTAACATGTTCAAACTTGCATGATTTTCAAAATTATGACCACAAAAATGAAGGTGAACTTTCTTGGCCTATAACTAGAAAACTACTGCTCCGATTTTGGCCAAATTTTTGCAAACGTTTGGAAATTTTTCTAGCTTTGCGGAGATTGATACATTGATGAGCGTGGCACCGCCCATTTTCTTAGAAAATGATTTTTAAATCATTTTTCTCGTTTTTAACTAAATGGGTGGTGCCACGCCCACATAATATACTTCGTTTGAAAGCTGAATTAATTTGCAAGCTTTTACAACAAGTTTGAACAAAATCCGTGCAGCCGTTAAAAAGTTATACGACTTTAAAAAAATTCCTAAAATCAAAATTTGCTTGCTGGGTATGCTGGGCGCCTGGTATTTTGCTAACATGTTCAAACTTGCATGATTTTCAAAATTACGACCGCAAGAATGAAGGTGAACTTGCTTGACCTATGTCTAGAAAACTACTGCTCCGATTTTGATCAAATTATTCGCAAACGTTTGGAAATTTCTCCAGCTTTGCGGGGATATTTAGTTTAGGGGCGTGGCACCGCCCGTTTTTTTAAAAATGACTTTTTCATCAATTTTCTCGTTTTTTAACTAAATGGGTGGTGCCACGCCCACATAATATACTTCGTTTGAAAGCTGAATTAATTTGCAAGCTTTTACAACAAGTTTGAACAAAATCCGTGCGGCCGTTAAAAAGTTATACGACTTTAAAAAAATTCCTAAAATCAAAATTTGCTTGCTGGGTATGCTGGGCGCCTGGTATTTTGCTAACATGTTCAAACTTGCATGATTTTCAAAATTACGACCGCAAGAATGAAGGTGAACTTGCTTGACCTATATCTAGAAAACTACTGCTCCGATTTTGGCCAAATTATTCGCAAACGTTTGGAAATTTCTCCAGCTTTGCGGGGATATTTAGTTTAGGGGCGTGGCACCGCCCGTTTTTTTTAAAATGACTTTTTCATCAATTTTCTCGTTTTTTAACTAAATGGGTGGTGCCACGCCCACATAATATACTTCGTTTGAAAGCTGAATTAATTTGCAAGCTTTTACAACAAGTTTGAACAAAATCCGTGCGGCCGTTAAAAAGTTATACGACTTTAAAAAAATTCATAAAATCAAAATTTGCTTGCTGGGTATGCTGGGCGCCTGGTATTTTGCTAACATGTTCAAACTTGCATGATTTTCAAAATTATGACCACAAAAATGAAGGTGAACTTTCTTGGCTTATAACTAGAAAACTACTGCTCCGATTTAGGTCAAATTTTTTGCAAACGTTTGGAAATTTCTCTAGCTTTGCGGAGATTGATACATTGATGGGCGTGGCACCGCCCATTTTCTTAGAAAATGATTTTTAAATCATTTTTTTCGTTTTTAACTAAATGGGTGGTGGCACGCCCACATAATATACTTCGTTTGAAAGCTGAATTAATTTGCAAGCTTTTACAACAAGTTTGAACAAAATCCGTGCGGCCGTTAAAAAGTTATACGACTTTAAAAAAATTCCTAAAATCAAAATTTGCTTGCTGGGTATGCTGGGCGCCTGGTATTTTGCTAACATGTTCAAACTTGCATGATTTTCAAAATTACGACCGCAAGAATGAAGGTGAACTTGCTTGACCTATATCTAGAAAACTACTGCTCCGATTTTGGCCAAATTTTTGCAAACGTTTGGAAATTTCTCTAGCTTTGCGGAGATTGATAAATTTATGGGCGTGGCACCGCCCATTTTCTTAGAAAATGATTTTTAAATCATTTTTCTCGTTTTTAACTAAATGGGTGGTGGCACGCCCACATAATATACTTCGTTTGAAAGCTGAATTAATTTGCAAGCTTTTACAACAAGTTTGAACAAAATCCGTGCGGCCGTTAAAAAGTTATACGACTTTAAAAAAATTCCTAAAATCAAAATTTGCTTGCTGGGTATGCTGGGCGCCTGGTATTTTGCTAACATGTTGAAACTTGCATGATTTTCACAATTACGACCGCAAGAATGAAGGTGAACTTGCTTGACCTATATCTAGAAAACTACTGCTCCGATTTTGATCAAATTATTCGCAAACGTTTGGAAATTTCTCCAGCTTTGCGGGGATATTTAGTTTAGGGGCGTGGCACCGCCCATTTTTTTTTAAATGACTTTTTAATCAATTTTCTCGTTTTTTAACTAAATGGGTGGTGCCACGCCCACATAATATACTTCGTTTGAAAGCTGAATTAATTTGCAAGCTTTTACAACAAGTTTGAACAAAATCCGTGCGGCCGTTAAAAAGTTATACGACTTTAAAAAAATTCATAAAATCAAAATTTGCTTGCTGGGTATGCTGGGCGCCTGGTATTTTGCTCACATTTTTTTATTGGCATGAATTTTATTGCATTCACAATGACGACCGCAAGAATGAAGGTGAACTTTCTTGACCTATATCTAGAAAACTACTGCTCCGATTTTGATCAAATTATTCGCAAACGTTTGGAAATTTCTCCAGCTTTGCGGGGATATTTAGTTTAGGGGCGTGGCACCGCCCATTTTTTTTTAAATGACTTTTTAATCAATTTTCTCGTTTTTTAACTAAATGGGTGGTGCCACGCCCACATAATATACTTCGTTTGAAAGCTGAATTAATTTGCAAGCTTTTACAACAAGTTTGAACAAAATCCGTGCGGCCGTTAAAAAGTTATACGACTTTAAAAAAATTCCTAAAATCAAAATTTGCTTGCTGGGTATGCTGGGCGCCTGGTATTTTGCTCACATTTTTTTATTGGCATGAATTTTATTGCATTCACAATGACGACCGCAAGAATGAAGGTGAACTTTCTTGACCTATATCTAGAAAACTACTGCTCCGATTTTGATCAAATTATTCGCAAACGTTTGGAAATTTCTCCAGCTTTGCGGGGATATTTAGTTTAGGGGCGTGGCACCGCCCATTTTTTTTAAAATGACTTTTTCATCAATTTTCTCGTTTTTTAACTAAATGGGTGGTGGCACGCCCACATAATATACTTCGTTTGAAAGCTGAATTAATTTGCAAGCTTTTACAACAAGTTTGAACAAAATCCGTGCGGCCGTTAAAAAGTTATACGACTTTAAAAAAATTCCTAAAATCAAAATTTGCTTGCTGGGTATGCTGGGCGCCTGGTATTTTGCTAACATGTTCAAACTTGCATGATTTTCAAAATTATGACCACAAAAATGAAGGTGAACTTTCTTGGCCTATAACTAGAAAACTACTGCTCCGATTTTGGCCAAATTTTTTGCAAACGTTTGGAAATTTCTCTAGCTTTGCGGAGATTGATAAATTTATGGGCGTGGCACCGCCCATTTTCTTAGAAAATGATTTTTAAATAATTTTTCTCGTTTTTAACTAAATGGGTGGTGCCACGCCCACATAATATACTTCGTTTGAAAGCTGAATTAATTTGCAAGCTTTTACAACAAGTTTGAACAAAATCCGTGCAGCCGTTAAAAAGTTATACGACTTTAAAAAAATTCCTAAAATCAAAATTTGCTTGCTGGGTATGCTGGGCGCCTGGTATTTTGCTAACATGTTCAAACTTGCATGATTTTCAAAATTATGACCACAAAAATGAAGGTGAACTTTCTTGGCCTATAACTAGAAAACTACTGCTCCGATTTTGGCCAAATTTTTGCAAACGTTTGGAAATTTCTCTAGCTTTGCGGAGATTGATACATTGATGGGCGTGGCACCGCCCATTTTCTTAGAAAATGATTTTTAAATCATTTTTCTCGTTTTTAACTAAATGGGTGGTGCCACGCCCACATAATATACTTCGTTTGAAAGCTGAATTAATTTGCAAGCTTTTACAACAAGTTTGAACAAAATCCGTGCAGCCGTTAAAAAGTTATACGACTTTAAAAAAATGCCTAAAATCAAAATTTGCTTGCTGGGTATGCTGGGCGCCTGGTATTTTGCTAACATGTTCAAACTTGCATGATTTTCAAAATTACGACCGCAAGAATGAAGGTGAACTTGCTTGACCTATGTCTAGAAAACTACTGCTCC